>CM060968.1:85917462-86184962 GCA_030765045.1 Tenodera sinensis | reverse complement strand
CTCCATAGGTTAATATCCATTTATAGCAATACTCTAGATCTCACCGTGCAAGCTCTGTTTCCTCAATTAGTCTTCCTAACTCCTGGTGAACCAGTATAATTGTCTGTGAATTTATTTGGGTTATTCTCAAATTATCTTTCGTTGTCTGTTAGAAATTCTTTCCTTTCCTTTTATTTCCATCTCCCTTTTTTTACCACTATTTTTATGACTAGTGTAAGGAGTAAACACTCCTGATGGACTAAAAACTTGTCAGTTGATTGGCTATTTAACTTTTCTTCCACTCTCTTAATTACTTTCTTAGATCTTTGCGTCAAGTTCCAAATCCTATATAACCGTTATCTCGTGTTTAACATTTAGTGGTTTCAGGTTTTGTTTCCTTTCACTTGAATTATCTCATCTAATATGACAATAACAATTTGAAAAGTTTTGTCGAGCATAAAAAACTACATGACCATAATCCAACATAAAATCATTATACGTATATCTCTTCTAAACCATAAACCTCTTCTCTGAAATACGTTGTACCTAAAGCTCTGTAACATCGACTGGAAAGTTAATTTTAAACGGTTAATTGCGTGTGGTAGAGGAACTGTTACAAAATTAGCTTTTGAATGTGTATATCTCACTAAATGTTTCAAAGCAAGTAAGCTATGCCCCTTTTCGTCTAATCTACTCAATTGCAATAATTCTTCAGGATCATTGTAAATACCAGTTGGCTAAAATCCAATATTCCTTTCTTATAACGTTTATACCCTTCCTCTGATGTTTATTTCCCTCTAACTCCATCTTTCTCCGGTGTTTCTCTTGGTTTTGTTTTATTTTAATTCTATTATTCTCTTAAAATGTCCCAAAATTTCATATTCTTTACTATTAAATTTATTATTCTTTTATTTTTACAATTATATGATCTTCATCTGTTGAATATACCTTAATATTGCGTCATAATTTACACGTATTTCTTTTTCCTGGGTTAATTCCTCCATTTCCATTACTTCTTACAAGTACTTCAGGTTCCAAATGTAGATTTTTCCTGTTCCTAATAAGCTCTATTTCCTGAACTTTTTATCTATTTCCACAATTTTTGTTTGTACTTTTGTCATATTTTTCTCCTCTTCCCTTGTTGCTCAATTGTTTCCTTTATCATTTATAACTTTTATCCAGCTCCTTCTAACTCGACTTGCAGCTCTCTTTCCTCTTTTATTTGCCAATTTCCACCTGTCATTGTTACTTAATCGGTTCTTGAAATTATGTCATTTGATAAAAAGGGCACTCATTTTTATTGTATCTTGTTGCACGAGCATGGCATGCAGGATATGGAGCGAAGGTCTACCCGGAGGCAAAGCTCTCATTCTTCAATTAGGAAAAGGACTATCCGAGTGGCCTCCTTTCGATGGGGCTATCCATTGGTGCAGTACCAAGACCCCCTCTCCTGCGTGAACAGGAGCTGAAGTGGATATGCCACTTAGGCAGGTCAACCCCAAAGGAGAAGACTACCGAAAACCTCGGTAGACTTGTCAGGATCTAGAGTGCCAGCTACTATACCTTCGCCGGTTTTACTTTAGGTAGTAATGTAAACAACTTGAGTAACTTTCATTGGTTGATCGAACCGCACGACTTCTACGTCATTAGGCGCGAATAAAAATGTAAAACATGCAAAATAGCGCTAAATTTAAAATAACTACTGGAATTGTTTACAAAAACACTTCGGAAAGCTTATAGCAAGAATAGAGCACATTAATATGCAAATTTATTGTTATTAACACATTTAACTGCGATACGAAATGCATTTTCACGCACCTATATAAGGAAGTGAATGAACAGAACATACCGTTTGTTCAAAATGGCGTCTGTCGTGGAGTACATAAAGCATCGCCAAGGAAACCATTACGAAGTGGTAAAAAGGAATTGGTTTAAACATATTTACAAAATATGTGAGAAATACTCAATACCATAACTGTGTTAATCTTTATTTTACGTAAAACTGTAGAATATCTCCGCTTCTTCACTACTTTCTAAGGCTGTAAGCAAAAGCCGCTAGATGGCAGTGACACTCCTATGCAATACAAAGTGGAAAAGCCCCTCACGTGGTGATGAAAGTTCATATAAAGCATATGTTAAGTCGCACCTTATTTCTTCTAATCATAGGGTCCCATGAAGGAATATAATTTTGCATTTTAATTACATTGCTACCTAAAGTAAGGCCGAGGAAGATAAAGTTCTCCATGTTAGTGCCGTAGGACATAAGGCGTCTCAGAACCACTTCTGGACGTGACCAGGCGCCCAGACGTACCCAATTTCCCATGGGTATCTGGAACCACTACTCCGTCGGGTTCAACCCAATGTGAACTACTTCCGCACGGTAGAGGCTCATATGCTCGCCCCTATGTGCTTCTAGTAAAGTGAAAAGTACCACGGTACTAGAGTTCCACTGCGCCCCTACCACAGCAGCTGAAGCGGTCGGAACTCCTTCCCTTGTGCACAGGAACAGTCCGCCGCACTGAAGACAACTTTTGGCAAGTATACGACGCCCTATGGACACACTTGGTGGCTCTGAATTTCCCCGACATTTCACCTATTCCGTGCCCTGCTCGTTGCTGCTCCATCTAAATCATCTGTAATCATTTCCTCACAGATACTACATCTGTCAAGCGCTCAGAAAAGCCTGTTCCATGTCCATGTTAATGTTCTCCCATTACGTTGATCAATTGCTTTGCCAGCTGCAATCACCGTTCCATGGAATGAATGGACAGAGACTCACTGTTACAATCTACGGATGTCCAGTAATAGTTACCATACGACATCACATTACCCAATTTACATTGTACACTGGGATGATCTTTACCTGCAAAACTCTGAGAACTTACCATTTAAAACACAACCCCCGTTTGTCTCAGCTTTAGGTGTGACTGTGGTGCTGCGTAACAAAATATTGCAGATACCTCTGCAATAGTGACGAAGACGTAATGTAACACAGTCGGACTCTTTTAATAGTCCTACATGGTGTTATGCATGGCCAGAAAGCAAGCACGTTACATTTGTTAAACTGCTGTGGCTTTGTAACATCTTTGGTCTGAGCAGAATAGACTATGTAGCATATACTTACCCCATTGAAGCGGCATAGCCGGAGGGTAAAGGTCAAAATGGCTGGGGATCACTCAACGTGGTCATCCAGTATGCATAGCCTGAGCTAATGAATTCTTCCTTCTTTTTGGGGGGAAGGGGGGGCTTTGGTCACAAAGGGCCTTTAGATATCCAGATGATTATTTTTATTAAGTTCACACAGAGTCATTTACTATCTCACCCATACTTCTAGACATACAAAGAAACACCCATGCTCGAGGCGGGACCCGAACCCGCGACCTTCTGCGTGGAGGGGCGCCAAATATATACACTCCTGCTACCTCACGTTGTTGCATTAGTTACACTCACGTGCACCTGAAGCATCAGCAGTTTCCCTGGAATAGGCGTTGTAGTTCGACATCCCACAGATTAATATGGAATAGGTTTCTGTGAAGTACCAAATGCTTAATAAAATCTTGCTGACAGCGGATCGCCAAAGATGGCCGTATCTCAGAGATACCCATCCGCCATGCTGCGGATTCACTCCAGCATCGAAAGATGAAATGTTTCGGCAAATCAGCTATATGGACTTGGAAGCTGGTGCAGATAGCTAATGGCTAAAATCCTTCATACATTGATACTCTACATTTGAATTACCTTGGATGAGCCATCCGAATTTCTTTATTTGGAAAGTTGCCAGGTTACGAACGTGGGCCAACCCAACGGACTGCAAACTTTCTCACTTGCAAAAATGTTTGCATACAGAGCAAAACATATGATTAAACACCACAGAATAAAATGATTCAAGCCTTGGAAAATCAAAGAAGTATTGCACACTCATTTGTCACACCATCAATCCTTTATGAACTTGTTCCATGTTACAACAAAAAATTAAAGAGGATGACCCAATCCATTAAATTGTCCTAGCATTCAACATTTGCTTAGAAATGACTAAATATTACATATTATACGTGTTTTCTACATAATTTATATTCGTGCTGAATTATGCTTTAAGGTTTATAGAAATTATAGTTATTAATAATGTATTTTGCAGCATTCAAACTGATTGCTTTCAATAAAGTAATAGATATTTAGAGTACTAGTTAGAAAAGTAGAGGATTAGTAACGAAAGGCTTAAATTAAAACACGATCGAAGGGAGTATTCTAAGGAACGCGAGTTACTAACCCTAATTTTGTAACGTGCTGTCTACAATATTTGATCTACGTTAAGAGTCTACATATTGCGGAAACGATATGTTAAGAGAAAGAGTAATGTGGGCTTTGGAAAAAAAGGCACGATACATTAACATTGTTGTTATACTCTGCAATTGTGGATACTAATTTCATATGTGAATTTAAAGCAGAAATGAGTGAAGAATGCGATTTACATGGTTCATCAGGAACGATTTTAAAATATGTTTTAATTTCTTAAATATGGAGGTTAAGAAGAAAATTGTTATACTTAAAGAAGGTTCAATTACAGGCAAAGTTGCGAAAAACAGTAGATACTTTTGGTAATAAAGAAAATGTGCCCCCAATATGTATAACAAATTGTAATGACTGTAATATTACAATAACCATCAATTAGCGAATAAAGTTTTTGTTTTAATGTATATTATAAAAATATGAAATAGATTATCATCATTAAAGTGTGTTTTACGTTTTGTTGAGCCTGTACTTTATGTTTTGATAGCGTGTTCTGTGTTTTCTTAGAATATAAAGTATAGCTTTTATTGCCTAGTAACTACGAAGTAAAGTATTACTGATTTTTATAGTGGTAGATGAACAAGATGTTTAAAACTATTAGCAGAAAAATAAAAAGTGGCTTATCCTCAGTGATGGCCTGCGCTCAAATACGAATAAGTGAAGTGAATGACATGTAATTAAATCTTGCCTAAAATATGGGCATACCAATTCACGTGTTTATCTGGTAGATCTTGTCTTGTCTTGCACGGAGAGTGCACATATCTATTGTGGCTACCCCCCCCCCCCAGGAGGTAAGGATGAAATGAGGGAACCGAAGGTGCCACACAGGGTCGCAGCTTGACAGCCACAGAGACGTGCGGAAGTCCCTAACAAGTGCTGTGATCTCTTCATCACGGTGTCAGGCCCCCCCAGGAGCCATTACACCGCAGGTCCGGTATTGCACCTCCCCCCGACGGAGGACAACGGCCGGCCACAAACGCCACCTGGCGACGAGAGCAGTAGCTACCATGCGCAGTCAATCACGCCATCTGCCTGGCACTGTCAACACTACACGCCTGGAAGTACAACTGAAAGATAAGGAAATGGAATGAAGGGAAATGGTGGAAAGGAAACCGTGGTAAGAAGTAATGCACCCCAGCATTCGCCTAAGTGACATGGCGAAACCATGAAAAAACCCATGTCAGAGTGCGAGGCCACGAGGATCGAACCCATGACCTCCCGAATGCGGGCCTGAGCCATCCCGCTCGGTTTGTATCAATATGAGAATGAACTTCTGAGTTTATAACATCTCGCAATCACCAAGTAAAGTTGAAGAAGGTAAACATACGACCATTTAGCATGCTCCATGTATTTACATAATAGTTTTCAACCTATTAAATAAGACTTCCACCACTGGACCCTCTTTCTTATTTATATCAATTTCTCCATCACTTCTCTGTCTTGTAGCCTTTGTTTTTTCCAGGATGTCCTATAGAAAGCTAGGAATACATACAATTGCTGCATCAAATGTCAAAGGAGGACGAAAACCATACTGCAGAGTGTCGAAAGCAGGGTTGAAGAAAACACTCTCCCTTCACGTCTGGACGAGATGTCGTGCGTGTTGCTTAAGCAAGCAGGCGTAGGAGTAGATCGAAACCTGTTACTCTGGGAAGTTTAAAACACCAGGGAATCGTATTAATAGTGTTTAAGACTACTAACAAGGGACACCTTTGACCTCGAACGCTCGGAACCTCATGAAAACGGGCTTAGAATAACAAGCAACCATAAACAAAACAGTGCTCTGTGTCATTTCCATGCAACACGTTGCATTCTACTTCAAGTGACATTTTAATAGAGCGAAACAAAGTACCTAGGTATCAATACCATAACAGGGAAATTATTTGTAATTCAATGACGTCTGTGTAAACCATCTGCTTAAATTATTTCACTGCAAAACACACATACTACACATATGATAGTACTTGCATTAGTCCTCAAAGTGCAGATGCGGAATTTCGATGAAGTGGTTATAACAAAATGGAAGAGAACAATGTGCACACCTCATTAAAGTTGCATTATCACATTCCATATGACTTTCTCATTCACGCAGTCCAATATCAAAACCCTCACTAATTATATTTGCAAATGATGATGTGGTGTATGGAAATATATGATAAATGATTATATGACATTAACCAACACTTCCGACCCTGAAAGTTTGATTGAAGGGTTGAATTGAATGGAAGGATTGAAGGGAATGTGAAATGAAAGGAGGGACCGGAAATTTGAGGAATGTAATTAAATTATTCTTCCCAGCATTCGCCTGGTGACCCGGGAAAACTCCCGAAAGCACCCATGGGTCAGGAAGGTCGGCCGCAGGAATCGAACCCACACATCTTGTAGAACTGTCTTAAACATTTTGAGAATTGTAAAAACTAAACAAAATAAAATGGAAAAGTTGAAAAAAGACAAATACAGAAAACCCAGAAGTAAAGTCTCTTGCACAATATACCTATTATTCCACCCACCATTTCACTATCCCAGCTATCGTTGTACTGCTTGAGAATCAGAGTTTGTTATTCTATCCCAAAATTTCGTGAGGCCCGTTGTACTCCGGGACGAGAAATATTTACTTATCATTCCCTATCCTTTTTTGTAGTGTTTAATACCCGCTTTTACTACTACGGCATCACAGCCGGTGACACTGATGATACATGGAATGAAGATGGAGTGCCGGTGGAATGAGATGGTGGGGGAAACCTGAGAATCCGGAGGAAACCCGCCCCAGCGCCGCTTCGTCCACCACCAATCCCACATGCGGTTGCCTGGGATCGAACCCAGGCCGCTTTGGTGAAAAGCGAATAGTCTAACCACTCGACTAGGGTGTGGCCGGGGTTCTCTATGCTCC
Source organism: Tenodera sinensis (assembly GCA_030765045.1). Lineage (NCBI taxonomy): Eukaryota > Metazoa > Arthropoda > Insecta > Mantodea > Mantidae > Tenodera > Tenodera sinensis. Next base: position 86,177,809 of record CM060968.1, on the reverse strand, counting down.
ACACAGTTTGGGTATAAGAGTGAAATTTTTTTTATTAATAACCTACTCCACAGTCAACGAGGAAAGTACATATACTCTTGTAAAGGCTGTGAAGTAGAGAGTCGCCCTTATTGAAATTACATGTATTAAGAACCTGTCTGTTATTACTGAAGATAAAATTTGGTAGTGGTTAGAATACTCGATCTGGTATTATATTATAATTTGCTATATGTTCTGCTACTTGGAGAGAAAATGAGGCCAGAATTGCTGCGGTATTGTGAAGGGCAACCAGAGCATATCCAGCAAGCTTACTCACTCGCAAATTAGCTTAGTTTTAGTATGTGTTATGATTCACTTACACGCTTCCTTGGTCTCCTTCTCTCTTGAACACATGCGAATCTTTTAACAAAGCCCACTGTAACATTATGTAAACTTACAAGGGAACTATTTCAGCTGAGACACTGTAACATCTATGAAACAGTCATCAACTATTACCGCACTATTACTATGCTGAGTAGAGAAATATTCCATCCAAAAATGCAGTATTTATAATTCACCGGAGATATATCCTTTGAGTCCACAAAGCAGCCTCCTCCCTCCCCCCCCCCCCCCCCAAGATAAAGAAGTTTCAGAAGAAAGTTCGCATGTGCGTGTATCTGCGAACAGTATACCCGTAACATACCGCTCCGCGGTAACGCGAATAATAATAATAATAATAATAATAATAATAATAATAATAATAATAATAATAATAATAATAATAATAATAATAATAATAATAATAATAATAATAATAATAATAATAATAATAATAATAATAATAATAATAATAATAATAATAATAATAAATATAATAATAAATATAATAATAATAATAATAATAATAATAATAATAATAATAATAATAATAATAATAATAATAATAATAATAATAATAATAATAATAATAATAATAATAATAATAATAATAATAATAATAATAATAATAATAATAATAATAATAATAATAATAATAATAATAATAATAATAATAATAATACATTTTTAACGACGCTGTCAATTACCAGGATTACATCAGCGACGCCAATGTGCCGGAATTTCGTTCCGCAGGAGTACTTTTACATGCCAGTAAATCTACTGACATGGAGCTGTCGTTTTTAAGCACACTTAAATACCGGATTTGAACCCGCGACCTTGGGATCCGTAGGCCAGCGTCTAACCAACTGAGCCACCCAAACCAACGTGGTAACACCTAAGCCTCGCATTCGGGTGGTCGCGGGTTCGGTTCCCGTGGGTGACCTGCCAGGTCATGGGTTTTTTCGGGGTCACCACGTGAATGCTGGGAAGGATAGTTATATCCCCCTAGTTTCGCGTCCCTCTGTTCATTTCACCTTACTTTCAATTGACTCTTTCAGGGTGTTGGCAATGGACGAGTTAGCGCTGCTGTGTGTGGGATTTGCGCACTGTAACTGCTTTCTCGATGGATGGATGGATGGATTGGCTTTGTAGTTTGCCTTGCCTGCCGGGTGGGAGGTACTGTCGAAGCTCATGCGACTGGTGGCTGCTTGGCAAACCCTGGGTTCGAGATGAATCTCTAGCACACGTTAGGGACCCGCACGCTGGGTCGCTGCTCGCAGAGGTTTCCTCACGCCCATAGAACACTCCCATTCCATCCCTTCCTCCTGGAGTCTGACATAGAATAGCCTACATAGGCACAGTGTGGAATACCCTCCGTTGTTGTTGTAGTGTTTAACGCCCGCTTTTACTACTACGGCACCGCAGGCGGTGACACTGATGATACATGAAGATGGAGCACCGGTGGAATGAGATGGCGGGGAAAACCGGAGTACCCGGAGAAAACCCGCCCTGACGCCGCTTCGTCCACCACGAATACCACATGCGGGTCCCTGGGATCGAATACCCTCCGTGCATACCCTACTCATGAAATCAGGTGAATATCAAACTTGGTAATTAAAATCCAGCATCTTTCAAGGAAGACACGCAATTTTCTTTTTTTACAACAGTTTTCTTATTTTCCTTTCTCAAATACGGCTCCAGCGATTTTGAAAATATAATTGTTACAGATACCTACTGATATAAAGAAAGCCCATGCATTAAATTTTCTATAAATAGCCTATGAAATTCTGTTCATTCTTGTTGTCATTTTTTAGATTGTCTGCAACTTGAAAAGAATAAAAAAAAAAGAAAGCAGAATACTTAACAAAGGAATAAAGCACAAACTCGTGTCAGAACTTTTTCTTCTTCTTACCTCTAGCTACGTAAAATCGCTTCTCTTTAATAAAACAAGAATGGCATATTAACTACTTCTGCGGTCGATTGGTTAGAGTTTTGGCTTCTCAGCGTAGAGACTCGGGTTCGATTTTCCCTGGATTTGGGAATATTTCTTTAACCACAAATTTCCTATATCCCACAGAGTCTGCAAGTATGAATGTGGGAGCGAATGCTCAATGTGTTTGATGTTACAAATTACAAAAATCAACGAAAGACCCCTACGGTTCAGCGAGTAAGAGCGCCATCAATTGTTTCTCAAGTCAAAGCCCCCGATACGACCAAAGAAGTTTAGGGGGCTATACGAATGAAACAATAACATAACAATTATATAAATCATTATATCGTACCAGTTTTCTTTGTTTTAAATAGTGTTTAGCGCCTACTCTTACCACATACGGCACCAGATGAAATTACTTGATAATTATGAAAGAAAATTTGGGAAGGCAACGTTCTAAGTTTCAGTGTAATGTACAGACAGCACTGACAGAAATCAGCACTACCTTCTTGCGGACACCTCATTCCTTACCGTTTGTAGGGTACCTTATTACGTCATGCTTTCATTTTCTTGGCTGACACTATCACCGTATCATGCCTTGTATTCTGTCCAATAGAGCATACCTATGCTAATGTTGTCAACTCATTGGCTAGTTAGGAATAGGTAGCTATAGCCACCTCCCTCAACTGGAAGGAAGGAGAGGTAACGTGTCCCCTTTCAATCTGGTGGGGACCAATATTAGAAGACAAGTCCTATAAATTCCGCTATAGAACACCAGAAATTCTATGTCTATTACTATTTGTGCTTTGTGTACCTTCCCAGCATTGGCCGAGAAATAGGGGAAATCTGAAAAAGACTGTCAGGGAGGACAGTTCTGGCGGGATTTGAACCGCATACCTCCCGTTTAGCTTAATTCTGTGCTTAGTCTTTTGATTATGGAACATATATGGGCGTTCCAGTTGAGTTTGAACGTTAAAACTAAATTGGCTATATTGGCTTGCTGTGTTTCTTCATTTCCTAACTTGATGAGATATACTTCAGTTTTTAGTTTTTATGTGAATCTCACTACTTTGATATTTCTGGATTCATATGGGTCCTTCATTATGAGCACCATGAGTGTACTACATAGAATATATAAGGTTCGGAGGGGAGACTCCGCACTTGGACCATGACAAGTCTTTCAAACTCCACAATTTTAAATGTATTGTTTCTGAGAGCAATTTGGCGCTTTACTTGAGCGCACACAAGCTCAATCGGACTGTGGTAGCAAAATAGAGATAATCGTATTATTTGATACCCCCTTTCATTAGCAAGTTGATCGAGCTCATGTACACGAACTACACATAAAACATGATTGCATACAAATATCGAACGGCTGAAGCTAAAATTACACTCACGTTTACTTTCTCTACTGGTAACTAGAGGAAGTATTGCATTGCACCCAAAAATTCGATGTCGAGATTTCGCCGGAAATATATATTTTGAGACCTCCTGAGTCCGAAAAAAGGTCCGTGTGTGTGTGTGTGTGTGTGTGTGTGTGTGTGTGTGTGTGTGTGAGTGAGTGTGTGTGTGTGTGTGTGTGTGTGTGTGTGTGTGTGTGTGTGAGTGTGTGTGTGTGTGCGCGCGCGCGCGTGTCTGTATGTGTGTTTGATCGGCATAACTCCAATAATGAAAAGAACGCTGTAAATTCAGCATTTTCCACAGACGCGACAGGAAGGTTTTCAAGAAAATCCTTTCTTCCTTTACATGGAAAAATGTAGTTAACTACTTTTTATTTCACAAAGAGAGGGGAAAAAATAGAAGATTAACGATTTTGATTAGGTCACATGTGTGATATATTTATGTGAGGAACAAATGTTCTTGAATGTTATGTGGATAGCTTATAGAGTCCCCTTTATTCGCATGAATGCATAGCTTTGTATAACAAGAAAATTTTAACAGACAAAAGCGTACAACAGGGAAAATGTAGAACTAGTTAAAATACATAATTTGTTGTCAAATACATTTTTCGTAGCCTTAGTAGTTTTCGAAATATGCTATGTTGTGTTGCAAGATTAGACTTTCCTATGTCTCAGCGGACATGTCCCCCCCCCCCCACCCACTTCTTTTCTCTTAATTTCAGGTAGGACATCGTTACTATGAAGAAACATTTGTATGATGTATCCATAATTTGAAAAGCTTTTGCTTATCTGAAATAATTCCTTAAAATATATCATGAGTGAGCATAGAATAATTAGTTTTTATGTGAATAATACATAATGAATACATTTAAGTTTGTAATTGATAGAGGAAGTCGTGTGAATGTTTAACATCTGACTTTTTTTTATTTTGTAATTGTCTAGCAATTTATTTAAACTTTCCTCCTTTGCACAAAGCTTAGAAGTTGCACTGTAATTCAGCGCAGACGAAATAAAATATATGTTTTCCAACGTAGTTTATTTATTGGCTTCTTAAGACTTCTTACTTCAAGTTTCACCATTTTGTTAACGGCAAAGTAGGTGGGTTTAAGGTTTTGTGGTTTCCTACAAATATATAATATTCTTATACAACTTAGTTTTTCCACAGGCAGACAAACAGATTTTTGAAAACGTCTTGTTCAATTCTGTACTCCTTTTGTAATATATAAAATACATTTTTTTATTTGCGTTTGCGCCTTTTTTAACGGACTTCTACTATGTAAGCATACAAGACTTCGCTTTTGAAATTGTAAACTGCAGTACGAGGTGCTTTAGTAATGTAATGACATAATTTATAGATTTTGAACGAAAGAGATACCGCTGTGAAGGAAAGTATAAACAGTGTCCACGGATAAAGGTTAATGAGATTGGGATTTGGCCTTTCCAAGAACTTACTGAAGCTTCTTGCTTAGATTGGAAAGAACAAAAGGTGCCGTTTTCATAAGAACAGCATTTTGCAATCAATACCGCCACAGCCTTAGTATTCGTCAAGATTCCATGAAACACAATTCAAGAGCCAATGGCCTATAAATTCATTGTAAAAGAAAGTGCACTATGTATGCATAGCACCGCAAAGAACCCTTTTTCCTACATGACACTTAACGAATGACCTTCATTGTGCATAGGTTTTTGTCAATGCTTCCTGTAGCTATGAAAGCGGAACCAAAAGATTTCTCTTGGCACTTTTTCAGCGGTGCTGACTATGTTCTAATTAGAGAATAACCATAAGTAGGTAATTAATTCCACAATTAATCATACACAGACAGCAATGTACAATTCATCTTCGCGTATTCTCGACACCTATATTGAAGCTGTGTGCAAACCCTGGCTGCCTTTAATCATTGAAGAATTTCTAACTGGGAAATAAATCAAGTAGAACCAGTTTTACTCTTTTTGGAGAACTGGAATCGTTTGTAAACCATTCAGAGCAAGCAAGAGAGGGCACGTGCTGGAAACATCAACTCTGAAAACAAGAGTCGCCGACTTTGGCCTTAAGACATGCTGGTCAGGTGATATCGATTTCGAAGATGGTCTCGTGAAGAAGCCTCTTTCTAATAAAGATAAATAACAAACTGTACTCGCAGTAGCGCAGCGTAACAAAAGATTTTGGGTGGATATTTTCTCACAACATAAATGATGGTGCTGCTAACGCGCCACATTTTCATTGTTTTGTTGCTTGCCCAAGAGATGTTTCCGACAAATAATGACCAAATCCTGCTCTTCCTTGCATATAAAGCATGCCTTCATTTTAAATAAGATCTTATCTTTCGATGTCCTTAAAGGTTTTAGCCTCCAAGTCTTTAAGTGACTCTCCATAGTTCTTCAACGCTGTAGAAAACACCTTTTAACACCATCTGTAGTTTAGGTATAAATTACTTTGGAATTTTCTTGTCTCATTTCTGTCTTTCTGAGAAAGATATAGGACGTGTGGGGATAAGTAGTTAATTAGTCGGAGGTTCATTTTGATAATGAATGTTTTATAAAACCAGAAGAGGGTCGAAAGTTCTAATGTGAGAATCAGTTCGTCAGCACATGTTACATTTTATAATTGCATTAATACATGACTTTAAAAGTCAGAGATACACTACAACTGTATCTCAAACACTGACACCTCATAAGGAAGGTAACATTGTGCAGTAATGGAAAAATGATTGAGCACAATAAGAGAGCAGAATATTTCAAAGCTCCCCTTCGTATTGCAGCGCGATTTACACAAATGGATGTTTCCAATGTGCAACCTGAGTTTATTAAGTCTTGACCAATACGTTATCCTATGTCGAACACGTCAATGCGTCAACAGGGCATAAAAGAATATCTGTCTGATTTCCAGCATTCTAGAACAGGTCGTACAGGTTCACGTTACGGAGTGTTATATCTGCACAGCACCTAGCCACTTAATGCGACTTTATCTGTGCAGTATAGTAGGGATTACAGTTTGCACAAGCTTTTGTTTTCGTGGGCTATGGATCTTTCAGTATTCCTCGGGCGGGATGAACCAGTGTTACTGTGGCAAGTTATCAACTGGCAAGATTGCTATTGACTAAATCAAGCCTGCTGTACTATCTATTCCGTCATTGTTTATGTGTGGAATGTTTATAAACGTGTTTGCTCATCATTGTCGAACCGGGTTAAGTTACTCGCGCACTTGCCCAGATAGTTAGTAGTTTCGCCTTCCTACGTGTTCAGTGTTAACCGTCCGCATGGGGCCACGTCCACTCTGTCAGTCAGATGTGCCACTTGTGACGCCACCAATAACTGACAGTCTGGATGACTGGAAGGGAACAGGATTAGGTAATGGGTTGAGGTTTCTAGTTAGGAAAGATGGCAATGGCAGCATCGTTTACCAAGGAGGCCCAAGGGCGTCCTTAGGCAGGCGGTAACTTCTCCTCCTGCGTGGGGCTCTGGTCATATTGACCAGGGGTCTATACCAGCTGGTTTGTGCGGATGGTTAGTTTAGTGAACAAGGTTCAGAATCTCTCCCTCACCATGACCACGATGTAGGTGAGTCATGTAGGATGTAAAATAAAATATTCTTCAATATATATTCTCTTATTATTTATTTATGCCAACAAACTTACTGTTGGTGTTTTTAAACACACAAGCCGTGTGTGGGCAAAGTTTAAGAGGTAGAACTGGAACTTAAAAATTCAATGCCACAACTGGGATTTGAACCACAGACCTTCCGCTTGCCGGGCGGACGCTCTAACCACTGAGCTATTGTGACAAACTGCCAGAATGGCATTAAATTCTCAAGCCAGTTCGTATTTTTCCTGGTAAACCACAAAGGCAGTTTCACATCAGAGACAATTACCCCAATGGTGACCTACTATTGCAAGTACTTTATATCCCAGAATTAAATAACCTTCACATTCTCTTATTTACGGACACCCTTTAATTGTTATGATTCTCACTGTACCACTCTATGTTGGGCATGAAAGACCGCTTAATTTTCCTCAAAGTCCTCCTTATAAGGCCTGAGGTTATTTTCCGAACCTCATATGTTACCGCTCAGCCATTAAGCTCAGTGCTGGCTGATATTAACGCGGCAGAAAAAGAAACCTTACATAACCGACACATAAACCCTATTCCTCCACAAAATAGAATCCTCCTCTTGGAACATGAAAACTTCTTATTGCTACTCTTTGGCAAACCATTGGTCACTTACTGAAGCTTGCTGCTTCCAACATATCCACGCAAAGCATCAAAATATACACATTATAGACATTTGACTTGTGTACAGAGACACGCACGAAAAAGTTTTACTTGGATAGTGCGTTAGTTTTTCTCTATGAACTGGCTCAGAACTAACAGGGGCATCGACAGGAAATTGCAGGATAATTTCCTCAATCGTATCTGTCCGCAAATAATTCAATGCGCGGTGACTGTAAATTAGAATTATGTGAGGTTCAGAGCTACATTCTCCAGTTCTGCACCTGCCATTTTAGTATCGACACCTTACTAGCGACAAATCACATTGAAAACAATAATGCAAAAAGGTATTGTAGATTTTAAGATCGGTATTCATCCATAATGTTTAGTATGGAGTTTTTCACAAGCTGTATACAGAGTGGAAGTGAAATCATCCGCCAGACTTTAACAGCGAATTTCTCATGTTGTGAATAACAAGAAAGTATAATACCAAAAAGTTGAAAAGTTTATAGTTTTCCAGAAAAAAATATTTTATCAAAAACATTTATCATTATCTGGCTGAATTATGATTGATTGAAGGTTCTTGATTTATGGCTATATTCATAGAAAATTAAGTAAACAACTTTTTCCTTTGACGTATTTCATTAGATTGAATGGTTTTTGTGTAAATTAAATTTAAAGGAACCCACAATTTATTGCAACAAAAAGGCAAGAAATTGTGAGTTCCTTTAAATTTAATTTATACAAAAACTATTGAATCTATTGAAATACGTCAAAAGAAAAAGTTGTCGTTTATTCTATTTTCTATGAACATAGCCATAAATCAAGAACCATCAATCAATAATAATTCAGCCAGGCGATGATAATTTTGTTTGATAAAAATATTTTTTTCTAGAAAACTATAAACTTTTCAACATTTTGGTATTAGACTTTCTTGTTATTCACAACATGAGAAATTCGCTGTTAAAGTCTGGCGGATCATTTCGTTTCCATCCTGTATATTTTCTTGTGATCATAATATACCGACATAATATACAGAATTCCACTATCTCTCCAGGATTCTGTTTTGTGAAGAGATCGAAGAAGATTTTTAAAAAAATTATTCTGTGAAGGAAGAAGTTTTTATATTATGGTCGGACAAGTTTAACCAATAGGAAGAGATGAATTTTACACCTCCATAATGCAAGGCATTTCCTATGCTACTGCATGATGTTTACACCCAGACCCGATGAAGTTTGCCTGCTTGAGGGACTGTAATTAGCGTATGAAGAGCGGTAAGTTGCTCTTCAGCTGGGCTGGATGTAAACATTATGGTTGCAAATAGGAAGTACCAGAGACAATAGTGTCATGGCCTTTACGTCTTCTAACAGGCTAACTCTTTGGTACTATATAATGCTACATAATGAAGTAACCCCGCGAATTGGTGAATGTTGTTTGTATACTCAGTTCTTTCCTGACAGTGACAGTGCAATGTTGCAACGAAGTATATTAATCGCAGTTTCTTTCTAGGCAACTTGGCCACAATTTGGAATGCTCTGGACGTCCGGTACTGGCGATGCATCCTCAAAAAAAGCTACACTTGTCCGGATCCGGATATTAAAATCTTCCTCTACACCAGGCAAGTATATTAATAGCGAGCTAATGATATTAATATTTTACATGCAATCAAAATCTCGGACAGTGTTCATTCTTGAGAAATAAATTAAACTCGCTGAGTAAAGAGTAATTTTGAGAAAACTAAACTGCATGTAGGAAAATGTCATATAAAAGTACAATATATTAAATTAATAGGAATAGGAGAGATACGGAGGGGGTTCGGCATGAAGCTAGGCTTATTGTACCAATGCCCCCAAGGGGGCATTTCAGGGAGGAAGGATGAGGTGAGAGGAGACACCGGGTGGCCAAATCCAGACCAGCGGTACAAACATTGAAGTTTACCAAGTTTGACGATACCTCGCGGTCTTTAGGTATTCCGGAGCCTTCCAGGGGGACCCCGGTGGAGTTCAAAGCCCCCATATACCACCCTCCCCGCTCGGATCCCACAGACAACGAGGGATGGAAAGAGTTCCTTTACGCATAGCATCCCTGCCAAACTGCACCTAACGCTTTCGCTGACGGTATGAAGGATAAATGAAATGATTAATGAAGGACAGGAAATTCGGGGGATGTAATTGTCCTTCCCATCATTCGCCTAGCGACCCGGGGAAACCCTCCAAAAAAAACCCATGGGTCAGGAAGCTTGCGCACCGAGATCGAACCCGCGACCTCCCGAATGCCAGCGCCACACGTTACCGTGGAGCCATCTCTCTAGATATGAAGTTATAAACGCGGATTCGTAAACGTTTTCTCAAACTTATGTTTATATCATAAGTAAGAACTAAGATGATAATAAATTACGCCATTTGTCACAAGTTTCACCTTGGTTTAGGAAATTGTTGGAATGCTAGTCATAGGATTGGAGAGTGGAGGTACTCAAGGTGTAGGCAGTTTTGTTAATACACTGTCGATTGTGCCCTTTTGAGGCTTCAGACAGTAAATATTATGCAATAATAACTACATAGTGCTGAAGATAGGAATATTTTTATGAAAACCTTGGGAAAAGTGTAATAAGAGAAATTCTGCTAAAATAAGAAATAACAATGCAAGTTTTCGTCATTAGAACGAAATATTACACTACGGAGACACTGTATTAAAATTATTCAAAATGCTACAAATATTTCAAACAAGAGGACGGAAAATATAACTGTCCAATGGTCAAAATAGTATCTGTAGCAAGGTGCCAAGTAAAACGCTACATAACGTTATGAAATAGTTTTGAGAAAACATTGAATTAAATTGAAAAAAGAAAAAAATATAGTTGAGAATAAAAAAAAAAAAAAAGGATTAAAATATACAAAATATATGGCAAACCTGGTGAAGGTAGAGATCTGACATACAGTATGAAACTTTTCAAGGGTGAGGACGAAACCAAAAATGAATCTAAACCAATATTTCTGTATTTATTCTATTATCACAATATAAGAGGCCCTAAGTTACATTAAATAGCTAATAGTTATGAATGATATTAACAACATAATTTAAATAATTGCTGAATGCTAAACTCCTCAGTGAAGTTAATCTGCATTAAAGTCGTATGAAATTTTCTTTTTGAGTAACTGAAAAGCGAATTTATTGATAGCTTGGCCAGTTAATTTGCGTTAATGTATGCTGGCCCTTGGTAAAATTCACGTGGTTTCTGCCAACTGCATACTGAAATGAGTTCCAGAATTATAACGTCAATGGATGTGATGGAAGCATTGGCTCCTCTTTTAATTTAATGCAAAATATTTTATTATATACGTGGCAAATGATTATAGTAGATAAACATATTCTTCCTATTTCACATTGTGTGTTCAGTCTTGATACCAATTTAAACGCACGAGACTTAGCTTCCAGTTTTTCCTGTTACTTATTCACTATGGATTGGTAGGAGAGACAGAAAGGGAAGTAGTTTCATTTCTGTGGATACTACAGCCATTTTTTCCTAATGTTATATACTAAATTGTCGTAGTCACATGTTTCAAAAAAAAAATAACAATAACAATAATAATAATAATAATAATAATAATAATAATAATAATAATAATAATAATAATAATAATAATAATAATAATAATAATAATAATAATAATAATAATAATAGTAATTATTATTATTATTATTATTATTATTATTATTATTATTGTTGTTGTTGTTGTTGTTGTTGTTATTATTATTATTATTATCATCATCATTATCATCATCATTATCATCATCATCATCATCATTATCATTATCATTATCATTATCATTATTAACAACCTTAACAAAGATTAAATCAAACTGATAATGTATCTAACAGCAGCAATTATTATGATTGATTATGAAAATTACAAGGAATTATAATTATATTTTTGGGACCCCTTAGGTCCCTGATCATAAATTCACTTATACAAATATCTTTAATAATAAAACATCCAAGTTTATTATCTTAAAGATTAATAGTTTTCTATAATTGATATGGTCGGTGAATTTATTTTGATAACTCTCCCGGTCAGGTTGGTGAGACCCGTAAACCAACGACAGGTGTGGTCCTCCAGACATTCTGGGGGTTGTAAGAGAGTGATGTGACCGCCAAAACATAAAAATATGGTGCTCTCTAAAAAGCGGTTACTATTACTGCTATTGCTCTTTTCAATATCATCAGTGAAAAATATTGGAGAGCAAGAGGATTAATGACTTCATTGTCAGAAATCCAGCATTAGCTAACAACATAATTGATCATTGACATTTTTATTTAAAATTCTGTATTTTTAGATCTATGGTTGCCGTAAAGAAATAATACCAGGTCAAGAAAATGTAAAGATGCCATGCTTTTTGAGATATTATTACTTGATGTTCTTGCAGCTGCATTTTGTTTACTTATCAAGTTGTCACGAACATAATCACAGCTTTGACTTGCAGGGTTCCTTTTCAAATAATGAATTTTAAAATGTGCCATAAATATTAAAAAGTATTGTAACATAAGTAAATAAGCACTTACCTATACAGAGTGTAACAGAAAGGTGCGTCAAAAAAACCTTTTGTTTCTTGCGGATAGAGGATAAAAAAATGTTATATGAACATATGTCCGGAAATGGTTTGTTTCCTTTTTAAATCACTTTTTCTACAGTTGAACCCCACACAAGAATACTCGATGAGAGAACCGTGTGGAAACTGGAAATCACAGCACATGTTCAAAATGGCCTCCATTTGCTCCAATGTATGCGTCAACCCACCGTTGCATGGACTCCCTAATGCGCTGAGTTAGCCCTGGAGAATTTGGTACTCTCTGGCAGCCTTCCACAATACGAGCATGAAGAGTTTCTAATCTGGAACTAGAGTTGCATAAACAGGAGATTTCAAATGTCCCCACAAATAAAAATCTAATGGGTTTAAGTCAGGCGAACGTGGAGGCCATGGAATTTGGTCCACCTCTTCCTATCTATCTATCAGGAAACTTGCAATTCAGAAAGACTAAAATGAAGAGGAGCTCCATCGTGCATGAAGTACATGTCTCGTGTTGCTAATGGAATATCTTGCAACAAGATAGTACTGTACTTTAGCATAATGAGTACCTGATTTAACCGAACGTTTACTACTGTACAATTAAACAACTGTTCTGCTATAGGGTTATGGTCATAGGACAGGTACGTATTACACATCTCACCGTATAAGTAGAGTTGTAGAAGATGAGCTCTACCATGGAAATAAACAACTTTCGGGCCTATGGTTCATATACAATCTTTTATCCTCCATATGCAAGAAATATTTTCCCAAAGTTGACATATCTTATTGTTACACCCTGTGTATATACAAATGATTTGCTAAGGCAAGAAACAGATAATCAAATTTGAGGATGTGGAAAATGTTTTTAAATGTCTCAAACATATTTGAAATTGCTTGATCAGTTTTATTACACAGGTCCCTTCATGCCACTAGGAGCAAAGTTGGGGTCTGCACTTTTTCTTAATTTTTTAAAATGGCACTAGAATATCTAGTTGCCTAAAGATGGCAAGCAGAGGATCATAAGCTGATGTGTAGGGAGACAGTGATTGCTCTACATTGGTGATAAATGTAAAGATAGGTATAGGGAAGGGGCCCCACAACTAGAGCAGACCACCCCACATAGGCTCTTAGGCCCCTTTGTACTTCTACCGTGACCCCTGGGAGGGAGAGATGCGAGGAAAGACCCCAAGGGCAACCAGATCCGGATGAAGGACGCTGCTCATCGCCACCTCGGCAGAAACCTCCACCTCCGGGAGCCTGGCATGGTCGCTCAATGACTACATTGTGATACAATAATAAATACCTATTTTGTATATGAGTTGTATATAAGTGATCTTTTCTAATAATTCAGTTTTTAACCATGTTAATGAAAGTTTATTTATTACATTTAATTATAATTTAGAAAACCCATATAAAGTGTATATGAAAATTGTCCCTTACGCTTGTTCATCTGTAACTTTGGTCTGGTTTCCAGTTATATCACCAGTCATTACAGAATAGTTTGATATGGAATTGATACTAAAATGATACCTACTAAATTAAGATATTAAATTTGCATTTTACAGTGAGGCTCCACATAAAAAATTTCTTGACCTCAGGAACCCAAATTCTTTGAGATATGGTGGATGGGATCCAAACAAAAAGAATGTAATTATTATACATGGCTTTAACGAGACAGAAGGTAAAACTCCAACTACCTTCATCACTAATGGTAAGTAGGACCATAGCTACTTATTTAATTGTATGTTTAGTTGCATTCCCACCTTATTGGATTAGGATGGAAATATCACAATGTATTATTATTTATTTATGCCAACAAATTTACTGTTGGTGTTTTTAAACACACAAGCCGTGTGTGGGCAAAGTTTAAGAGGTAGAACTAGAACTTAAAAATTCAATGCCACAACTGGGAAGGTCTGTGGTTCAAATCCCAGTTGTGGCATTGAATTTTTAAGTTCCAGTTCTACCTCTTAATCACAATGTATGCTTATTATGAATACCATAATCTACTGATGGTTTAAGAAATGCATTTTCTGGTGAAAACAGGTTTAAATAAAATATATTTGGCGATTCGTTTGTGCGAAAACTTGAACTTTCTATTACTACATTTCCATGGTAATGCAATAAGTACACTCCCACTTCCGCATTTCCATGTTGAATTCAATCAGGAAATGAGATCGCTTTGAGTATGAAAGACTCAAACAGAAATAATTCAAGTTTTTATGTTGGTCACTTGGTTTATGTAGGAAAACCTGTAAAAGTATGTTTTCTGTGTATTTTAACAAGGTTTTGAGGTTAGTGAATGTTTTTGAGAAGAATATATTGTCAGATTATAGAAACAATAAAAGTGGCTTTGTTATTATTACACCACCTTTATTACACCACTTTCACCAACAAAACAAAATGATGAGTGTGCAGCGCATTACGACCACAGTAGAAGTTAGCATGGATTCAGATAGATCCGTATTTCCATGCCACCTATTCCAATACGATCTCACGAAATGAGCGGATTGGATCCAGTTGTTGACCGTTTCAATCCGCGTCTCCATCGTCTCCATGCGGTATTCTGTCCAGTAAGAGAGCTTAATAAGTATTGAATTCGCCATGGAAACAAGGCACAGTGGACACATTGTCCTAGAGATGCAGTTCCCAAGAGCTCAACATGGCCGACATTACACTAAACAGCAGATGAAAGTTTCCCAAAAAGCAGTCCTGCCAACGTACATATAAAGGCATTTTTAACCTCAAATATTACAGGGTTAAAGTACTACGCTTTCAAACAACAATAATGTTTGAACATTGTCACCACACAACAAAGAACCTACTCACCATCGGCAAATCTTGTTCTGCAATAACACTTTTGCATAAAATCACGTCAGAGCTCTAAATATCATAATATATATTTAATGCACTACTGTGTAGCGAGCACATAAATAACAACAGTAACTATAACTGCATATACTGCTCTAAAAGAATTCAAAACAAAATCACGCAAACACGAGCAGCACGGCCACAGATTGATTTAATTATTTAATACGGTGTCTAAACACAATCTTGTTTCAAAATTTGTTTGGTCTCTGTGCAACGCGTTCATAAACAAGGGCTTCTGTGGCAACATAACGGATGCAAGAACACCAACTATGGCTGTAGCTTTACCATGGTTATATGTTATGAACAGTTGGCAGTACTAATGCAACCTAACTCATGGAATATCACCAAATATAACCAGACTGCACTATAATGGGGGGGGGGGGGGGGGGGATGTCAAGGTTGCTTTTTGGGGTGTCTCAATAAAAAATGAAATGCATGCTTCGTATAGATATCATTGTATGCAAGGTGTAACAGTGTTTGCTGAGTGGCTTTCAGTGAACTTTGTCGTTGAATATTCAAACTGTGATGGAAAGTAATGTTATATTAAGCGTACTTTGTGAGCCCTTTCACTTACATTAATTCTGAGATTGGTGAGAGAGAGAGAGAGACCTATGCTCCATTTGAAAAACTTAAAAAATGGAGACAGTGAAGAACTTCGTACGTATATTTAACTCTGCTCTGAAACTTTCTGTTATCTCTTCTGCTGAACTGTTTGTTGCTCGGTAAGGGTGAATCTCCTTGGAACAGTGAAGGTCGGAGCTGTACATTGGAATTCATGGGTATAGGGTAGTTGGTTTAAGTTGCCTCGTGCCTAGAGAAAGAGATGCGTTGAAAAAACACTCAGTTATGGGGAAGGTGGGAGAAGTTCGATCCCTTTTATACAATCAGTGCTGGATGAAAAGGCAACAATCAATGGACCTCCGGTGTTTCTGCCCGCGAAATATATTTTCTACTCCCTTCCTCTGTGACTTGCATAGTGGAGGCGACCTTTCACTTCTATGGTCCTGGAGACAAGCTGAACTACCGCAGCTATAACGGCACACCAGTCTGTGTTTGCTGGCTAATTGTTGGTACTACACCGTCTCTTAACGTTAATAGAAGAAAATATTAGGAATTCAAACCGAATAAATAACAGTGGCGGCTCATGCAAAAATATACAAATGTGCTATAATATCTATGTTTTATATAACTACCAACATATAATTCATCAGCTCATTTTAGATGGATTTTGAAATCCATTTTGAAAACCTGATCACCTGCTACAAGTTCTTCCACTGCACTGTCTATATCAGAAGTTAAATTCATTAAAAATAAAAGGATATATGATTGAAATATACTTCTGAAATTATACAACAAGCTTTAGGTCCAAAAGTTAAACATAGTTCGGAAAACAGAGAACTGAAAGGGAAAACTGTTAGCGAGGACCATTAAACATTATCACTGTGGGTACATCCCTTACTTGTGGACTATAATAAGTCAAACAAATCAGAGAAGCAAACCAATGCCAGAGTATTAGACCCAGTGCGTCGCTCATTTGTTATTGTTCTCTCATTGTGAATAGAGGGTTGTTTCTTTGGAAAATATTTATAGGATAGCGCAACATACCACAAAAAGGTATGTGAAGGGTGAAAGTCCACACTGTGCTGGTATCTACCACACAAGATAATTTTGGTATCCTCTTTACCTACATTACCTTTCATGAATTACATATGCAGATTTTTATTTCTTGAAATTTTATAATGATATGTTTGTGACAGCCAGTGCTGTCGCCAGAATTCTCATCTCTAAGGAAATCTTGGTTACATGAGAGCTGCGGAGTTACTTCTCGATAACCCTATATTTATTTAAATGGTTGAGAGTTTCTCTGAAACTTGTCAGAAGTGTTGTGCTTATAAACTTTTATTATGCAATATCAAAAAACAAAAACTGAGTAATGAATGAGATAGTTTAGCTTTTTTAATTTTACACCCCATTACTAACTCTCTTTCTATGGGACAAGTAATTTAAGATGTCATATAGCCAATGTTGTAGACGATACCTAAGGTATGTTACATACGGATATCAAGTTTCAGGATTATTCTGCTGTGAAATCACCTTTTCTTTACCTGTATATCTTGTTGTTTATAATGTTTATATGATAAGTACAGAAAATAGTGATTGTAATTTAAGTGGTTAAAATAGTTACCCTTTTTTAGAAACCTATAGAATATAAAAAATTGAATTATTTGAACAAATATATTCAGTTATATACGACAGCAATTAGTAATTAATTTGGAGTCTCTTATTACATTCTACACATACTTTGAATTTTTCATGTATAATGTGCAAACTTTGAGATTGTTTGCTCTTTCATTCACTAGTGATATTGACTTTGTTACAGCTTACATAAGTCGTGGAGATTATAATATATTCACAGTGGATTGGGAGCCCTTGACACGTTTTCCATGCTATCTCTCAGCACTAAGTAATACTCGTCTTGTATCACAATGTTCTGCTAAGCTTTATTCCTTGTTAACACAACAAGGGGTACATGCTACAAAAATACTATGTGTAGGGCATAGTCTTGGAGCTCACATCTGTGGAATGATGAGCAACCATCTCACAGAGAAGATGTACAAGATAATAGGTAAGCTCAAGAAACACTCTTAGCCTTCATCAAAGTTCAGAATGTCCTCCTTTCTCTTTTGCCAATGCCACGCTTTATTTACATTTAATCCTTAACTTATGAGATACTTTCATTGGGACATAATTTGTGAGGTGAGGTCTATCAGACTATTTTTTTCTCAGTTTTACAAATGTCTCAAATCTGATGTTCTGGTTATACACGACAACATTTAATGACCAATTGTAGCTAGTAAAATGGTATATGTTGACAAAATCTATACATGTATGCTTTATAAATCTTGTGTTAATTCAACACAGATATTGATTCTAACTGTTGTACTAAGTAGATTAATAAAAAAATTAAATAATTTACTACATATTAGAAATGACTTGGTGCAACTGAAGAATGGAAAACTAAATATATGATAATATCTTCTGTTTTTCACATTTTTACAAAAAGACAGTTTTTGTTACTGATTATGCTTAAATGCAATGTGTTGCAAAGGAAACAAAAATACATGTGTTTATTATTCACAGCTGTCATGTGTGATTTTATGCCCTGCTTCTTGTGATAAAAGGTTCACATGGCCACTTGAACCACTTTCTTCTGTAATAAATCTTACCATGAACATTGCTTATTGCAACATCTTTGCTAACATCCTAAGATGTTTCAGAATTGGAATTATCTGATTAAAAATACAAATTGTCATCACATGTCTCCATGCAGAAATCTTCCTCACATTCACTAACATCACTTGCATCATTTAGCCATACTATTATTATAGAATGGAAGTTTGAATTGCTTGGAATGAATGCTGCATGGATTTAACTCTGCTTGACAAACATTATTTGTGAAGTGCATCACACAGATCTCATGCACTAATAATAATTCTGTAGTTCCCAATCAAATACAGCTGCAGATAAACTGAACCCTTAACAATGCTCAAGGGCATTAGTGCATGAGGTAGAAAGAGGTGGGTGGCACCAAATGCAAAACAAGGTTCCAAAATAAAAGTATAAAAATATTGTTTGGTATGGGAGACTGCATCTCAGAAGTTAAGGGTTAATTTGATCATCTTATTAATGCTGTTTCTAAAATTTTGCATCATACCATGCCATTATTTCTTTATATTAAGTTTCATTATCCTGATACTGTCAGAAACAATAATGGTCAAATTATCATTTTCACTATAATTCATATGATGACAGTAGATTAATTGCAATGGTGATAGTGTTAACAAAAATAGTAGTGGTGGGTGGGTGGCAATGGTTGGGTATTACTTATAATGGTGATAGTGAGCTACTAAGTTTATAGAGGAGCCACTAATATTTTTCAATTCTTTTCCAAATTTTACAGTTTTTCAAACCTTTCTCCATTATGACTATAACTTTCACATTTTTTCAAACTGCTTCAAAAATTTTCTTACGAAACTTCTTAAGGAAAGTCATTCATATCTTTCACATAAACCCTAACAACTTCTTCAAATGATGGGAAGTAGCAACTTAGCTTTTATTTGGTTTCAAGGGAAATGCAAAACTTGAAAAGGGTGGCACTGTGGCCGACCACAGGCAGCCAATTTTGATCCTAGGAACCTGCATCTGGTATTCATGGTGAGCAAAGCAACATTTGGGCAGGTTTTCTCTCGGTTATTCAGTTCTCCCACCACTCATTACACCAGCTGCTCCATCATCACCTTTCCATTCATCCATTTTGCTTGCATTTCATATCATCCTCTTCCTTACTCTCATACCTGGTGCTTGGCTGACCCACTTCCTGGCCTGTACTCTATCTGGCCCATGGGTTCATCTGCTGCCCGACAGGCATTTGACCCTAGGCACAGGCTTTTCAGTCCTACATATAGGGAGAGTAATAAGATAAAGAAGAAGAAACTTTAAAGGGGCCAGATCTGGAAAGTAAGGTTTTGGGAAGCACTCTTTAACATTTTAGTTCACCAAGAAATTAAGTGTTCCAGCATTGTTGTAGTGAAGTAGTGATCTTCATTCTTGGATGCTTTGCTTTCCATGCCACACCAACTGATGACAGCACATCACTGTAACAATTTTTGAGTACCAATGACAATGGATATTAAATAAATAACCATTTCTGTGAAGAAGGAAGCCACCTTCTTTTCCCCACTGCTTCTTTACACCTTTTTGGTTAGTCATCTTCTGGAAAGTATCATCCTGTTTACCAGTGGCGGCTCGCAGTCAAAATTTTAGGGTAGGCAAAGTGTAACAGTAACAACAAACAACAACAACAACAACAACAACAACAACAACAACAATAATAATAATAATAATAATAATAATAATAATAATAATAATAAT
Organism: Tenodera sinensis; assembly: GCA_030765045.1. NCBI lineage: Eukaryota > Metazoa > Arthropoda > Insecta > Mantodea > Mantidae > Tenodera > Tenodera sinensis. The sequence continues at coordinate 86,157,568 of CM060968.1, read as the reverse complement.
AATAATAATAATAATAATAATAATAATAATAATAATAATAATAATAATAATAATAATAATAATAATAATAATAATAATAATAATAATAATAAACCCCGTTTATCCGAAATATAGGGGGCGAAGTCATTGCGGATAACGCAAACAATATATTGTTTGGTTGTTTAATAAGAGCAGAGTGAATGAGTGTGACTTTACGGACGAATTACCGCCAAAACTACAATCACGAGTGTCGGCAGACTTTTTTCCGGGGGGGGGGGGGGGGGGGGGGCACATGTTGGAAATTTGCAATCATATAATATTAAATATATTAAATCATTATTTTACTGTCAAAATTTACAGTATTTGTTGCAGATAACCGTATTAATTTGTGCTAAACAAAAATTGTTCTTTACAGCAAAATTAAAATAATAGTTTAAAAGTCAGTAACTGACTGCACATTAAGTTCACCAACTTCCAAGGGGGGACCGTGGCCCCCCTTGCCCCCGTTTCGCGACGCCCATGACTAAAATAGATTAAGAAATTGAAAAATTGTCTGACTGCAGCTTTGTGTTAAATAGCTAAAACACTCCTCTTTTCATTGTCAGTGCGCCGCGAAAGCGAAATTTGTAATAGTTCACTAATTAAGTCGGTCATACTGGTATTACACAGAGATAACGACAGATGCAGATCTCTGAGATCTTCGTTCGTGGAGCATGGCTGCACAGAACACCTATATGGCTGTTCGGAAAATGTCGCATAAATTCGGATTTGGGCAGACAAGTGTTCGGACTGCTGACAGATGCGTCTACGCATGCTCGGAGTGCATATACAGACCGAATGTTTCCTTATCCCTGTTCAAGGGCCTCGTACTGAGGAAATGGGGCCGGGCAGGCAGAGGTTAAGCTAGCCTGCTCTCCACTACCCAGGTTCCATGCGTATTATTTCTGCCGCGAGTTTCAAACACGCAGCGCAGTTTTGATGAATCGGAATTGAAATTAAAGGATTTGACCATGCGCTGGTCATTGTAACCGAGAAAACTTTTCTTGAACTGCAATTTAGGGGAAAATGACGGTTCAAATGATAAAATGCAGAATCATAGTTAAACATTATTTGTTGATGTATTACGATAGGGTAGGCAGTGCCTACCCTGCCTACCCTGAGGAGCCATGCCTGCTGTTTACTCCTGTTGTATTTCAGGATCAAAGTGGCATATCAAGGATTCATATCCTGTTGATGTAGGCATCCTTGCTTCTTCCACTGTCAATTCCTTTTATGCATGATACAGTACCATTCCAAACAACCTATTTTCTGTTCTTCCATTAGTGACTGTGACACCCAAAAGGAACAATTATTGGTTATCTGAAGATTTCTGTGAGACTGATATTCACTGCCAGCGATTCAACAGTGATGTGGGGTTTTTTTGTGAGAAACCTTTGTGCAGTTCCAATTGTTTCTGATGTTTACATGGTATGACAGCAACATGTGAAAGGCTTAGCTTCCAGTATTCCCAACCACTTTGGAACCTCAAAAACCAATTTCCAATAATGCAAGATGATGCAAAGTTGTCAAACATTCCCATTAAAGATTTGTGACATTGCTCTGCTGCTAATCCCTTTTTGAGTCATAATAAATCTTAGCACAAAATCCTTATTATGACAGTGCCACTGGTTTGTCTACTTGTACAATGATTGGATTTTAAAATGCATTTCTATAAAAAGTGTTGTCACACTGTTGCATACTGAAGTGTGCTCATAGCTAAATTATGATTTAACTACAGCAAAAAACCTTTGGATGGCTGAGTACTTAGAGCACTTGCCTCTCACCTTTCAATTCCAGGGAACTGCTTGTGCAATTTGTGGTGGAGAAAGTGACATCTGTGCAGGTTTTCTCCAGGTAAACCAGTTTTCTCTGCCATTTTGCTACCAACTACTCCATCATCACATTTCCTTTCATAATTTCACCTTCATTTTGTATTATCTTCTTCTTCGTTGTCATACCAGGCCATGTACTGCTCCCCCATCTCCATTCCTGATTCTCTGCTCACAACTCTGTTTTTCCTGGTTGCAAAGAACATACTGGGAGGGACTCAAGGTGCTAACCATGACACACCATCCATTTCTACACCCCGCTCATGATGCTCGTTGTGGGCATAGGTAGAGGTTGCAGTGGTCAGACGGTTGGCCTGTTGTGCCACAGAGCTTAGTTTAGTTTTAAAATCCTTTGGAGTGATCCTTGTAATGGTGATGGCAGTAGTGATAAATCTATAATGGTGCCAATAGAACTGACGAGGGCGATAGCAATGGAGGAGTAGTTCTTATTATTGAAGATAAACTTCTTCTCCTTTAGGAAGCATAATTGCACACATAGGTTGTTGTTGTTGTAGTGTTTAACGCCCGCTTTTACTACTACGGCACCGCAGGCGGTGACACTGATGATACATGAAGATGGAGCACCGGTGGAATGAGATGGCGGGGGAAACCGGAGTACCCGGAGAAAACCCGCCCTGACGCCGCTTCGTCCACCACGAATACCACATGCGGGTCCCTGGGATCGAACCCGGGCCGCCTAGGTGGTAGGCGAGCGCGCTAACCGCTCGGCCACGGCGCCGCCGCACACATAGGAAAAGAGTTAGCTGTATACTCCCCTTCTTAGTCTCAAACTCCCCACCAACACTCATTCATGCCACACAACCTCATAACATACTGTTTGCAAAAATATTTTGCTTCACTTATAATTACTGCTCAGTTAAACCTTAACCACCTTGCCTCCACCTTTGACCACAATGGGCATCGTGAGCAGATACAGTAGTGAAAGGTGAGATGTGGCTGGCACCCTGAATACCTCCCAGTCAATGTTTGCAATGGTACTAGCAGTGTTTTAAACTAGTACTAGTGGTGGCTACAGAGCTAAAATGATGGTAGTGATGGTAAATCTGCAAATTTTATTGCTGGCATTGATAGTGATAATGGTATTAGTAGTGTGGTGATGTTGGCAACATGCTTACAAAAGACAACACTCAATGCATAATGGTTGACAATCATTAGATATAAAAGCACATGTATACAATGCCTGCTCTAGTAAAAATAAGTTAGGGTCACAAAAAATATGTAGAAAACTGTGATAAATTTAGAAGAAGATTGTGTGAATGTGCACTGAGGCATTATTCCTAAAAGGATTAAGAAAACAATTTGTGGAAAGATTTATTTTCAGTGGGAAATTAAATAAAATTTCCAGTTTTAATACAACTGAAATGGTAAAAATGTACAGAGATAGCGTCTGGGAAGAAAAACAAAATAACTTATCACAAGATGCAGTAGCAGTTAAAATGTTGGCAGAGATGAGGATAGAGTATATAGTAAGACGAAGGAGTTTCTAGGAAAAGTAAAGGGTTAAGTGGATGAGAACTTTAAAGATGTACAAAACGTGCATAGTTGTTATGGTGTATTTTTCTTTTTTATAGGTGTAGCTTAATGTCTATTAACTGGGTAGTTCATACTGGACAATAAATAAATGAAATGAATAAATGTTGCTCAAATGACTCCATAGCTTGGTACAGTAGTGCTAGATGTTTTAAACATATGGTTTGTGCTTTTTTGGAGTATTAAACAAAATATTAATGAATTAACTAATTAATTCATTCATTTATTTATTCATTCACTCAATGCCTACACATAACAGTTATAAATATTTGAATAAAATTAAATTAGAATCGAAAATCTACTACTTCTCTATCCCAAAAAGTTTAAAAATTGCTATATTCAGGTCTGGATCCAGCTGGACCGCTAATAGACCGCTATGCATCAAAGTCATTCAGACTCACTCGGGATGATGCCGTTATTGTCCAAGTGATACATACAAATGCTGGATTCCTTGGTGTTGAATCACCATATGGACACATTGACTTCTGCGTAAACAATGGTCAATTTCAACCTGGCTGCTTTGGACACAGACTACGTAAGTATATCTTGTTCAGAGCTTGGTAAGAAATTATGATTTATATGTGATATAGTTACCAATGGATTTGACTCATCTTGTACACTGAATGCATGCAATGCCAATATTTTAGAGACCATACTACAAACCAGTCATGTCCAATGGCGTTACCTTACGTTACGACTAAACATTGTGCAGAAGAAAGCCCTGCAATATATTCACAAGACCAAAGAAATTTAAGACATATTGCATAATAAACGATAATCCTAGTAAATCCCATAAATTAAGCATCAGAGAGATTCCAGAAAATTCCAAAATACATCTATAGCTTAACAGTAGTACATTCATTTCAATTCTTAACTTACTTCCTGTATGTATGCTACATCATTGGAAGCCATAATAGCTTCCAAATTTGGCATAATATCTATTACAAATATTTTTAACTGTGCTGAGAGATGGAAATATGATATTTTAGTTCTATTTTTACATTTTATTTGCTTCATTTGAGAAAAAAAATTTTTGCAAATGTATGTTGAGGCAAACATTGCCAATATATGAGCGTTACAGGCCAAATTTATTTCTAGGAGCAAGTTTAAATACCTTGATTCCTAAATGCTCTTTACAAATACTTTTAACAAATGTGTCATGTTGTGATGTAATTAATTCCATCTGCAAAATGCAATGATGCTGATTTTGGTTCCATTCCCAAGGGGTTAGCAAAAAGATGAAATCTCCAGACTATAAATTCATACTTCAAATTTAGCTGAACAAAAAATTTGTCCACCTACTCCTCTTTGAACTTATGTTTGTAAGACATGGAGGGTTTAGGTAGTGACATCACTCCGTTACAATCCACCACTGTTTCCCATGAAAATGAAGACACACACAGCAAGTGCAGAGGTGTGTCAGTAGGTACAAAGTTCACGTAGCACACAGAGAGGGTGAGCCAAGGTTGGCTCATGAGCTTGCATTTGGACTTGGCTGTAGCAAACGCTGTCTCACTATGTCATACTTACTTTATTCATCCTGTATATCATACATATGTACATAGGTACCATGATATAGGGCAAGTCGAAAAAGTTATTTACAAATTAGCTGAAATTATTTACAAAGGAATACATTAAAAAAGCACAAATTATGTTTTTCAATTTCATAAACTGCTGTGTTCTATTTAAACATGTGTTCTACTAGTGTAATAATTATCCTGTATTTAGACTCTAAAAGTAACAAATACCGTAAGTATGTTATAGAAAGAATAAGTGACCATTTATCCTGAATACTTTTAATGCACAAAAGTTATTATATAGGCACTGTTTGTGTTAAAATAAACTTTGAAAGCCTATGTCACTCTATAAAACTAATTCTTCTTTGAGTACAAACATAAATTTTGGGTGAAATAATAATCATGAAGCATTAATGAAGATTTACTCTCTGCAGGTATTAATTCATATTAAAACGTTTACGAATATAAATGTAGTTATGGTTAGCCTGATGATATTTGACATGATATGCACAGAAGAAGGTGACAGAAAAATCAGTTTCACCTATAGAGGCTTCATAGAAAATGCCTTAGTTCAAAAGAAGAGATAATTCAAAGGATAATACTGCCATGTTGGACAGTCACAAGAAATGTATATCTTTATTTTCAGACCAGAAAATTTGAAAATTGTTCTCAAACAAGAATATTCTTGAAGACATAAAGAGATGAATATCTATGCTGATAAAGGGATTAAAATCAGTAGTATTCACTGTGATAAGCCAGTATGCTAACCACTGTACTGGCAGAACAGCACTTCATAGCCTTGTCAGCCAGGAACATGTCAGTGTGTATATCAGAGGAATGGGTAGAGACGATATCCTCTTGTTTGTCTTTTCCAATACATTTCTGTTATTGCTCCAAATGCTCTACAGCCTTGGACTTATTGTGCTATTAGGGATGTTATCCTCTTATGAAGTTTGATTCTATCTTCTAAGATGAATGAAAAATTAAAATACTATTTTAACCAGAGAATGCATATTTCATTAAAAAATTAAGCTTTCTATTACTTTTGTCACATCATAGTTATGTAGGAAATGATTAAGGCAAGTCTTATTGAAGTATATTTCAATTTCAATTTCAATTTATTCATCCTTAGATCAAGTACATGATATTGGATATATCAGGTGTGTAAAACAAAATATTAACATCATTTCTTAAGAGATACAAAATAGTACAATTTTATAGTGAGTATAGAAGTAGTACATTTTACATATAATTTACAACTCTTCTAAGCTGTATATACATTTACTCAACAAGTATTCTTTTAAATTGCTTTTAAATTTTGATTTTGAGATATCAGTCAAAATTTTAATCTCATTAGGTAGTTTGTAGTTTCCTTTATAACTTTATGGCAAAGGTGGCATTTTTACAGCTTTATGGGCAGAGTCTAAAGTGATTCACTTTTATAATGGATATAACCAACCATTCAATTGTATTGCTCTATATGTATGTATGTCTTTATTCACCGTAAGAATTTTTTTACAAATTCATGGCTTCGTCAATTTTTAAATAGGGAATACAAATAATATTGGTTTAAACAATATCATGAATACAAATAATAATAACAGAGACAGCATTACAGTCATAAGAGTATAAGTTATATATATAGCCTACAGATTAAACACAAATAAAATTATTCAGAGAGTGAATCAAATAATATATATATAAGGTTATATATACATATATATACAGAGACAGTGTTACAGTAATATAGTGTTACAATAATACAGATAAAATTATTCAGAGAATGAGTCAAAGAACTCCTGCACACTGTAGTAGGTTTGCTCAATTAGAAAATTTCTAACTTCTTTCCTAAACTTAGTTTGACTGCTACTGTGGATTCTATTTGCGATTTTATTATACATGTGTATGCCTCTATGCAGTATGGGATTTACCTTTTTTGTTGTTCTGGCAGTCTGTATGTGTATTTTATTACTATTTCTGGTACTATGTGTATGAACAGTGTTGTTTATGCTAAATAAGTGAATATTGTCCCTTATAAAACAAACAGTTTCTAAAATATACAGACTTGGCAGCGTAAGAATGTGATTTTGCCGAAAGTATGGTTCACACGATGTTGTCCTGTGCAAATTTAGCATTAGTCTAAGTATTTTCTTTTGCATTATGAATAGCGCACTTATTTCGCTACTGGATCCCCATATAAATATACCATAAGCAAGCACAGATTGTACATAAGAGAAGTAAACCATTTTTAGTGTTTGTAGGTTACTGATGCTCTTTAGGACATATATTACATAATGAGCTCGATTTATTCTTGCTGTAACATTCTTAATATGAGAGACCATTAAGTAATCTACATTAAGTAATTGTATCTTCAGGTCTTCTTGTGTTCAGTTTCTTCCTTAAGCATCTTCTTGACATTCTTGTGTTATACAAAATGTAATTTATGCTCAAGCTGCATTACAATGTAAGTGAATAATTGTACATCCATAGCCTCACAAAGTTACAGTATCTCTTGCAAAATCACTATCACAGTTCATTCTTGTAGTACAAAATGGTTTCCAATATTGTGTGTCATTTTTATTTCCTTTTGTTGGATGTCTAAATAAAACAATGTACCTTTTATTATTGCATTTTCTTAAATTCTTAAATAAAAATATCCATTTTATTTGATACATTGATACTTTGATAAACAACTGAACATTTTTGACACTAATAGTTATAAATTACCAAAAGCATCGGCAGATCCTTTTCCGGGGGCTTGGGATGGGGGGTTGCATGTTGGAAGTTTGCAATCAAACAATATTAATTCATTATTTTGTTGTGGATAACCATATTAGTATTAATTTGTGCTAAATAAAAATTGTTCTTTACATCAACATTAAAATAATAGTCAGTAAATGATTGCACATTGGGTGTATTAGCTTCCAAGGGGGGCCCCCCTTGCCCCCCTTCGCAGTGCCCATGTAAATTACTATACCTACTTAGTTTCTGTATGAAGTATGTTATGAGTAAATGTTCAAAGTTAAAAAAAAAAACATATTTTCTTTTATTCTTTTGTTAAAAATTAAACAAGTGTGTTTCTGGAAAAGGTAGAATGAGACTGAATACTTTAATACCATAGCAGGATTTAAACTACAGATCTTCTGGTCTCTGTTCTGTGGCTCTAACACTAAGCTACCATGGCAACATACTGACATGACATTAAATTCTCCATCTCATACGCATTTGAACTTCAAGTGCATTTCTGTATTAGCTGCTTTCACTAAATAGTGAGAATTTTGCTGAAAATATATGAAGCACAGGTCTTGCTAGTTAAAACATCACTACCAAACTTATATTGTTCATCTAGAGTAGTGATCAATTTGCAATTGTGTCAGACCTGTCAAGCATGATTTTCCCAACCACATCCAAGGGAAAGCATGCTCTGTACATCACAGCATTTTTCTACAAACTCTATGAAAGATACAATAAAAACATTCATAAACCTCTTCAGTGTAGTCATAGTCATTTTACGTCATCTGTAAAATGCACAGTTGCCACTCATGAGCAGCTTCATTTCACATATGTTATCCATATGTTTGATACCGAAATTTAGATTTCAAATCGAATGGGCTTGATAAAGACACGTTTTAATTTAATTGTCAGATATGAGATTTGCGATATATGTTGAGTAATAACATAGGTAGATAATAGAGTAGGAAGTGTTGTAAGGTGAGCAAGATATGAGTAAATAATAGTCATTAAATTTGTAGGATAAACGCATTATTGGTTTGAAATTAACGAGTCATGACGTCATACCACATAGTTTGAAATTCAGGTCTGCCAATCTTAAAAGTCGCGCGATATGTTTAATAAAATATAAAGTAAACATCGTTTAATCATAAAAAGGTAATTATATATTCGAAATTCAAAAAAGAACATGTTATAATAGAAAGGGACATTTCTAAATTGGGAAAAGGAATGGAATAGCATTTTGGATACGAGGCTTTCTTTTGGATGACGTCATGACATTTAAAATTGGAGAGAACGTTTTTCTAGCGTGGGGATGCCAGAAAGCGTCACTACTCACCCCAGACCAGACTGGTGCTGGACGTTGTGGTGTACACATGTGAGTGCGATTCCTATTCTGTAAGCATCTCTATGTAGCGAAAGTCGGCATAACTCCCGAAAGTGTCAGAAAGTAAAAAAATAAACAATATACAAAAGTTTTTCTGGGGTAATCTATAACATACCTACGCATACCAGGGATTAAAGAGATCCATGCTGAACTAGCCGGAGAAAACAACACCATTCCACATCAAAGGGCGACACAACGGGACCAACAGCAAAATTTTCGCATCATGTTGCTATATAAAACTTTCTGTTTTAATTCTCTGCTTACTTTTAATATAATGAGGTGAACCAGGAGGCAAGATGATTCAGGCTACTAAATCTGGTTCACTGGCATAGCCTGACTATCAGACTTGGGTATGAAATCCTACAAATAAAATTTGCTAAAATGACTCGTAAACAGAAGTGCCCTTTGGAGCTTTCATCTTTTATCATTGTCAGAAAAGAATGTTTGATAATACTGTGAGCATGATTCAACAGAGAATCGACTTTTCTCTCAGAACTGACATTTGTAAATCAAATAAATCTCTCTTCAACATTTCCTTCAACATTTATGTAACAAACGGCACAGTTTTTCTTCAGTGTCAATGTCAGGAGTTTCATCAAGTATTAATTGAACAAATTCAGAAATTTCTTTCTTATTTTCATATGTCATGATGACACTCACATTGAAATTAAGTTATTCTGAATATCAGGTGAAGTTGCATGAAAAATAGTCAATTGTTCCAAGTGCTCTTACAGAAAGGTGTCATATATTGCGAATTCATTTAAATATTCAATATACTAGTATTTGCCTCTGAAGTTACTTCATTCTCATTGTGACCAAGCAAAGCAAATACCTATTTTTCTAGAAAACATACAGCCTGTGTAAAGTAAAGCTTTGTTCTTTTCCACTTCATTGTTATACTGTTCAACTGAGAGCTTATACTGATTACTAAATGAAAATTATATTCTTGAAGCTACCCCAAGTACTTTTATTTGTTTTTTGCAAATTGTGTAATTACAAGAATATTGTGTTTTGTGGCTGCCTTATAAATTTTATTTAAATCTTCAGAACAGCTGGAATTCCAAGCTCACTTTTCTTTTGAGAAAAGAACAACAAAACATTTGTTTAAAGTATTACGACACAGCCAGGACCCACTTTCATATACTTTAGTTTTGAAATGCCTTATACATTTTTTAATATTTGTAGTAATACCGAGTGTGGGCTTTGGAGGATATTCTTTAATTACATATTGTTTTTTAGAGAAATGTTAATATTTGTAAGCTTCTTACATTGAGTTTGTCAATCACACAACAGTTATTTTGATTTTCTTTGCAACAATGGTACAGAGACACAGTTTTGTTTACTGCTCTAGCTGTGACTCATTTCGTGCCATTTTGGATGTAACTACCTATGTCCATACCTTCATCCCAGAATTCATGCAAACCTTAACCTAGATTTTGCTTTAATAGTAACCAAGTATCCAAATTATGTTCAAATGTCCACATTTGAAGAGCACACATACACAAAGCAAAACAAATTATAAATTACTCTCTATTCATGACTGACTATAAATGCAATAATGTTAGTGCAATTCTTAAAATGAGATGTATAATAACACATTGCATCAATGGATTGAGCACACACCAGCAATAAGTTTGTTGGCATAAATAAATAATAATTACCATCTGAAGGTTATTTAATCCTGGGATATAAAGTACTTACAATAGTAAGTCACCATTGGGATAATTTGTCCCTGATGTGAGACTGCCTTTGTGGTTTACCAGGAGAAATACGAACTGGTTTGAGAATTTAATGCAGCTGCCTGGTAAGCGGAAGGTCTGTGGTTCAAATCCCAGTTGTGGCATTGAATTTTTAAGTTCCAGTTCTACCTCTCACTTACCAGTTTCTTACAGCTGATGACAAATGTGTTGACCCAAGCTTTGTTTTGGAACACACTGCTGCAGAGTGGCACAAATTCAAATCATAATGTTTAGGAAAGCTTGATTTTTTTGACATTAAAACGATTGTGAACTACAAAATTATAATGACCACCAATTTGCCATCAGTTTGAGGAAAATTACAGGGTATATAATACATCTCCCACATCCATTGATGCTACGCCCCTGTCTGGGTTTGTTATTAAATGGTATAAATGTACTTAACTACTTTATAATTAAAGAAGGATTGAAGTCTTAATGAAAAAAGGGAGTATCTCTCTAATACATTCCATAAGAGATGCCTTATTAGATAGCAGTATTCTCAGTGAAAAATTTAGTTATAGAATCAGACACTTCAACATAAAACTCAGTTTTTCTCTATTGCCAGGGAGCTGAATCTCAAGCTTTGGGATGATAATAACCTGAAGAGGTTGAAGCTGACTTTTTCATCCTGCTGGCACAATGGTTGCTCTTGGGCCATGCCAGCCCTCACAGCACAAGTAAGGCAAATTGCTATTCCACCAAAATAAAACCTTGCAAACATTGTATGCTCCTGGTCTAATTAACTGTTCACTGTCATTTCTATTGCTGAACTCTACAAGCTTTCCAATGCAAATTATCAGCAATATTATTTATTTATCAACTCTCAAACCATATTCTTAAAATTTAAAGCAAAATTAAAATTAAGAAGTACAAACAGGTATAAAAAAAGATTGTTCGATTTTCTGTTAAATGTAAAGGAAACTCTGAATTGATTCATGAATTATTTCCATATATGAGCTCTCCTACAGAAAGCTATATATAATTTGATTTTGCAAAATATTGGTTCAAATTATATGAAGTCATAAAAATGAGTGAACAAAAAAAACTTTCAGTTCAACTCTGACATTTTATATTAAAGTCAGTAAGTTTTTAAAGAACTTTCAGATCTGTTATGAAATGTACTTAATTCACTTGTTGCTTTTTGCTCAAGTTTCCAGGGACATCATTCCAATCTTCAGTTTGATTCAGATTGTCATTCATCTCACTATTATTGGCCTTTTCCTTCATCTTCTCCTTACTTGAGTTGAGCTCCTAGGTAAGAACAATTTCAGTTGGACTGTCAAACTTCATGATCTGGTCTATATTTCTTAGGAATAAGTTTCAACTCTTTGTGAACCCTGGCACTAACAATATCATCTCTCTACCTTACTACCCCACTTTAAAGTTTTTGTGTCTTTTACTGAGGTTTTTAGGGCTTTTCCACCTTGTTTTGACATATTATGTTTCACAATGTTTTCCCTGTGTTTCTTCCTGGTTTTAGCTGAGTAGGAACTGTCATTTTCTTCCATCTTCAATCAACAAATACACTGTTAGCTCTGCAATAAAGGATGTACAATGCTGCACTAATAATATCTTTTTGACGTAAGCAGGCTTTGAATCTAGTCCTTGTGACATCTAGAATATTTCTCTGTTGTTTCCTGCTTAAATATAAAATAGCCCTTTTATGAGTGCAAAGCCTTACAATATGATACCTTTTTATGCTGTAAAAGAGTTTGTGAGAAAATGGTGGTTAGTGCCTTTTTTAGTTCAGCATTATATTTATCCTAAGTCCTAGGGGAAAAATATGAATAGGATTTTCTCTTAGTAGTGTGATCCATGCAGGATTTGAACCAGCACCTTCAGCATGAGAGAAAAATGTTAGTCCTGCTAAATGTGTAATATTGGACTGTAGTGAAACATAGTGTGGTTTCGATTGAATATATCTTTTAATAGTTACCTATCCTAAAATGATAATACTGTGTCTGAATTAGAATTTTTCTCAAAGTTTTATTTTCTTTTGTAAACAGAAAATGAAGGAAAGCAAAAATGGAAAAAGAAACAAGAAATTAAACGTAGCTGCACAAGTATCAAAAGAAATTATGTTTCAGATACATTTTCAGATGGTTTTAGTCTCTTTCAATTGCTAAATCATTTAAAAGTTGTGTATATTTGTGCTCATCTATTTCCCTAAGTCATATGTTAGTAACAAAACCTGTAGCTAAAATATCATTTTCAAATTAAGAATAAAGTATGAAGAGGTAGAACTGGAACTTAAAAATTCAATGCCACAACTGGGATTTGAACCACAGACCTTCCGCTTGCCGGGCGGACGCTCTAGCCACTGATTTATTGTGACAAACTGCCAGAATGGCATTAAATTCTCAAGTTAGTTCGTATTTCTCCTCTTAAAACTTTGCCCACACACGGCTTGTGTGTTTAAAAACACCAACAGTAAGTTTGTTGGCATAAATAAATAATAAAGTATGAAGTTATTTGCACATAATAAATCTACACAATATGCAGAAAAATCAGAGAATTAAAAACTGAAACACATTTGTTAGAAGAATTGTGTCTTAGAAATGCTCAATAGATTCAGTCTAATCTCTGAATTGGTGAAAAGATAAGTACATTTTTTCCTCATCTATTTAGTTATGTCACATATTATATCATTTTGAAGGTAAGAGTTACGTAATAAATCATGTGCAAGCAAATTCAGCTGACAGTAATTCCGCACAATATCCAGAAGTCTATCTTCATGCAGCATAAAATCCTAAAACTTAAGCTTGAAAGTAGCAAAATCTGCAGCATCATACAACCTAAAGTACTGTGACATTGGGTTGTTCAACAATATATGGACAAGAGGAGGCCAGGTGACCTTGGATACGGTGAACGATTGTGTTCACATGACAATAAAGAATGCTGCCGGCAAAACATAAAGGAGGTCTGAGACTACAGGGCAACTAGTGACTGTGTGTATGCGATCGAACAGTGTGACAATATCATAGTGTCTAGAAGCTTCTCGCTTTCTGCTGAGTCATTGTACATGTGCACATGGAAAGAACTCAAAGGAGGTTACAGGCTCCAGTATAAATAAGACAGACAGTGAGCAGTTCAGTCAGTTTTTTGGTGTCAGAGTAGTTTTAAGTAGTTGTTTAAGTCATCGTGTACAGTTAGTTTTAGTTATGCATCAGCCAGCCTGTCAGCGAGTGTGTATGTGTCATCAAGTGATTGTATCATTATAGTAAAGATGTAAGAGACAGTGAAACTGGAGAAAGACATTGAAAGACTAAAAAACATTATCGGAATAACAATTAACAATTGTGAATTGTAATAGTAGAGAAGACTATAAACTGTGTTAGCAACTACATAGAAGGAAATTGTGCATTTGTAGTAAGGTTTAGAGGAAAATAAATGGGTTAGAAAAGATACAAGATTTCGCATTTTTGCCAATTTTGTAACAGTACTATAAAATACAAAATTCTCTATCAGGATTCTATAGTAGTTTCTGATTATAAAGTTAAACCACATTGTTATAGTTTTTCTTAATACGTCTTTATTAGCTAGTATGGAGAATCAAAATAATTAAATATGTTGCTGTTAGCTAATGCTGGATTTCTGACAATGAAGTCATTAATCCTCTTGCTCTCCAATATTTTTCACTGATGGATGGGGCATTAGAAGTGGCCGGGCATATTTGAAGGTGGTCTTGATCCATTTCCTCTTGCAGATCACATAGAGGACAGAGTGGTGAAGAATATATCCCAATTCTGTTTAAATGTTTTGCCAGACAATCATGTCCCATAATCAACCTGAAGGTTGCAACTGCTGTTTTTTGAGGATACTCAGGAATTACTGTTTGAATGTTTGGCAGTTCCCATCTCTTATTCTTTGATTTTTCATAGTAATGTTTTGCAATAATATTTTTGAATTCAGAGTTGACTAATCTTAAATAATTAGATATATATTTATGTTAAGTAGATTTTCCGGGCTTGTGGGCCGTGGTCGAGTTGGATTGCCTTCGTCCGACGTTTCACTGAAAACTGCGTCCAGCATCTTCAGGGTCAACCTCTGTTACTTTGGTCTAACTTAGTGGCTGCTAAGAGACGTCCCATTTGCTGGCATTTGAAAATATAATTTGAGATCAATTTATTAAGAAAAGATTTGTTAGCAATAATCTCATGTTGGTATTCATGAGAACGAGCGATCATGAAAATTTATGTTACCAAGGACACTAATAAGAAACAAAAATGATCAGTAATATGAAAGTTTGCAGTGAACTTTAGTTTATGTGCAGCCGCTAGGTTAGACCAAAATAACAGAGGTTGACCCTGAAGATGCTGGACGCAGTTTTCAGCGAAACGTCGGAGGAAGGCAATCCAACTCGACCACGGCCCACAAGCCCGGAAAATCTACTTAACATAGTTGATAATGCTGGCCATGAAAGCCTCGGCACTTATATTAGATATATATTTGCTTTTTTTGCAATAAAATTTCATGTTTGTGACTTAATATCAAATGCTGTATCTCAAAATAAAATATTGGTATCTAAATCAAAAAAGTTGTTTCCCACCTCTAACTGATGTAAATGTTAAAATCTCTTATGTTCACAAACTACGAAAGCAATAGAATGAATGAGTATATAAAGTCTAAAATAAGAACAAATTAGAAACTAAAAGCTTCACTTATCTTATCATTAAAAACTTGCAGCAGTTACTAAGATAAGTGAAGCTTTTAGTTTCTAATTTGTTCTTATTTTAGATTCTGCTGCTTCACTGTTAATAGCTTCAATTTTCTTTGAATTAGAGTATATAAAAGATCAATTTTTGGCAGGAATCTCTGAAATCTAAAATATGCATATTTAAGCACAGTGAAACATGGACAATTATTGTTAAATCATATCCATGTGGGCAGCAGCAAGGTCTTTAGATATGACAGCAACATGCAAGGGCTATTTTTTTAAAGTCCAATGGGTCACAAAACCAAAACTATGATGAAAGTCAAAGATGTTTTATTTGCAACATTTGGCTACACCTAGGTACACGCTACTTCTCTACATAGTTTCTGCTCCAACGTAGACAGTTTTCATAGTGTGGTACCAACTTCCAATCCCTTTGTCATAGAAGGCAGCTGTTTATGCTTTCAGCCACTTCTCTACACTGCATTACTCTGCAGCTCATTGTCTGTGCCAAAATGTTATCCTCCTAGTCACAGTTCCATATGAGGAAAGAGATCAAAATTAGATGGAGCTAAGTCCAGGCTGTATGGGTGATCAAATACACCCCATCGAAAATGCTGGTGGAGCCTCAGTGTTGCAGCTGTAGTGTGTGGCACCCATTAACTGTGTTTTCTGATGGTCGGACATCTTAGAAATCCATCTTGCACACCGTTTGTGGTGCTGAAGAATCTCAGTAATGATGATCTTCAAATTTCAGAGAATGAATTACTCCATACAGAAATTATGAGCCGACAATGTTTTTAAGTCGCCTGATCCACTTGCTGAACAAGATCATCAGTTGACACTTACTTCCTTCCCTGATCACCTGCATCATGATTGTCTGTGCATCCTGATTCAAAGCTCCTGCACAATTGCTGCACTTTGTTGTAACTCATTAAAGTTTTACCATACATGTCACTAATTTTTCAATGAATGTTGGCTGCATCCCACTCCTATGCATAACAAAAACAAATTCGAGCACACACTTCACATTTAGCAGGACATACTATTGTTTTAGATATGTTTACATGCTCTCTGTACAGTCAGAACTGACAAGTGTGACATGATACGATCAACAGCCTTACTAGAAGCACTGCACAACATATCTGCACAAAGCTTTAACTGATTTTCACCATGGTTTTGGTTTGCTGATCTATTGGACCTCGAAAAAAAATAGTCGTCATACTTTAAATGTTATTGCTTGCCCGATATGATATTCTTACTCTATGCAAGTTGCTATTATCTGTTCTGATATAAAATGCAAAGATGAATCTGACAATGAACTTGCCTGTATCTATGTTGCAGGACGGGCACGATGTAGTCACTTTCAAAGTGCCTGTTATTTCGCTGATACTGTGGCACGAAAAACAACACTAGGTGTTCCTTGTACACCCAATTGTCCTAGAAGAGGGAAAAACCCAGGATATCTACCTGGAGTTCCAGTACCAATGGGTGAAGACACACCAGATGGGTATGACTATTATTCCAATATTGATACAATTTTTTTAGCTCATCCAGTAGGTGCTCACCATTCATCTTAACATTTAAACTCATAGGCCGACCCATCTGAAAGATCTCAGTTTTCTGTATGCTTGTTACAAATGCCTAAGACTTGTGAGGGAATTGAATAAAAATGGCTTAGAGAGTAACCCATATCTGAAAATATAGGTACTGCTTCTGTGATACAGAATTCCAATTAAGTATTTAAAATTTCTTCTTCCTAGCTGGTGAAAGAGCAATAGAAATTTCATTAGTTATGATCAGAGTGAGACATTTTAGTACCTGCCTCAGTGGCATAAATAATGGCCCTGCAGACCCCACGGCATGAGTGCCTCAACCTTCAGAAGCCCTCGACTGTCTTTAACAGTTTTCTTAAAAAGGACATGTTACATTCAATTCAACAATAGAAAATCGCTAGGAAGAAGTGCTGGAACAGATGCAGTTCACTAATGACATACTGACAACAGTGTACCATGTGAGCATTACCTACTATTTCTTGCTTAAAAGTGTGAAACAAGCTTACCTCCAAGTGTGTTTATTTAAGAAATATAACCATTAATTATTATTTATTTATGCCAACAAACATACTGTTGGTGTTTTTAAACACACAAGCCGTGTGTTCTACCTCTTAAACTTTGCCCACACACGGCTTGTGTGTTTAAAAACACCAACAGTATGTTTGTTGGCATAAATAAATAATAATTACCATGTGAAGGTTATTTAATCCTGGGATATAAAGTACTTGCAATAGTAAGTCACCATTGGGGTAATTGTCTCTGATGTGAGACTGCCTTTGTGGTTTACCAGGAGAAATATGAACTGGCTTGAGAATTTAACGCCATTCTGGCAGTTTGTCACAATAGCTCAGTGGTTAGAGCGTCCGCCCGGCAAGCGGAAGGTCTGTGGTTCAAATCCCAGTTGTGGCATTGAATTTTTAAGTTCCAGTTCTACCTCTTATAACCATTAATGTTGGTAATTAGAGAGTGTTTTTTAACAGTTTGCTGCCTCATGCAATAGAGAGCGCAGAATAACAAGAATGCTTACACCGTGCATTCTTGTTGCTTGCTTGTATCGTCTGCAAGTATTATTATTGCCTTCCATGAATTTCATTGCTGTTCACAACACTATAGGCATCAACAATTTCTCTAAGCCAGCAGCTCATTTAATTTATGCATGTGACACAGACAACGTTGTGTGATAGTGTGGGAAAACTGCAAATAGATAAGTGACTCTGGACTCAGATATTGCCATTGTGTATTGTTGTGCATTGTTGTATTGTTTACTGCTTAACTAAGCTGTGCTTGTATTAACATTTTTTTTTTTTTACCTTTTGCTTCTTATAGCCTTCATACAGATTACTTTTAAATGTCTGCATTAAATTAGAACTACAATGTCGAGAAATAGGGCATATATAAGTAGTTATCAAAAGAGAAAATTAAAAACCTGCCTAGATAAAGAAGTTAAAAAGGTAATAAAAATAGATACAATGTTCCAGCGGCAAGCTAACCGCCCAGAAAACATGTACAGTAATACAGATTGTGAAAATGAAATGATGAAACAACCTGGTGAAACAGAAGCAGAACTTGGACATGCTAGCACTACCATTTCTAAAAATAAAACTGGAGAAGAATTTAGCGATTTACAAGTTCATAGTGGACAAGAAACCAGTTCTAAAGATGAACCAGGAAGAAATTCTGGAGTTCTACTGTCTGAACGTGGACTGTCAACAATGGATACCGATTCACCACCATCACCACTACTTACATCAGTAACAGGCAGTTCTTCTCAACTTGAAAATAATCAGCAAAATACACCCTTTAGCACTGACTGAAGATTATTCCAAGGTAAGCTGAATGATGAAATTAAGCTAAAAATTATAAATAGCCTGCCATGCAATTCTCAGGGTCCTTTCCCTAGAGATACTAAGACAAAAAGATCTTTTAGCTGTGATTATTATTATAATTACACTAAAACAGGTTAGAAAATTGAATGATTCTGGTTGTGCTATTCTCCTACTTTAAATTCAGTGTACTGTGAAGCATGCTGGTTGTTCGGAGATGGAGAAAATGCTTGGCGCGATGGACAGATTCATGATTGGCAAGGTCTAAGCAAGAAAATAAAAGTACATGAAACTTGTGCTTCACATTTAAATGCATGTACTACTTACAGTATGTGGAAACATGGCAAAACCCTTATTACATTTAGGGATGAAGGGCATGAACAAATGAAAGCTATTATTTCTAGAATACTGGATTTAGTGAGGACACTAGCTCAATGTCAGCTTGCTTTCTGGGGCCGTCATGAACGTGAAAGAGGGGAGCAGAGCGGCAATTTTTTAAACATAATACACCTCCTCACCAGATATGATCCTCTTTTGAAAGCACATCTTTCTATGAAAAAAGTAAAACAAAATATTTGAGTTCACAAATTCAATACGAGATGATACAACTGTTGAATGATTGCGTTTTAGAGCAGATCATCAGCAAAATTAAACAACTGCCATTCTTCTCAATTATTGTAAATACTACTCCCGATATATTATGAAAGGACCAGCTTAGTGTTGTCATAAGATATTTGCAAGACCTAAGCAAATCAAACATTAAGGAAATTGAAATGAAAGAATCATCTTCGAGACAGGTGGCCATGATACAGACAGTTTTGAAAAAGAAATAATAGCAGTTTTAGAGAAGAGAGGTATATAACTGGATAGGTGTTGAGGCCAAGGATACAATGGTGCTGCATCTATGAGCAACCAGTACTCAGGGTTGCAGGCAAGAATTAAAGCACAGGTCCCAAATGTATGAATTTATACATTGTTCGGCGCATAACTTAAATTTGGTACTAAATGACTCTCTCATGAATATAATGGAACTACGATTTTATGAGAAAATACAAAGCATTTACACTTTCTTCAGTAGTTCTGTGTTTCGATGGCAACAAGTAAAGGAAACAGTTGTAGCCGATAGACATGGCAGGCTTAGAACTACTCTGAAGAAACTGTGTCCAACCAGATGGTCTTCTAGATTTGATTCCTTGTTATCAATCAAACAAAATTTCATACACATTTTACAGTGTTTATCCTACATAAGTTTGAAGAGCAAGAAGAATGCAGAGGGGTGAAGCTTCAAATTTGAGAAAGCTTGGAAAGCTTTGATTTTGTCCTGCTGCTTGCATTTAAAAGTAAGGTTAAGGAATTGTCTATGATGGTATGTTTGATGGCTGGTGCTGATCAAGCAGATCAGGACGGCTGACTGACAGTGCAGAAAAACCCTATCCAAGAGGCCCACCCCACCTTAAGCTAGCAGCCAACCACTGGTCTCTCCACTCTCATTGCCCAAGACCTACTACCTGGCTCCGCCCGCCTTGTTTGTGTATATACACCAGCATAATTTTACCCTGCCATTTGCTCCTGATACTCACCTTGTTTGTGTATATATGTACTAGCATATTTTTAACCTAGCATTTGTTCCTGATGAAGACAATGGAGAATCAAACGGTCAAAAGCTTGAATTTTATGAATTTGATGTGGCTGATCACCCAAGAATCAATTATTAGATTTATATATGTTTAAATATATAATTATACTAATGTAGCAAACTCAACACTTATATTGAGATTAATTAACTATCCCTAAATGTGCACTCACAAATTATTTTTTTTATTCTGTTAAGAATATTTCTCTAACTCTGCTTCTTCTAAGAATTTAACATTGTCAAACTTTGATTTCTGATGATAATTTGTTACGAAAGGTCAAAAATTTGCCTACACACAGATTGTGTGCATTAGAATAGACAATTACTATTTATTGGCCTTATATATGCAAATAATTTATTTTGTTTCAACTTACAGAGCCACAGGAACGTACTGTGTGAGATTGACACATGGACGCAGCTGTCCCTTTGATTAAGCAGAAATGTGTACTAGGAAATTGTGGATGTTCCTTTTTCTCCATTGGACATTGTTGCAGTCCAGTGGAACAGTCTCAAAAAGAGGCACTGCATATAGAAGTTGTACTCTTCATAATATCACTTCTTTTTGACCAGGTTGGAGAGTCAACGCTCACATGACCTGGATATCTTCTTGCAATTAGGGCAGTACCTGATGAGATGAATATACAGAACAGTGTTTCTAGTTAATAAATATGTATTTATTGTTATAAATAGTGAAAGTGTACAAAGCCTGTATGTATATAAGTATATACCAGACTAAGCAGTCAAACTTTGAACTTTGCTCAGTATTTATACAAAGTAGCATTTACCAAATAGTTCTCTTTCTTCAGCATACAACAGTGAAATTTCAGGTTATTCAAAATTTATTTCATGATCTGTATCACTAAAAAGGGAAAAACTACTCTGAAATCCTCCTAGTCACTCTATATATGGCAGGAATGGTCTTAAATTGCTCAAGCCTTTTTAAAATTTTCAAGTCAGTCACTATCATATCGACAGGGTAATAAGGCAAGCTTTGGTTTCTGTGATAATCTTGATAAATCTACATATGTATGTAGTGGGTACATGTATTAAAATTTTAACTAGCATTTTTCTGGCAATTTTAGGTGTTAGATAAACAATTACAGTTTGTGTTAATAGTAGCACTTCCGGAAGCCAAAAATAATCTTTTAAATGTTTATGTTAGAGTATGCCATGCTTTCAATGGAGAATGATTTAGTCTACGAAGAGTTGTTTGAGATCTATACAAGTTTAGACAGGTACACTAGCTACACACTGAAACATACGGAACCAAATGAAAGTGCAGCAGTATAAATGTATCACTGTGTTGGTTCCACTGTATGCTCTCATTTCTGCTGTGTGAAATGGCACTGAAAGTAGAACCAATCTGGGAAGGGTACATTACTGCCCTTTCCTATGCAAAATGCTCGTATTCCGAGATTATTAAGCAGTACAAGAGGTATGGAGTGAAGAGGTTAGACCGTTCGCCTAGCACCTAGGTGGCCTAAATTTGATCCCAGGGACCTGCGTGTGGTATTCGTGGTGGACAAAGCAGCATCAAGGCAGGCTGTCTTCAAGTTATCTGGTTTCCCCTGCCACTTATTCCACCAATTTCTCCATTATCACCTTTCCAATCATCAATTTTGCTTACATTTCATATCCACCTCTTCCTCATTATAGCACCTAGTGCTTGGCCAACCAACTGCTTCCAGGTCTTCACTCTATCTAGCTCATTGGTTCCTGTGCTCCCCAACAGGCATCTGACCCTAGCCACTGACCTGTCCTTAAAGACCAATAGCAACCCTGATTTTAAGAAGTGACAGTTATATGTTGACTCCACATGGAGTCTCAGTTGCCAAAATTCTGAAATCCAATTTTTTTCTGTTTCAATAGTCACAAAAGTTAATGTTAAGATGTTGCAACTCTGCAGAAAGGACTAAAGAGCAATGGCCTGTGTTGTAAAACGATTATAAGGGTTCCTCAAAGCAAGTGGCCAAACTGCACATGTGTTGACTAAAGAGATTCTACATAATGATCAACACTATTATACTTGTATTTATTGATTAAATATGTAAACTGTAACATCCATTTGTTCTCTACTTTTACTCCTTTCCCAGTTAGCACATTTAGTTGATTGCTTAGTGTTTTTCACTGTTTTGTTATGTTACTGGAACCAATGTGTGCATGTATTTATTTTGATGAATTTGTGACGTAAAAGAATGTAAACTCAAAGTAGCCAAAACTTTAATCAAAATATAAAATCAAAATAATAGGAAAGATTATTTTATCATGCTTTGTTACTACTAGAGCTCGTTATGGCTACTTTGATTGTTTTGTTACTGAACAGTATTATACATATGTATAGTTAGTATCCAAAGATTTATGAGAATCATTATTCTTATCAATTTAAATAATACCTTTACTCATAGTACTCCATGGACTGTAAGAGTGAAGATAAGAGGGAAGGGTGACGGAAATATAGCATGTAAGGTATTCAACTTTGCTGGCATTACCTATACATAATTCAGAAATGACTTAACACATATTATTCTCTGCAGATATAGTGAGCCTACCAAAATGTGTGTGTGTGTTTGTGTGTGTGTGTGTGTGTGTGCGTGCGTGCGTGCGTGCGTGCGTGCGTGCGTGCGTGCGTGCGTGCGTGCGTGCGTGCGTGCGTGCGTGTGTGTGTGCAGGTATAAATGGTGATTCAAAAAACTGTCTGGTCACATGAGATATTTTATTTACATGTCACTGTTGCACAGCAATCTAACATGGCATATTTTTAACTCTCCTAAAATTTAATAACAACTACAAATAAATTGAATGTACATTAGCAGCAAAATTTTATACTGGTTAAAGAAATTAAGTAGTTTTGATTTACAAAAGCCTTTGTTTAACCATTATAGCTTCCATTGTGTATAGTGATGATTAGGGCTCAGATTTTTAGGTAAATACATATTTTGTTTGTGTCCTACTATGAAATTGAAATTTAGTTTAATGCTCAGGATATTTACATTGGAGCAAATATTTTAAGTTTTATTGCACATAAAAATGCATATTTCCTGATTTTTTATGTAAATAAATATTTTGATATTCACATAAATTACACAAACATCATATTAAAGAAACATTTTAAAAATAATTTTGACTTAAATCACACAAAACCAGCAGCAAATTATTTTTAACAAGTCAGCATTCACTTCTTTAATGCTCAATTATGCAGGCTAGATGTTGCAATTTGTTATTCATTATTGGAAAAATTGATGTTAGCTATAGTGTCCCTTCAGTTGGAAGAAAATATAAACATCTTGATTACTCTAGCAACTTGAGCCTGCAAGATAAGAATGGGGAATTCTTCCATTGCAGCTGTTATCGCTTCACAATCCGGCTAGTATATACGCTGAAACTGTATCGTATAATTTGTGAGTCAAATTTAGTCATTTGTGAATCCCCAGAAATTATACGACATTCTAGTTGTGTTATGCTGGTAAATTACATATCGACAGTTTTGAGTTCATAGTGGATTAAAGATGTCGGGAGTGAAAAGCAGTGCAAAATGCTGCAAAAATTAAAAGACACCGTGTTAAGAAATGACTTTGCATGCTTTTCCACAAATCTTTGTTTCCTCTGTGATTCCATAAAGAAACTGGAATCAGTAGGAATGTCTTTGGGAGAAGCAGTTCAAGTTGTACAGGATGTGGAAAAACACTTAAGGTTCTTTTTGATCCTGCAGCACAAACCCTAAAAAGAAAATGCAAGGAAGTGTTCAAAAATAATAGTGTATTTAACAATCTATAACATTTCAAATGTGTTGGTTGGGCAACATGAAGAAATTATTGATGCCAGTTGAGTGACATAACATGTTTTAATGATGCTAGACTGACTTCTAGTGACGTGAAGTGATCATTTTCCAAATTCAAGACAATTTTTTATGACAATTGTCAAATCTTTCGAGATTGAAAATTTGAGGAATCGTGCGGTCTATACTGTAATTCTACTGTATTGGGTGATCCCTTCCAAGAATAATCTCTGGTGAGTAATAAGGTACATTTGTATTAGGTATTTCAGCCATTCAGATCTTAAAAATATTTTATTTGTTTTAGCACATATTTTCGACATTTTAGCACATAAAAAATAAATATTTTCCATGTGTTTAACACCTAAAAATCCAAGCCCTGGTGATAATGTATGTACAAGGGGCACTCGGAAATGATTTATAATAATAGTTTTTTATGCCTTATTTATTAATAAAATGATTCAATGTACATGGGATATCCTAGTATACTCTCCACCAATGTGTGTCGGTCTGGGTGGCTCAGTTGGTTAGACCCTGGCCTACTGATCCCAAGGTCGCGGGTTCAAACCCGGCCCAGGTCGATGGTTTTTAAGTGTGCTTAAAAACGACAGCTCCATGTCAGTAGATTTACTGGCATGTAAAAGAACTCCTGCGGGACAAAATTCCGGCACACCGGCAACGCTGATGTGATCCTGGCAATTGACAGCGTCGTTAAACAATAAAATTTTTTTTTTTTTTCCCACCAATGTGAGTAAACTGCTGCTACCTTCCTAGAACTTCATTGCATCATGGAATCATTGTTTGTGGGTACTACACACACACTCGCGGACAGCTGCCTCCAATTCCTTACTGTTGTTAAAATTTTACCTTGGAGCATGTCCTTCATGTTATCAAACAAAGACTTTCTCCACAGGTGTAAGATAGTGATTTGTCACCAGTTTCTCTAAATAATCTGGATCTTAATTCTCTATTTCCAATAGTCAACAACACACTTCAAATCTACTCTCCTATTGGGCCTGTGTCAAGTCCTGTAGAATGCAATGTGCATGCACCATTTCCACATCTCTTTTAACTCCTTCCTCCCACAAAAACCATGCAGTCCATCTTTGTTCATGATAGTCACCTTCCATTTTGTCCATGGCTTTCTCTGCTTAACAAAAACAAGTGCTGTTCTTTCACTGTACACTCTCTTCACAACTACCATCTTGTGTCTACATGGTGTACTAGTATCAGTTCATCATCCTGCAAGAGGATATCCTCATAGATGGAGTGGTATTTTTTAAGCAGCGCAGTTGTAAATCATTTCCAAACGCCCCTTATATTATAAAATAGTGGGTTGCTACTTTTGAATGTACTATGTTATGTATCACTTGACCAAGTGCCAAAAGTGCAATGAAGTCATTAATCCTCTTGCTCTCCAATATTTTTCACTAATGATATTGAAGAGAGCAATAGCAGTAAATGTAACCACTTTTTAGAGCACCATATTTTTATGTTTTGGCGGTCACATCGCTCTCTCACAACCCCCAGAATGTCTGGAGGACCACACCTGTCGTTGGTTTACGGGTCTCGCTGACCTGACCGGGAGAGTTATCAAAATAAATTCACCGACCATATCCTCTGATTACCAATCAGAGGATGTATTACATGCCATGACAGGTCAGCATGTTAGGGGTTAAGATTTTATAGAGAAAATGGAGAGGTTGGAAAAATAAAGACTCCCTAGCCCTCGGGAACCCTAATAGCATCGGGGTCGGAAGAGAACAAGAGATGACTAAGGTAAGGTCAAATAGAAAAATTACAGTGAGGAGCAAAACACCAGTAAGTGGAAGTAATGTTCTGCTCAGCTTGGGTACCTTGTGGTCGCTATTCACATATCCCCTAGACGGAGACCCCTGAGTCTTCATATGATAGAGAAAGTAATAACCCAAATATGAAAACCTTGAGTGGTATTTGTTTAAAGTATTCCATGAAATAATTTATTTACTACCATTTAATATTGCAACGATCATATCGGTTGTGATCACCATGCTAGGGTTACATCATACATCGTAAAGTGTTGAAAGCTAATTTTTTTTACTATATTTGCAACTAGCAATTTTGCTTTGGTAAAGGCAAAGACAAAGGTAAAGGCAAGACAAGTGCAAAGAATTTACTGTCTCACAAATTATATATTTTATTATTTCCTGAAAAATATACATTTTATCTTAAAGCTTTCTGTTTGCTAGGATCCAATTGATGTTATTATCAATATAATCAAGCATTTTATTCATAAGATCTATTAAATAGGTTTCACAAATGTGAAATCTTGTTAATGCAGAATATAGTGATGGTGCAGTACAGGGATTTGGCAGCAAATCTTCCTGTTGCATCTTTGGAAAATACTACACTTTAATATCAAGTCTGATATATATCAGACTTAATTTCTGAGTTATGCTGTTCATGGAGATACAAACGAAACTGTTCCTAAAATTAGTCTTGTGGACTCAGGAAACCTAAAAACAAGTATTTGCAGTGAAATCTTGACTAAGCTTTATTGGGGATTACAATACTTCCTTTACTTACTGCATGTAGTAGAAGAAATAATAATTAAACAAAATTGTTTAGAGAATTTGGTTAGACTATACCATTGGCACTCATCACATTAAATGTGCATTTCAAGATTACTGCAAGCAGTGATATACAAATTAATGTACATAATTGCTCACTCCTGTGAACAATATGTTGTAATACATCCAGTATATGATACTGGGAAATGTAGCATATTCGTAGCAATTATTTTTATGTTAAATAATAAAGTCATTTCAAAACTAGTACGTACAACTAAACAAAATAAATGTGTTCCAGATGTATGTAATTTATTGAGTGGAACTTATGTTATATATAAAGATCATTTAGGTATTATAAATGCACTACATGTGTTAAGAAATATAAGATTCAAATTATGTTTTGTTTATCCAACTTTAGTAATTTTTATGTTTTTAGTCTTAACTTTTACTTCCACTTCAGAGTTACAAAGAGTTACAATTTAATTAGTGTTCATAAATATATGTAAAAATTGGTAGTTTAGATTCTTAAACTACAATTTACATTATGTACATGTATAAACAGTATGTACATTTAAGCTGCATGTAAAATGCAAGTC
This sequence comes from Tenodera sinensis, assembly GCA_030765045.1. NCBI lineage: Eukaryota > Metazoa > Arthropoda > Insecta > Mantodea > Mantidae > Tenodera > Tenodera sinensis. The sequence goes on along the minus strand of CM060968.1, from coordinate 86,130,214 downwards.
TGTTCAAAGAGGTCTTGTGTAAATGTTCATATGCATGATGTATTTCGTTTATCACCATTTTATCCCTTTCTTAAAACAATTAAGATGTTACATTTATTTGTAAAAGAGTGATATTAATAATTATATTTTATGTGAAAATTGTGAAAAGATAAAAACCATTACCAAATTAGTTCCTCTTTATTTATAACTGATATTCTGAGATCTTGAGTGCAATACAGAAATTATTTTCTATTTATCTGTTGCAAGTATTATGATTATACTGCTCTACAGAGGTCATTTTTCTCATATGGAAATACGGTTACCAAAGGATTTTCATGTGAGAAATTCAAATCTGAAATCAGAAATTCACTAACTAGCACAGTTTTTTAATTATAAGGAAATAGGTGTGTACTTTAACCGATACTTTTTAGATATGATAAAGTTGGTGATATTTGCTTTGTTGGCAATAATCAGTTTTGGTTTCAATGTTCAGATATTTCCATTCCAGTGGTAATGTGGCCTTATGAGTGCTTTGAATTTCAAACATAAATCACAGAAGTTGACACTTTTCATAGATGTTTCCAAATCTAATATCTTTTAAACAAGCAATTCTTGTATATATATTTCACATATCTGGGAAATGGCTCTAACTATTTGGATTATATTTTATATTCACATAAGGCTTTGCTTTTTAAGTTTATTTATACAGGTGTCTTTTCTGAAAAAATGTGATTTTACAAAAAAAAGACATCTTTTTATTCCTTCTTCTACAGAGCAATTCTTGTATATATATTTTGTAGAGCTCAGAAAGGGCTCTTATGATTTGGATCAAATTTGATATTCAGATAAGGTTTTGGTTTTTAAGTTTATCAATATAGAGCATTTCCTGAAAAAAAATATGATTTTACACCAAGAAAACTATTTTTTAACTCCCTCTTCTACAAATAATTTATACAATTTTCTGCATGTTTGAATTAGAAATGCTACATATTACATTCACATTACTTTCTCTACTCACTATTCTACAATTTTTCTGAAAAAACTGATTTTACACAAAAAACAAATAATTTATATTAATTCTACAAATAATTTATACAACATCTTGTATGGTTGAAATAGAAATGCTATCCCTTACATTCACAATGTTTTCTCTACTCACTTTTGGATAGCATATTCATATCTCTTTCTCTACTCTTTCCTTTATAAACAATTAATATCTTCTATATATACAAAATGGATGCTTGTATATATGTAACTGTTAATCTCTATGGTTCTCAGTGTCCCATTCTGTATTGGGCAGGAAAGACCGCTTAATTTTGCTCAGAGGGCTCTTTATCAGTCTTGAGCTTCTTGTACATGCCATAAATCTATGACAAGGGGCCATTACCTTCACTTTCCTTCCTTTCCTTAGCCATGCTAAGGATTTTTATGCCCAAAAAAATTCAATGCCTTCTACTGGGTTTGAACCTGCAACCTTGGAGAGGCTAGCAAGTTACCCATAGATCAGGCAGGATGACACTTACCTTCAATGGTTAGGTAATAAAATGTATAGTACTTGCATACTTTTCTCAAGTAGGAATATGTTATTCATTTTGTTCTCTTGTCATACAAAGAGAGTGGAATTTCAAAATTCAAACCAATGAGAAAAAGTATAAGCATTTGAGGACTTCAAGGCTATTCATAGAAAAATCAAGATATGCACTCCATTTGTTATGAAAATATCTTAAACATAAATTTTAATCAACATTGTTGGAGCCATTTTTGAGAAAATCAAAATTTTTGAAAAATGCTCCATGTAAACTGCAAAGGGTTATCTGGAGTGGGGAATTTTCTCAAATATCTTCATACAACATCATGTACGAGTAACATCAAGATGCTGTATTTAAAAAACACTGATTTTGGTATTTAAAACAATGTTCTTTTTTTTTTGTTATGTTGTTTGCATGCACACCCCCCTACCCCATACATGCTGTTTCCTAAAAACATGTTTTATGCAGGGAATTTGAAAATGTGTCTTTCCTCTACAATTTTTGGGTGGAATGCAATAATTGCTTACTAAGTCGATACACTATTCAGAAGGAAAAAAAGCTCCTTTTTTTTATTCATTGGTCACCAAAATATGTTAGATGAAATTTCAGTGTTCAATCTTTGGGTGGAAAAAGGTTAAAAAGGTGGAATTCATTAAAACATAGCTTATCTTAACACAAACGTTTTTTGTTTTGTTTCATTGACAACTATTACTTTTTGTATCATTTACACTTTTCCAGTATTTTTCTTTCATTAAAATGTGCAGCTCTTATTTTTTACATAATGTATTACTAACAAAAGAAAGTGATGTGTTGCACTCACATGATTTTCTCTACTCTTGTATTAACTATTCTTACAAACTATTCCTCTATCTAAGATTATTATTATTATTATTATTATTATTATTATTATTATTATTATTATTATTATTATTATTATTATTATTATTATTATTATTATTATCATTATCATTATCATTATCATTATCATTATCATTATCATTATCATTATCATTATCATTATCATTATCATTATCATTATCATTATCATTATCATTATCATTATCATTATCATTATCATTATCATTATCATTATCATTATCATTATCATTATCATTATCATTATCATTATCATTATCATTATCATTATCATTATCATTATCATTATCATTATCATTATCATTATCATTATCATTATCATTATCATTATCATTATCATTATCATTATCATTATCATTATCATTATCATTATCATTATCATTATCATTATCATTATCATTATCATTATCATTATCATTATCATTATCATTATCATTATCATTATCATTATCATTATCATTATCATTATCATTATCATTATCATTATCATTATCATTATCATTATCATTATCATTATCATTATCATTATCATTATCATTATTATTATTATTATTATTATTATTATTATTATTATTATTATTATTATGTTAGTCGAGATAAACTTTTGTAGAAATTGCCTTATTGGATGTTTGCTAGCAGGTACAAAGGAAATATGGGAATACAGTAAGTTTTGAAGGATAGTCAAATCTTTTAAATCTGGTCACTATATGAAGGTTTTGAAATTCCATTCTCTTTGCGGCGGCGTCGTGGCCGAGCGGTTAGCGCGCTCGCCTACCACCTAGGCGGCCCGGGTTCGATCCCAGGGACCCGCATGTGGTATTCGTGGTGGACGAAGCGGCGTCAGGGCGGGTTTTCTCCGGGTGCTCCGGTTTCCCCCGCCATCTCATTCCACCGGTGCTCCATCTTCATGTATCATCAGTGTCACCGCCTGCGGTGCCGTAGTAGTAAAAGCGGGCGTTAAACACTACAACAACAACATTCTCTTTGCACGGCTAAGAGATAAAAAGGTGAATGATGACCTTCCATTTGAGAAAAGTATAAGTATTGCAGAACTTACACAAATAACAAGGAATATCTCTGAAATGGTTCACTTCACAAAAAAATGCATTTGGACATAACTCGTGTTTTAAAAAGATCTACATTTTGCATAATAAGATTTGGTCTATTTCTTATGATTTACCAGTTAAACAAAAGTCATCAAGAGTAAACAGGACTACGTGGCCTATAGCCAGAAAATTCAAAATATACATTTAATTTGCCATAAAAGTATCACATGGACATCTTTCCAAAAATCTTATGTATTGCACTCACATGACTTTCTCTACTCTTGTACTAACTATTCTTACAAACTCTTATTCCTCTATCTTCTTCAAGTTAGTGGAGATAAACATTTGCTGAAATTATTTTATTGCATATTTGCATGTAGGTGCAAGGGAAATATGGGTTTACAGTAAGCTTTGAGCGATAGACAAATCTTTTAAAGCTGGTTGCTATATCAAGGCTTTAAAATTATGTTCTCTTTGCATGGCCAAAGGACAAAAAAGTTAATAACGACCTTCCATTTGAGAAAAGCATAAGTATTGCAAGACTTACACAAATAACAAGGAATATCTCCGAAATGGTTCCTCTATTTAAAAAAAAGTGCATTTGGACATAACTCGTGTGTTTTAACAATATCTACATACTTTGTATAGTAAGATTTGGTGTATCTCTTACAGTTTACCAGTTATACTAAAGTCATCAAGAGTAAACAGGACTACGTATGCTGTAGATAGAAAATTCGAAGTATGCATTTCATTTGCCATAAAAATATCTTAAACATATGGAATTTTAATCAAAATTGAAAGAGCCATTTTTGAGCAAATCAAAATTTTCCCTACAAAGGGTAGGTTAGGGTAGAGGAATTTTCTTCAAATCTTTGTGTCGTATCCTTGAAAGATATTAAACTTAAATACCAACTTTGGTTTTCAGCTGACTTACCCTTTTTAGTTATACTGTTCACAGACAAATACACACAAACACACATGCGCGTGCACGTACCTTTTTCTAAAAATGCTAGTTTGGATTCAGGGGACCTCTAAACATATATCCCCGGTGAAATCTTGACTTCGAATTTTTGAGTCGAATACAATACTTCCTAGAGAAAAGGGTAAAGTGTAAATACAGAGGGGGATACCTCGCTCACGTCGACCTTCACCCCCAGGAGGCAGGGATGAATGACGGAACCGAAGGGGCGCTATCAGACTCACAGCTAGACAGGCCCACCAGAGAGCGTGGAAGTCCCTAACCAGTGCTGGCGCAAGGCCCCGCCAAGCAGCCAGCATCACACCGCGGGTCCGGGTCGGTATCGCACTAATTGTCCCCCCTCGACGGAGAACAAGGGCCACCAGACGCCACCCAGCGCCGAGAACAACAGCTACCATGTGCAATCATTCCACGCCATCTGCCCGACACTGCCCACACTACGTACCTGGAACTGCACTTCACCTAAGTGACATGGAAAACCCCGTATCAGAGTGCGCGGCCACGGGGATCGAATCCGCCACCTCCCGAATGCGGGCCACAGACGTTACCGCCTGAGCCATCCCGCTCGGTTCCTAGAGAAAGTAAAAAGGTTACATAAATTAAGTTTGAGTGTGTGCGTGTGCTCGTTACGAGCGAGGTGGCTCCAATGTGACGTATCAGGCAGCGTTCGGCAGTTATCAGGTTCAAGTACTCACTCTGACCTTTGATTTTTCGTGGTTTTCCCTGGCCAATAAAGCGAAAGCTGCATCAGGGTACCATTCCCTTTCATTCGTTTCCTTCCCATGTGCTTCCAGTTCTTGTGGCGTGATGTGATGCTAGACAGATGACACAGATTCCACGCGAACGCCTGGGGACTGTCTGGCTGCAACGGTTGCTCATCGCCCTCTTTGGCCAGCTCCAGTGGTGAACTGGGTCTTCGAGCTAGAAAATTATAGCTATTTCTGCGCGTGTCCTATATGCTTGCGGGCTGTAGCAGTATGTTATTCCTTCACTTCATCCCTTCCTTAGTATTTCTATGTACCTACGTCACGATACGCGAGGTTATAACATGCACCTATCTAGCTCGGTTAGTTTATCTTGTAGGAAACCTTTGATAAAACTTAAATATTAATAGTTTACTAACAATGTCCTTGACACGCACAGGATAGATAGAACATCTTATATTGCAAACGTAAAGTAAGAACCTTTCCTGTGCAGCAGATATCTGCTTTATGCAGCAATCAAACAACTACAAATATTGAATACCGTGCTCTAAATGAATGAAACGATTACAAAGTTGTCATTACTTACAAATGTTAATAAAATATTTATAATGGGCACTAGGAGAAGAATAATCAGAATTTTACTACCTGATACCAGTATGATTTCTGTAATGTCATCTATGATGGCTCCTATAGCTTTGCTGATGACCATGTAGTTGAGTGCCCTTAAATTTGCATTCATCTCTGCCTTGGAGGCTGAGCACTAGCTTCTTGCAATCAAGACTAAAATACGACCCCGGTTCAGAATGACATTTAAGTACCGCATTAAAATGCCTTAGTCTCGTAAGAGCGCATTTACTGGCGTGTAAAAGAACTCCTGAACATAAGAATCCGGTACACTGATGACTCTGAGATAAGCCTTGTACTTCCTACTGCGGTAACATACGTGCTGGAAAGAAACCTGAGAAGCCCTAATTGCACATTATCTTACGAGGGCAATTCGTAAAGTAAGGTCCGAATCCAGTAGCTGTCGAATTTCGCTCGAACATTGGAACGCGCAGTGCGCCGACTCCCTGCATGCCTTGCGCGTAAAACGACGCCATTTGCATTGGCAATGTTGCAGTGTGCTGTTTACAGTGTCGGTGCAAAATGTTTAAAAGATACGATGGGCCCGCCGATTGTGAAATACGTCTGTGATTCGGTTTTCGACAGTAAGGAAAGTTTCAGCAGCGGACATTCATCGACACATCAGTGAAGTGCATGGTCCTAATGCGATGAGTGACAGCAAAGTGCGATAGTGGGTGAGAGCTTACAAAGCTGGACGGGGCAATGTCCATAACGAACCGCGATCAGGCCGGCCACCAATGATCACAGAAGATTGGTCAACAACGTAGATGAAAAGATACGTGAATATTGGCCATTGACAATTTCCACTGGTTATCCACTGATTATCCAACGACTAGTTATCATAACAGACAGCAGAGTCCTATGACGTCGGCATACAAAAGTTTGTAGAACGTTATGAAAAATGCTTAAACGAATATGGCAACTACGTAGAAAAATAGATAAAATAAGAAAGATGTAGGAAATTAAATAAAACAATTGTTTTGCAACTATCTGTAATGGTTGATGTGTATAAAACAGTTTACCTTCTTTACCTGATATTTTGGCGTCAAATAAATCTAAAGCTGGTGTATCCACCTTCAGTTGGCATAATTAACATGCAGAAAATCTTTTTAAATCACTGAGATGTTTCAATTTCTTGAAAACGCGTAAGAACCGAAACCTTTCAGGTCCATGGAAAACAGACGAATCCTCCAAATATAACAAATATTGGCTCTTCTTTAGTACTCTTGGTGGTCATTCCTGCGTAATAATAAAATTCTGTACTATAATTTTAACAGCTTTTCTTATGTGCCTCACTGTAATGCTTTGGAAGATGTACCTAAAACCCGGTTAATGCAATTCACGGTAATCAGCTGTGCATGCAAACACATTGGGTTGGTAAAAAAACAAAAACAAAGCACAGTTATCCATGTTATTAGTAAAACGCTGGGCGGCGATGCAGTTGGATTCATTAGCATATCCGTGAAATCACACTCATGTAACTGTATGTTGACAGTGCACCCAACGTGACACAGAGACAGGAAGAAGGCTTTCAGCTTCCTCACACCGACCCCTACAGGACGGCTGGAGAAAGTACAAACTGTCATTCTACAGTAGGTGTTTGTGTGCGATCAACATGTTTTATTTCCTGCTGCTCCTGGTGCCGTTTCTCCAGTTGCCGGCACGTAAGTGCTCTGTGTTTACGTATCTGTAGTGGCGGCTTCCGCTTTTTATATCAAGTAGAGCACGGTGAAAATTCAATTCATAGTTTTCACTTAAATGCTGTTGCTCTAAATTGTGTATATTTCAACGGCCCCTTATTCATGCATTTATATAAACAAAAAATACAATTATACAACGATAAACAAATACTAATTAAATAGTACTATAAATACTAATCAAAAACTGATTAACGACAAACTTAAACTCGAGTTTTGATTTTCTTTCCATTCTGTTTATCCCTAGGTTAACTAAGTTCAGGATCTTTGCTCGACAATTTTAAGTGAGAAAACGAAGAATTGGTGGATTTTATCGTAGTATGGTATATTCAAAATGAAACGCACTCTTAAGGGGACACACTGAAATTTAGTATAAATCTTAAACAAACCGACATGTGCACTTCACGGCTTTAAAAATACTTAGGGGTCATAAATGTAAAATGTATTTTGATTTTTTATATTATAAATATTTGTATTTATATCATGTATCTTAAGACCCAGAGTGAAAACATTTTCTTTTCTAAATGTTAGCTTTTTGGAAATTAGTTTTTCAGCACATTCACTTTTCAAAATGTTTCACACGACAGTTTTCGTCCAAATTTTCTGAAATGTGTCATATAAATTACTAAAACACATGCAATTAAATCTGTCGAAGATAAATTTTTTTCGAACTGCTTTCGACTAAGTTTTTAAAACAATATAAAACTTGAAATAAAATATAAATTTCAAATGAATTTTCTTCTGAATTGAAGCGAGTAAATAGTATATTTTGCTATATTCTCTCAAGCTTTCACCGCCAGCATTAAAATATTAGTATATTTTACTGGTTACGAAGACCACATATGTATACCAGCCGGGAGGGACAGGAGCGTAGATCACGTTCCACCTTTCAGTACTGCGCCCCATGTATGACGCCTGTGGTTAGCAGAAGTGGGGGACGCAGCGGTCAGGCCGTAGGCCTTGATACGGAAAGAGCTGTTGCACCACGTGGTTAAATAGTATATTATGAAATAAGACTATAATTGTAGGAATTATGATATTTATGAGAGGAGCGGAGCGAGTTTCATAATTTTCATACGAATCTTAATGGCTATGATAGTTAAGTTTCATATGACTTTTTATGCCCGAGCATGTTTCTAACCTCAAAATATTTATAAATTACTTTAATATTCTACGCTTACTTGAGTCAATAAGTTCATTGACCTTACCTTACACAGTAAAACAGCTGGCAGCATTGTAATATGTGGGCAGGCGCGGAAGTATTAAGCTTATTCTGATCTCTAACTTGAACATTTGATTTCAAAATAGAGCAGTGAGTCCACAAAGTCGATAGTTTCACATTTTGCTACAATTCTTCGAAATACACCAGCAATACTTTTCGTGAAAGTGAGATTAGACATTTTGATTTTCTCCAACCCATGAATTGCGCATAGAATTTTTTGTGCTTGTTTCTTGATTTTTGTGGCAATAAGTTATTAGTTACACTGTATTCCTTTGCAGAAATTTTCGGCGGTGTAAGTTGCATATCACTGTCACATGTGTCCGACATATTTAGGTGTTCTAAACTCCCGCTGGTTCTCTTCGAACGTACGAGAATAATCGATAGTTGCGCGGCCTTCTGATTGGTGGAAACTTGCAATATACTAACTTATTTTAATGCAATGCTCTTCAGATTTAATTGTAACTGAATTAGTACACTTTTTAATGTTTTATCGAAACTCCAGGTAATGGTATTATAGTAACTGTATTTATGCACTCTACAGAAAATTAAAACGAAAGGTGGCTAGCAGTATCTTTTCAGGTTACGCCCTGAGCTTTCTGTGAATAAAATAAATAATATAGTAGGTGCATGTTAGCTATGTCCACTGGGGCTAGGGCCCAGTGACCATTAGAGCACCCATCCCCGAGTATTTTTTTTTTTCAGTTGGAACGTGTGTGTACCTGCAAAATTTAACCTTGGGTGAATATTCTGCACAAAAGAGGCGTTTAGTGTACTACTTTTCTTGAAATGTTCAAATTTTCTCTACTTACAAGTAGGAGAGCTATAAATGGTAAAAGTATTTTGCAGATTACACAGTTAAGTTTTAACATTTCTGTTTAACAAATATATTCTAGTATTTTCCTCGTTTTCTATGCGAAATCTCCGAAATAAATAAGCTATGTAAATAACTTTCACGTTTCCATTTCCTTTTGGTTTCAAAAGTTGGCACTGAAAAATAACATACAAGTTATACAGATTTCTGTAGTGTGGGGTAATGTGTCTGCCTTACATTCAAGAGGCCGCGAGTTTAAATCTTGGTTAGAGAGATATATCGCTCTTGGTATTTTGTGCTTGTATTGTTTGATGTTTGTATTTTCTGAAATGCTTTGCTGTTAAATTTTAAGCCAAATGTATACCTAAGTTTATAAAAGTCGGCATTCAAATATAAGAAGTGCACTACAAATGACTATGTAGCTTCTAAAAGCTATTATCGCCTATTTTTCTACTTCATGATTCATTACGCATTTCATTGAACGTACGAGAGTGATAGACGAAACCGAATAAGAACCTCAGATATTTAAAAATCGGGTCGCTGTATGCTGGCCTAAAAATTCCATACTTTTCAAGTATCGCGAAAAACAACTGAAAAGCGAAATGACTTCAAAATTTTGATATATATATTGAAATAACTTATGTTTTAAAGGGATCTGTACTTTTTGTGTACTACGTTCTCGTCTACTGCTGAACGTTTAGCAGTGATACAAGATTATATAAAAGTCCTTCAGAATGAAGAGGACCTCACAGGCTATTCCGAGAAAATTCAAGATTTACTTTTTATTTGTCAGTAAATATCTTTAATATACAGGATCTTAATCAAAATCATTATAGCCATTTTCCAGAAAATAAAAAGAAATCGAAGAATTGTTCATGTTTGGGGTTGTTTGGGGTTGAGGGACTATCTTAAAAACCTTTCTGTCGCATCGTTAGAAAGACGTTGAACTTAAGTACTAAGTTTAGCATTTATACAACTTTTCATTTGTGATATATGCTGTTCTCACCCCTCCTCTCTCTCTCTCTCTCTCTCTCTCTCTCTCTCTCTCTCTCTCTCTCTCTCTCACACACACACACACACACTCCGCAAACAAACACACACATACTCAGACGCACCTTTCTTTCCCAAAAACATCTTTATCTAACTATCCTCTCCGTGTGGAGGACTGACACCCCCAAGACTAATAGGCCAGTGCCTAGAATCAGATACCTGTCGGGGAGCAGACGAACCTATGAACTGCACACAGTGAAGACTTGGAAGCGGGTAGTCAGCCAAGCACCAAATATGATAGTAAGGCAGATGATATGAAATTCAGGCGAAATTGGTAAATGGAAAGGTGATGATGGAGCAGTTGGTGGAATGAGTGGCGGAGGAAACCGAAGAACCCGCAGAAAATCCACCCAGACGCCGCTTCGTCCACCACGAGTACCGCATGCGGGTCTCTGGGATCGAATCCAGGTCGCCTTGGTGATAGGCGAACGGTCTAACCGTTCGGCTACGGCGCTGTCCTTTTTCCAAAAACGCTTTTTATTTACATTGTAAATTTTCAATATTGAGTGTCTTTTTTGGAATGCAATACCTTCTCCACCTATGATGTACAGGTAGAAAAAGTAAAAAATGACAAAGTATTGAAAATCCAGAGTGATAATAATAGATTTCTCTAAAATGACTTACCTATGTAAAGAGAGAAAGAGGCCAAGAAAGAAGAAGAGAAGAAACAACATTATTTGAGATAAACAATGTTTTAAAGAGATCTATATTTGTTGTGTAGCGTATTTTTTGTTTCTTACCTATAGTTTACCAGATATACAAAATTATACATAATTCCTCCCGAATAAAGAAGATTTTACAAGCTGTTCCCAGAAATTGCAAGACATGTTTTACTTTTTCATGTAAATATCTTAAACTTAGGGTATTTTAATCAAGATCGAGAGATACAAAATACAAGAGATATAGAGATACATGACATAAATATTTCATAAGCACCATCATTTCGCCGTAAAATGTAATATGTTGTATTTCTATTTCAAACATATAGACGGGACGAGCTGTAAGACATAAACTAATAGAGCTAGGTCGACTTTCTTACTGTATTCTGGTAGCCTTGGAAGAGGACTTTAAAACGCTAGCTCGTTTGCTGAAATCGATTGATTAACAGAGAAATTATGCCGAAATAAGTTTTAGACTAATTGTGACTTATGCGTAGACTAAGATAGCTAAGTCAACTTTTTTTAGGTTTTCTGAAAGCTCTTGACCATATCTTTAATATCCTGGCCTGTTTGTTGAAATTGTCCCATTAACAGAGACATTTTGGCCAAAATAAGGGTTAGAGTAATTGTGACTGTTACGCATAGACTAAGATATCTAAGTAAAGTTTCTTTAGGTTTTGTGAAAGTTCTTTACGAGGCCTTTAACATCCTGGCCTGTTTGTTGAAATTGGCCCATTAACAGAGAAATTATGGCCAATATAAGGTTTAGAGTAATTGTGACTGTTACGCGTAGACTAAGATAGCTAAGTCAACTTTCTTACTGTATTCTGATAGCCCTGGAAGAGGACTTTAGAAAGCTACTTCGTTTGCTGAAATCGGTTCATTAGAAGAGAAGGAAAGTCAAAATAAAGTTCAATTGCTCTGTAGAAACGGGAATAAAAATATTTTTTTATGTAAAATCGCGTTTTTTTTTTCAGGAATGACACCTATATAGATAAACTTAAAAAGCAAAACCTTATCTGAATACAAAATTTGATCGAAATCGTTAGAGCCATTTCCAAGATATGTATATACTAGAATTGCTCGTTTAAATATATAAGATATATCAAAATTGTATTTATACAACTTTTCTTTCTTAGTTAGGTATGTTGTTCACAGACGCACAGATACACGCACAAACACAGCACAGACCCTTTTCTAAATTTCATTTTCAGATTCAGGGACCCTCAAAACACGTATTTCCGGTGAAACCTCGGCATCAAATTTTTAGGTGGAATGCAGTACTTCCTCTTAGCTTCTAATCGTAGGTGGCAGAGAAAGTATCAAGATGAAAGCAAGTTGAAACAGGAAATGCGGAATGAATATACCTATGTGTTTTAAGTTTAATTTATTCTATGCAAAAAACTCAAACATTCCTTTGCGGAATAAAATTATTTTGTATTACAAGTTGCCAATAACATACTTCTGCTGTTTTCACTTTCGTATCGATATGGAAACTACCACGGTTTTTGTCTGATCAAACGAGTGCATAACAACTTTCACAATACCCAACAAGTAACAACATTGTTTTTTTTTTAATTTATTTTTATCACTTTTGTTAACCGAGGTAGTCTCTGTAAACAGTACAAATTGAGGTTTACTAAGACTTTAGTTTATTTTATAAGCATAGCGGGTGGCTCAATTATAGCTAAGGATGTTCAGTTTATATTGAATTTACAAGTCTACTATAAATTAAATTAAGGTATACTTACAAGAATAGGTACTTTATTTAAGACTGAAGGCAACGTGTAAACAATATGAAGTAAGAAACTTTGGTTTTATTTATGGGCGCTCTTTGGCTACTGCAGTTCTCAGGTTCCCGTTCTATATATCGGACATGAAAGACCGCTTCGTTTTGCTCAGGGGTCTCTTTGTCAGGTTTGAGGTTCTTTTACATGACGTTTTTACTTTCCTTCCGAAGGAAGTCATGCTAGGAATTTTACGCCTGAAAAAAAATCCATCGCTCTCTGCCGAGTTTGAAACAACTTTATATAAGAGGAATTCCAATACCAAGCTAGTCAATCCTGGGATTGGCTCTGGTGGAGGATGATACAGCTATTGGAACGTGATGGCATGTTAACGGTTAATTCGAGCACGTACGTAAGGGGGCAGTGGTTAAGACTGCTAACAACGTACTTGCCCGGAAAGGAAAGCGGAAAGCACCATTTACATATACGTGCGCCGTCGGCAGGGCTAGTTTTAGCTCCACGCTGAGTTTCAAACACACGAACTATTAGCAGTTACTGTCCCAGTGTAACTATTGGTAGGTGCCAAATTTAAACCGTGAGGTCTGTCACTATGATATATAAATCTGTCGCGTCACCTTAGCAGTCTTTCCCCCTCGCTTTTTGGAAGTGTCAACGGCGCAATGTTGTGCAATTACATGCATGGTTACTTCCGCTACTGCCCCGGAGGCTCAGAAACATCTCGAACTGGAAGAAAGCTACACTTCAACTGTTCTCGAAGGATGGGAGTAATAATAAGAGGAAATAAAAGGCACGCAGGGACACGACAGTCAATAAGTTCAGTATGGAAGCGATAGATGATGGCTGTGCAGATAATAATTAGGGATCATACATACCTCAACAAGCGCAGAAATGAAGGCGAATAATATCATGAAAATTTTAAAATAATACCTTCTAAATTTGGATTTAGTATTACGTGTAAAAAGACCACATGGATACATTTTAGATTAAAAGAGCAATACACAGGTTTTATTGATCTCAAGGCACGTGAGGAAAGTATTCCTGAAGCACAAGCCACAAATTTTCTAGGTGTTGTTATAGATCAATATATAAACTGGCAACCACATGGATTGTATATAACTAGAAGGATAAACAAGGGCTTATATGTAATGCAACAGGTCAAAAATAGCATGGACAAAAACATTGAAGCAAGTTTATTATGCTTTTGTGTATTCACATGAAATACGGAATAACATTATGGCGAAATATTGCAGCTAAGGAAATACTAAAGATTTTCAAATTACAAAAAAAGACTATTTTTCATCAATTTTATTGCTCTATTATCACCCTTTCAACCATCAATTTCGCCTGCATCTCATATCATCCTCTTCCTCACACTCATACCTGGTGCTAGGCTGACCACCCGGTTCCAGGTCTTCACTCTGTCTGGTCCCAAGGTTCCTGTGCTCTCCGACAGGCGTCTGACCCTAGGCACTGGCTTGTAAGTCCTAGGGGGGGGGGTGTAAATCCTACATAAGGATAAACAGGCAAAGAAAAAGAAAGAAGAAGACTAGGGAATTTGGAAAGAAAACATACCTGCAGAAAGACGTACAGAAAATATGGAATTCTTACCGACCCATGCACATATGAACGTGTCAATCATGTACTATTCAATAAAACATAGCCAAAAATAGTCATATACATGATCATAATTTCAGAAATAACGTGATTATTATAGAACTGTACTTAGGGGAACATTAAATAATCGCTCACTAGAAAATATAGGAAAAGAACTTGATAATAATTATAGTACTACCTAAGGACATAAACGCTATAGAACAAAGAGAGATACCCATTAGCGTTATAAATAAGTATGTGATAAACAATGCGTTTTACAGTATTGAAGAGTTTAAAGTTTTAACATAAATTAAAACTAGGGTGCGCAAATATTAGAAATATTAGAAATGTAGTGTAGAAAGTGTGTAAACTTTGTTGTATATCCTTTGCATTTGTATGTTGGCAATGCCATGAATTCCAAGTAATTCTTAGGCTAATAAAAGAAATCAAATAATTAATAATAATAATAATAATAATAATAATAATAATAATAATAATAATAATAATAATAATAATAATAATAATAATAATAATAATAATAATAATAATAATAATAATAATAATAATAGAGGAAACTTCGTATTCAACATGGTGAACAAACGAGCATATAAAATGTAAACATTGTTTTTTCAATCATTTCATAGTAAAACTTTTCAATTTTCATTTTAGTATCTGTCGTAGTGAGTGAGTGAATGAGTGAATGAGCGAATGAGTGAGTGGGTGGGTAAGTGAGTGGGTGGTTGAGTGGGTGGGTGAGTGGGTGGGTGAGGGAGTGAGGGAGTGGGTGGGTGAGTGGGTGGGTGGGTGAGTGAGTGGATGGGTGAGTGGGTAAGTGAGTGGGTGAGTGAATGAGTGGGTGGGTGAGTGAGTGGATGAGTGAATGAGTGGGTAGGTGAGTGAATGAGTGGGTGGGTGAGTGAGTGTGTGAGTGAGTGGGTGGGTGAGTGAGTGGGTGAGTGAATGAGTGGGTGGATGGGTGAGTGAGTGGGTGTGTGAGTGAGGAAGTGAGTGGGTGAGTGAGGGAGTGAGTGGATGAGTGAATGAGTGGGTGGGTGAGTGAGTGTGTGAGTGAGTGAGTGAGTGGGTGAGTGAGGGAGTGAGTGGATGAGTGAATGAGTGGGTGGGTGGGTGAGTGAGTGGGTGTGTGAGTGAGGGAGTGAGTGGGTGTGTGAATGAGTGGGTGGGTGAGTGAGTGGGTGTGTGAGTGAATGAGTGGGTGGGACAGTGAGTGGGTGGGTGAGTGAGTTGGTGAGTGAGTGGGTGGGTGGGAATGTTAGTGGGTGGATGAGTGAGTGAGTGGGTGACTGGGTGGATGGATGAGTGAGTGGTTGAGTGGTTGAGTGAGTGAGTGGGTGAGTGAGTGGGTGGGAGAGTGAGTGAGTGGGTGGGTGGGTGGGTGGGTGAGTGAGTGGGTGAGTGGGTGGGAGAGTGAGTGGGTGAGTGAGTGGGTGGGTGGGAGAGTGAGTGAGTGGGTGGGTGGGTGAGTGGGAGGGTGAGTGGGAGAGTGAGTGGATGGGTGGCTGGGTGGGTGGGTGGGTGAGTGGGTGGGAGAGTGAGTGAGTGGATGAGTGAGTGGGTGGAATGAGTGAGTGAGTGGTTGAGTGAATGAGTGGGTGAGTGAGTGGGTGGGAGAGTGAGTGAGTGAGTGGGTGAGTGAGTGGGTGGGTGGGTGAGTGGGTGGGTGGGAGAGTGAGTGAGTGGGTGGGAGAGTGAGTGAGTGGGTGGGTGGGCGAGTGAGTGAGTGAGTGGGTGAGTGAGTGAGTGGGTGGGAGAGTGAGTGGTTGGGAGTGAGTGAGTGCGTGGGTGGGTGAGTGAATGGTTGAGTGAGAGTGGGTGGGAGAGTGAGTGATTGGGAGTGAGTGAGTGCGTGGGTGGGTGAGTGAATGGTTGAGTGAGTGGGTGAGTGAGTGAGTGAGTAAGTGGGTGGGTGAGTGAGTGGGTGGATGAGTGAGTGGGTGAGTGAGTGGGTGGAATGAGTGAGTGGTTGAGTGAGTGAGTGGGTGGGTGAGTGGGTGAGTGAGTGGGTGGGTGAGTGAGTGGGTGGATGAGTGAGTGGGTGAGTGAGTGGATGGGAGAGTGAGTGGGTGGGAGAGTGAGTGAGTGGGTGAGTGAGTGGGTGGGAGAGTGAGTGAGTGGGTGAGTGAGTGGGCGGGTGGGTGAGTGAGTGGGTGAGTGAGTGGGTAAGTGGGTGGGAGAGTGAGTGAGTGGGTGGATGAGTGAGTGGGTGAGTGAGTGGGTGGGTGAGTGGGTGAGTGAGTGAGTGAGTGAGTAAGTGGGTGGGTGAGTAAGTGGGTGGATGAGTGAGTGGGTGGGAGAGTGAGTGAGTGGGTGGATGAGTGAGTGGGTGAGTGAGTGAGTGGGTGGAATGAGTGAGTGTTTGAGTGAGTGAGTGGGTGGGTGAGTGAGTGGGTGAGTGAGTGGGTGGGTGGATGAGTGAGTGGGTGAGTGAGTGGGTGGGTGAGTGGGTAAGTGAGTAAGTGGGTGAGTGAGTGGGTGGGTGGGTGGGTGGGTGGGTGAGTGAGTGAGTGGGTGAGTGGGCGGGTGAGTGGGTGGGTGAGTGAGTGGGTGAGTGAGTGAGTGGGTGGGTTGGTGGGTGAGTGAGTGGGTGAGTGAGTGGGTGGGTGGGTGGGTGAGTGCGTGAGTGAGTGGGTGAGTGAGTGGGTGGGTGAGTGAGTGGGTGAGTGAGTGGGTGAGTGGGTGAGCGAGTGGGTGAGTGAATGGGTGGGTGGGTGGGTGAGTGAGTGAGTGGGTGAGTGAGTGGGTGGGTGAGTGAGTGAGTAAGTGGGTGAGTGAGTGGGTGGGTGGGTGAGTGAGTGAGTGAGTGAGTAAGTGGGTAGGTGAGTGAGTGGGTGGGAGAGTGAGTGAGTGGGTGGATGAGTGAGTGGGTGGAATGAGTGAGTGAGTGGTTGAGTGAGTGAGTGGGTGAGTGGGTGAGTGAGTGAGTGGGTGGGAGAGTGAGTGCCTGTAGACAACGGGGTCATTTGGTCCCGCATACAGAATAGATGGCCCGGATACCCGTATTCTGCATTCGCAGTAGTAGCAGCAGACTAGTTCTCGTGAAATGTTAGGAGGTTTGGACCGTTTCATAGCAGTAGCAATAGCAATCGTAAATGCTGCTAACGGTAGAAGTGGCGTGAAATCACAACCCTAAACCTTAAGGCTATGAGAAAACTTCGTTGTGGGAAGTATACCAATCCCTAAATCTGATCAGCATTTTAAAGAAGTAACGGTAGAATGTACATTGACATGAACGTAAACCATAACAGAGCAACATGTATCCTCAAATACGTTACCTACTTCTTACATGTATGTAAGGTAGAGGATGACAGCTTTGCTATCAATTGGCTAACTGGATGTACATTTTGCTATGAAGGGAATTGTAAACACTCTCTAAAGTAAATGAAGGATAAATTGGACACGCGAATGGCAGTATCCCATTAAAGGAATAGCGAATTATTTTCATCTTCATTGAAACTAAAACCTAATGACGCAAGTAAACTAATTTCGAGTATTTTATATAAAACATTAATGGGTATGGCATTCAGCTATAGCAAGCAAAGCTATGCCTATAATTTGACAAAGAAAATAACGCTTAAGGCCAACATTTGCAGTGATTTAAGAATGATGAATATTTCCAGGTGATATTTGCATTTCTTTTAAAGAATATACTACTGTCGCTTTCAAGTCCACGGCTTTCAACTAGAACTGTTTGAATTGCAACACGATGCGCATAAAAGCAATGTCCGTCATGTCGGTCTCTAGTTGCGGTCGTACGCACTAAAGCACTTTCTCCAGAGATATTTGTGTGACTAGGAAGAGAAATCCCGGGGGGATTCGTGGAATTTCCCCCCACCAATGATTTTATACCCAGAATCCCTCCCCCACTAAAATATCCCAGGGGTGGTTTATATAAGGGGACTAGCAGAGAAAACATACACTACTAAAATGCATCTCCCCAGCAACTTTTAATGATTTCGCACCCTGTGTGTGATGCACACAAATGGTGCAAATCTTCAGCATTTTTATTCCTTGATAGTAAAAACAAAACGTATAGTATGTTCTTATAAATAATGTGGTATTTGTTTTGCTAGGTTCAAGAGCTTGATTTGTACCCAGCTGCATTTCTCTTTCAACATGTTCACTATTGCATCTAATAAAGTTGATAGCATTAACTTTAACTGATTCCACTGTAAGAATTAATGTTAACAAATAACTTAGTGAACCCTTCAGTACGCAATCTGATTTTAGTGAAGGAGACCCTTTTTCAGTAACTCTGTTTAGCTTAGTTAATGATTTTTTTACTAAAACAAATAGACATAGATGGGAATATATCTAATAGGCTGAATCAATGTATTGCATATGCAGATGATACAATGATCACTGTAAAAACGAAGCAAGCCCTAGAGGAAACATTTGCAGAATAGAAAAAAAATCTGAAGTATTTGCTCTTACAGTGAATGAAAATAAAATCAAGTACCTTAAATGTGGCTACCAAAATTCTAATATAAAAACATGAGAGTCAATGACATGCAGATCGAGGAAGTTTATAAATATAAATATTTAGTAAAACAACACTTAATGGCAATAACTTGATAGAAGATGAAATAAAAGAACGAATTGCCAGTGGAAACAGAGCCTATTTTGCCAACCGAAGGTAAAATAATAATAAAAGAAGTCAAATTAAGATTATATCGGACCAGAATAAGGGCAGTTGTCACCTACGCCTGGTACTGAAAGATTCTATAAAACAAAATCTATTAATCTTTGAAAGGAGAGTCCTAAGAAGGATCTTTGGATCCAGTACAGAGTTGGCGACTGGAGAATAAAAACCAATAACGAATTAAATGAATTAATGTATAACCAAAATATAGTAAATTTCGTTAGGACAATGAGACGGCCGCGCCGTAGCCGAGTGGATAGACCATTCGCCTCTCACCAATGCGGCCCGGGTTCAATCCCAGGCAACCGCATCGCATGTGGGATTTGTGGTGGACGAAGCGGCGCTGGGGAGGGTTTCCTCCGGTTTCTCCCGCCATGTCATTCCACCGATACTCCTTCATTCCATGTATCATCAGTGTCACCGCCTGCGCTGCCGCATGTAGTAAAAGCGGGCGTTAAACATATATATATAAAAAAAAAAAAAAAACAAAAAAAAAAAAAAAAAACAAAGAAACAAAGGGCAATGAGATTAAGCTGGCTTGGACATGTTAAGAGAATGGAATATCGAAGGAATAGGTATATAAATGGAAACCCTTGAGAACTAGAGCAGTTGGTAGACCGAAAATCCGTTGGGTAGATGATACTATGAAATGTCTGGTAAAGAATTGCTAAGGAGGAGGAGAAGGAGAAGAAGAAGTGGTAGCGGTGATACCTCCGTATGTAAATGGTCCCGCGATACTGGCCAGCTCGCACGCCAAAAGCTTTCAGGAGTGGAATCATTTTTACCGACATAAATTGAGAACAGTTGGTACTAATGATGGAGAGCATAGTTCCTGCTTTCTGCTTTCACTGTGGAACTTTCCGATAAAATAATTACTTCCACAACAAATGAATCAGAGGATGTCATGACAAATGACACTCGTTCGATATTGAGAGCTGCTGAAAATCATAGGAAATTGGCGGTGCTTGCATGTTGCACACAAAAAGGTTTGTGGGGGGGGGGGGGGGACTATATGGTACGCTAGCCAATTTTTGTTAGGTGAAATGACAATTATTGATGCCAATGGATTCATAAGCCTCAACAAATTTAAACTGGATACCGAGTAATTCCCTTTCCAGTTTTTAATTTTACCACAGACCTAAGCACTCGTGATCACGATTCTAAGAAGAAATTAAGACTGACAAGATTGAGACAGTTACTGATTTAGTTCACAACAGAGGAGTGTTTATTCAGTGTAGTGAAAAGAAAAATAAGTTCTCACTCAGTGGCTCGTTAAGGCCACTTGGGAGAAAGTATTTTAATCTGTGTGTTACAGATTTTGAAAAAGTTTTGCTGGCCTTTTAGCACAAATGTTTTTCTATTAAAACACAAGATAAATGGCCATAATTCGATATTTGTTGATATTTAGTTAACCAAATTAACTGTGTGCTGTGTGACAGTATTAACTGAACATATAGTAATTGGTTAGTGTAAGTTTGTGACAGCACTAATTGTACATAGTACTATGACAGTCTGTGTATATGAATATAATTGAAGAATAGTTAACAATGTATTCAAAACAGGTGCAGAAATATCGGGTGCCATTATTGGGAGTAATTGTAGCACTGGGAGGTCCGGAACAACAGGGTAACTCCAAGAGCAATGTCTTAGGAATAACGGCCGCGTGCCTCAAAGTACCTAGGTGTTAGCTACCTCATATCACTGCTTGTAAATGCTCGGCCCGACGACAGTGGAACGGTCAGAACCACAGATTATTATAGTAAGAACAAAGACGACTATGAGCGTGGCAGAACAAAGTGATTCCAAACAGCTCTAGAAATTGTTCACGTGCTGGGTTTGCTTACGAAAAGGAGGATTTCGAGAAAAGTCCGTGCTACGTCATTCTTGCTTATATATAAGAGAGTCGAGACGGCGAGAGCAAACCAGTTTTGTGATGGACGAGACAGTTGTTAGTAGTTGGTTTTAAGTATGTATGTGTGTGTTTGTGTACAGACACTTTGAGCTTTGAGTCTGTGTGTCGTGAGAAGTAGCTGTTTGAAGAAAGAGACAGCTAGTAGTAAAACTGAAAGGCAGAAAGGTATGTGTAAAGGTTACGAGAGGACAGAACAGCTGTGATTTGTAAGGTCACGAAGAACTGTAGATTGTGTTAACGATAAGAAGAGGACTGTTTTTGTGCTTTAGTTTTAGAAGAGAAATATAGAACAAGAAAAAAGTTATAGGACTTGTTATTTGTTACATTACATAAATATAGTTACATGCACAATAAAATCAAGCTTAACGGCATTTGTTTACTTGAAATCTGATGTCGATCTTCAATATTTAACACACAAACGTTAATTCTACATAATTTCAATATCAAATTGTACCTGGGCGACCGATCTTCGATTTTTTTTTTTTTTTTTTTTTTTTTGTATCGTGGTTTTTTTGGGAGAAGATACTTATTTAGATAAACTTGAAAAGTAAAATTTTATCTAAATTTAAGTTTTCATCCTAATTATTGGAGCCGTTTCCGTGAACAGACCTTTAATATCCTGGCTTGTTTGTTGGAATTGGCCCATTAACAGAGAAATTATGGCCAAAATAAGGTTTCGATTAATTGTGACTGTTACGCGTAGACTAAGCTAGCTAAGTCAACTTTATTTAGTTTTCTGAAAGCTCTCAACGAGACCTTTAATATCCTGGCTTGTTTGTTGAAATTGACCCATTAACAGAGAAATTATGGCCAAAATAAGGTTTCGACTAATTGTGACTATTACGCGTAGACTAAGATAGCTAATCCAATAGATGGCAAATTTCGGGCTTGTAGGCCGTGGTCCAGTCGATGAATTTTCTGACGTTTCGCCCAATACTGCGTTGGGCATCTTCAGAGAATGACTCATAGCTGGTTGACAACAAGCCTCAGCATGTATATAAGATAGCTAAGGCAAATTTCTTTAGGTTTTCTGAAAGCTCTTGACGAGACCTTTAATATTCTGGCTTGTTTGTTTAAACTGACCCACTAACAGAGAAATTATGGCCAAAATAATGTTTAGAGTAATTGTGGCTGTTACGCATAAAATCGCGTTTTTTCAGGAATGACACCTATATAGATAAACTTAATAAGCAAAATCCTATCCGAATACAAAATTTGATCGAAATCGTTAGAGCCGTTTCCAAGTTGCGCGGAATATCACACACACACACACACACACACACACACACACACACACACACACTCTCTCTCTCTCTCTCTCTCTCTCTCTCTCTCTCACTCACTCACTCTCACACACACACGAATAGAATTGCTCGTTTAATTTTTTTTTCAATATCATAAATATATGATGTTTTAATGCTCAGATGTTTAAGCAAACCAATTTATGAAACACACACCAACACGCGCACGCACGCACGTACACACACACACACACACACACACACACACACACACACACACACACACACACACACACACACACACACACACACTTCTTCAAACAGTTTAAACCGTAACACAGGAAAAGGAAATTTAGAACAGAAGGCCGTTCGTGCGACACTGACCTCTAAAGAAACTGATGAACTTGAGCGACGTAACAAGTGAAAGCAGAAATGCGGTATCTCTATTACCGAAGTACCGCTATTGCCTAGGATGAAGCGGAAAATTACTGCTCCCTCCCTTTCTCCCACCTGACTCCTGAGTGCTTTTATGAACCTACTATTCTACAAGGCGTAATAGGACTAGTTTCATGTAATGGACCAGGGAGAGGGAAAAGAAAGAGAGAAAGACAGTAAGAGAGAGAGACAAATAGAGAGAAAAAGAGAAACAGAGAGAAAGAGGAAGAGAGGGAGAGAGGAAGAGAGAAAGAAATACACTCATGACAACTTGCGGAGGGAAACTTAGCACCTCGACCAAAAGGCGATGTTTTGTGCCTATGCCCCTGGCGGGACACCCCCCCCCCGCAGGAGGATGGATGCGTCGAATGGATTCTAAGGGGACGGAACGTTGCTACGAAATCACGAATGCAGGGTCGCTACATTTTCCCAGTTAGAAAACCCCCGCGGAGGCTGACTTAGCTCCACTCCCATCCTCGGGATTATAACATCCCATGGGGGTCCCGCAAACCAGTAGCTCGCCTTCCGATCCGGGGGACGATATTTCCCAAGCGCATTTGTTTCCCCTGCCGTGCTGCTGCCGTGATGCTCGCCGACGCTTCCAACTCTGAAAGAAATCTAATGGGATGAAGGGTGAAATGAAAATTCGGAGGATATGAAAATCGTTCCCAGCATTCTCCTGCCTACCCGGGGAAACCGAAAAAAGAAAGAAGGAAAGAAACAAACAAAGAAGGAAAGAAAGAAGGAAAGAAACAAACAAAGAAAGAAAAACGAAGGGAAGGAAGGGAAGGAAGAAAAGAAGGAGGGGAAGGGAGGAGGGAAGCAAGAAAGGAAGGAAGGAAGAAAGGAAGGAAGGAAGGAAGGAAGGAAGGGAGGGAGTGAGGGAAGGAAGAAAGAAAGAAAGAAGGAAAGGAATAAAGGGAAGGAAGAAAGAAAGGAGGAATGGAAGGAAAAAAGTAAGAAAGAAAGGAAGAAAGTAAGAAGGAAAGAAAGAAAGAAAGAAAGAAAGAGAGAGAGAGAGAAAGAAAGAAAGAAAGAAAGAAAGAAAGAAAGAAAGAAAGAAAGAAAGAAAGAAAGAAAGAAGGAAGGAAAGGAAGGAAGAAAGGAGGAATGGAAGGAAAAAGTAAGAAAGAAAGGAAGAAAGTAAGAAGGAATGAATCAAAGAAAGAAGGGAAGGAAGAAGGAAAGGAAGGAAGAAAAAAGAAAAAAGGAGGGAGGGAAGAAGGAAAGAAGAAAGGAAAAAAAAAACAGTAAAGAAGAAGGAAGGAAATTCTTATTTAAGGATGCTCTGCAACTGCTATTGCGTCCTATTCTACATTGGGCGTGAAAGTGCTCAGAGGCCCCTTTATCAGGCTTGAGGGCCTTCTATGTGCCATAAATCTAAGGTGCGGCAGATAAAGCAGTTTACTTCCCATCCAAAGGAAGTCATGCTAAGGATTTTTATGCCCAATGAGATCCATTGTCCTCCACTAGATTTGAACCCACGACTTCAGGAACCAGATGCTAGCATGTTACCCCTAGACCATGGATAAGGACAAAGAGAGAGGGGTGAAAATACAATAATAGCTTATTCTGTGGGCATGGAGCACCAATGGAATAAAATTATATAGGTATAGTTTAGTAAAAAGTAAAGGTAGGTATAAGGGAGGGTCCCTGTAAATGGGGCAGAGCACCACACATAGGCCCTTATGTTAATTTGTGTTTCTACAGCAACCTCTGAGAGGGAGGGATGAGATGAAAGACCATTTATCCGGGCATCAGATCTTGATGAATGACAGGCACAAGCTGGGACAGGGTCCCTAACATTTCCAGTTAGAACACATCCAATGCTGTGCATCAAAGGCAAAATGAAGGTCGCACACCACCGGTGCAGGTAAAGGTGATGCCAGGGAATTCATCTTGGCCCAGACCCTGCAGGTCAATGCCCACTCTGGCCGACCCAGAAATAAAACCTTTAAGCAAGAAAGCTCTGCCCACCACTGAACAGCGTGCCTCGTCCTACAACCCTGAAATAGAAGAAAGGGAAATTATGGGAACATGAAACGATGGAGAGAAAAGTCTTGGTATGAGGATAAATAGCCTAGCTAAGTGACAAGGGAGGAACCACACAAAAAAAAAGTCAGAGTACATGGTCGGCTGGGATCGAACCCACGACCTCCCGAATGCGAATCACACATGTTACTGTAGTGCCACCCACTGATATAATGTAGTACTATGTCATATGCAATTAAATCATACAGTTTACATATGGAGAAAAATGAAACAAAAAATTTCCTTCCTATTGTGTAACAGAGTTGCTAGACCATAATGCAGTCAATGTATGAAAGTCTTTTGCTCCAAAACTTGAAACTTATTTATTATGATAGACAAAAATGTAATGGTGGCTGCTACCAACCACTACTGTTATATTTCCTGTCATAATAATACATTTTTTGGACACAAATGATATTTAAGGGATTGGACTTTGTGTTGGCTTGCTCCTCCTGCCACCTGCCATTAAATTTTGTCAGCCATAGTCTACAATGTATAGTAAGCAGGGGAAGTATTGTATTCCACCCAAAAATTTTACACTGAGATTTTACCAGAAATAAATGTTTTGAGACTCCCTGAATCAAAAAAGATGTTTTTGAGAAAAGGCTGTGTGTGTTTGTGGGCGTAGACATGTGCATGTGTGTGTGCGTGTGTGTGTACATCATAAGTCAAAAACGAAAACTTGACTGAGTAGGTAGAAAACTTTGTATTTAAGTTCAGCATCTTCCAGGGATGTGACATTTCCCTACTCCCATTGTATCTCTAAGGAAATGTGTGATGAAACAATTTCTACAAATGAATGAAAATGAGATGGTAGTGATAAAGTCAAATAGCTAAACAAAGATTTCACATCTGTTTTTATACCTCCTCAGTTCTGAAGATCAGTTATTTGTTAATAAAGTGCCTGTTATTTTAACCACAATCTGTTTATTAATATGCAATCTATGTATATCAAGGTACATAAATCACATACAGGGTTCTTCATTTAAAACCTAATCGGTGCATGGCATTTCACCTGTGCATGATTGGGTGTGCCACAACTGGCTTTACTCCTACATAAACTCTGGACGTGAAGCATGTATAACCTTATAGAAAATGCTGGAAATGTTGTCCATCCTTGGCTATACAAGCATTGTATCGGGAGAACACATTGTGATTCACACAATTAAGTTGGACCATCTTCAAACACTTCATGGACTCCTCTGCATGGGCGTCGTGAAATAGCGGCAAGGGGGGGCCACAGCCCCCCTTGGAAGTTGGTGAACTTATTGTGCAGCCAGTTACTGACTATTAAACTATTATTTTAATTTTGATGTAAAGAACTATTTTAATATGGTTATCTACAACAAATATTATAAATTTTGACAATAAAATAATGATTTAATATTATATGATTGCAAATTTCCAACATGTGGCCCCCCCTGGAAAAAAGTCTGCCCACGTTCATGCTCCTCTGCTGTATGGACAGTAGCAGCATCTTGTGAAACCACCCATATGATTTTCTTCTTCTGTCAGTTCATGTTAAAATGGGATCAAAATGTCATTTTGGTACCTCTCTGCATTTACAGTCTACTCATAGAATATTGAACCAATTACGCATCTAGCACTAACAGCACACCAAACTCCAACTCTCCAAACATATTGAGGGATTTCTTAAACACAATGTGGATTTTCAGAGGCCCAGTACTGACTGTTATGAATGTTGACACAACCGTTTAGGTGGAACCACACCTTGTTAGAAAAGAACAGAAGCTGTGGATCAATTAAACTGCCATTCACTGATGAAAGAAATCATTCACAATAATGCATTCGTGATACTGGGTCACACTGTTTTAAAGCATAGACACTTGTACACTTGTATAGTTTCAGTTTTAGACAAATCCTCATACATTGGAGGAACTAAAGCAAAATATTAGAAATGAAATTGGAAACATTATAGTGGCACAACTTAATGTGTGAATCAGAATGTGCTCTCCCGATATAACAATTGTTTAGCTGAGGGTGGACAACATTTCCTGCATCTCCTATAAGGCAAGAGTGTTATATAAGCTTTAAGCACAGAGTTTATGTAAGAGCAAAGTCAGTCGTGGCACACTCAATCATACACAGGTGAAATGCTATGTACCCATTAGGTTTTAAATGAAGGAACCTGTATTATTTCTCCAGCAGTAAGCATTATTTTTGGTTTGACTGTTATAGAGAGCGAAGGTCAAGGACTGCTGATGCAAGCACTCTTCCTTGGCAATGTTAGCACAAATGGAAGTCGAGATGACTGCATATGGCGAAGAGGAAATGATCGTGATGAATGTCCAGATCCAGATATTAAATTCTACTTATACACAAGGTAAGATTCATCACCTCATAATTTCATGTTGGTTGAAAACTGGCTTTACTTTTGTGTTACAAAAAGATTTTCTGAACAGTGATTTCAACATTCCATTAAATAATCCTTTTTAAAAAGCATTTAGCGAAAGGAAAAGAATGTTAAAGTAACAATTTCATAATTTGCATTTTAATATACAGAAATTGCTCCAATATACCTTTTATACTTTTATAATATTATTGTCCGGAGGCATCAGAGAATTTGTTGAACAGTATTATTTTTCCTTATCAGTGTGCTATTAATTATGCTTACCAATTTTCTGTGTCATTCCACATGATTGTTATTCCAAACTGTGCCCTTATCTTTACATACATTAGAGAAAATTATTCTTCCATTCCAAGTAAGCAGAGGGTTTGAAATCCCAGCTGTGGCATTGAAATTTTAAGTTCCAGTTCTACCTCTCAGAAAATGATATTCGTAAATGTTAGATCTCAGCCGAGATTTGAACTATGGATTTTCTGCTCTACAAGGAAATGGCTCTCCTCATTATTTGAGTTATCTTAACTGTCTTCCTAAACCAGTCTGTAAATATCTGTACATTTTTACCATCAGTGCATTTTGTATTTCATCAACAAAATGAATGCCCAAGTATACTGAATGTTTTGAGTAACCTCTTACAGAAAATCTTGGAAATCTTCAGATAAATAGAGAGGTATTCTATGTTTCATACAGATAGGAGATCACAGAAGGCATTTGGTGATAGCATCAGTACAGAAAGCAAAGACTCATTTAAAACTCCTGTTATTATCCAATTTTTTTAAACTTAACTCTTCTTTCCAAATCACACACTTATTTTTAGTGAGTGCTATCAAAAGATTCTACATAAATAATGTTGTTAAGTGTATTGGACACCCACCCATGTGTGAACCTTGAAATTAGGTATTACATTTTTCTATTATGTTATATACAGAGAGAAAATACAATACCTAACAAAGTCACTGCAATGATGTGCAATCCATCATATGGGCAATGAGTTGTATGTGTTTTCATATAGCAAGTACTTATAAGTAGGAAACCTGGGTTCGATTCCTGGTACTGACATAGGGATTTTTTCCCCTTGGGAGACCTGGTCCAGGCTGCACTCAGCCTCATTAGGTCCCTAAGTGGGCCAATGGAGGTGCTACTTGATTGAGAAGTAGCAACTTCTAGTACCAAAGATTACTTATATCAGCCGGGAGGCATCGGGGCACTGACCATGACCCACCCTCCAGTCTGCTCCCCACTCAGGATACCTATGGTGTGAATGAGTGTGTCAATGTGTGTGAATTTAAGATACAAAAACCTGAAACATCCAAAACGTACTTAAAATGAGTTAACACCATTGCCGACAGGCAATATGTTCCAAAGGAAAGGCTGCTGATAGGAGCATTGGAGTTAGAGCAGAGTATAAATGGGACAAATCAAAACAAAGAACACAACATGACTTTATTGGCAGCTAAGAAATGGCACTCTAAAGTTTCCAAATGTTTTTGCATTTGTCAACAATCCATAAATGTTCAACAATATAGTATTTCTGAAATAAAATAGATTTGTTGTTATACCAACATAAATAAAGAAAATCAGATCAAAATAAAATTAGAGTCTTCAAAATAATTAATTACTCATCCAAAATACTTTAACAATGAAGCCAGTTTCATAGTGAGAGGGAAGTTTTGTTTTTCATTATAACAATTAGGCACCTGTGTATGTAGAGAAATAGTCCAAACAAACTTCTATTTTCTAGAGATCTAAGTATGTGTGTGTGTCTGTGTCTGTGTGCGTGTGTGTGTGTGCGTGCGTGTGTGTGTGTGTGTGTGTGTGTGTGTGTGTGTGTGTGTGTGTGTGTGTGTGTGTGTGTGTGTGTGTGTGTGTGTGTGTGTGTGTGTGTGTGTGTGTGTTTGTATTGTTCAACCAATGGTTAGCATAAACTAAGGGCAAAATGATGACTAAGGTCCAGATGGTTATGACCTAAAAATGTTAGAAATATGGAAGCACTTATGACCAAAAGAAAATTAGAATATATGGCCATAAATATGATAAAATAAAATATAAAATTTTAAAATTTTTGAGTGCATTTTTGAAATTTTAAATGCTGTTTAAATTAACATTATATTGAAAATATACTTTAAAAATATAGCACACTCAATAATAAATAAATAATATTAATTTTAACTGCTCAATCAGAGATAAATCTCTCAGCTCTGCACAGAATGCAATAAACGTCACGTTTTGAAGGGTGATAAGAAAGAAAATTTACAGTAGCAAAGAACATTTTAAAGTTTCAAAAAGGAACAATCTTCTATTTGCAAGCAACATTATAATGGGAGAAAGACCTAATATTACTGACAGGAATTAGGGGATGTGAAAAGTCGTCTTTGAGATTACTGCAAGCGCATATTCAAAACTGGAATAGAAATATAATGACAAAAATGTAACAATTTAAGAGAAAATGTGACTATGATATGAAAAACTATGAGAAAATGACAAAAAAAAAGTGTTAAAAAACCCCAAAATATGACTTTATATGACCCATGAGAATTTCATAATTTTAATCACCAGTGATAAAATCATGCTTCACTTATATTTTCCATAGAAAAAAACAAAATACAAAACCTATGACATGTCATGAACATCTAGGCCCTGATGATGACAAATTTATGTGTTTAACTTCAAGAGATAGTATTTAGAGATTGGAGGATTTCATAGGATATCTACAAAGGAATGTGTTACATTTCAATGGAAATTATTTCAGGATATTCATTTAAGCACAGAGACATATCCAAATAAAATACTGTCTGTCTTATTATTTATTTATGCCAACAAACTTACTGTTGGTGTTTTTAAACACACAAGCCGTGTGTGGGCAAAGTTTAAGAGGTAGAACTGGAACTTAAAAATTCAACTGGCTTGAGAATTTAATGCCATTCTGGCAGTTTGTCACAATAGCTCAGTGGTTAGAGCGTCCGCCCGGCAAGCGGAAGGTCTGTGGTTCAAATCCCAGTTGTGGCATTGAATTTTTAAGTTTCAGTTCTACCTCTTATACTGTCTGTCTGTTTCAGTGACGATCCGTTTAAGGCTAAAAAGGTAGATATAGGAACATCAGATTGGTTGAGAACCCATGGATGGAATCCTGCTCATGATAATGTGGTGCTTGTGCATGGGTATGGTGGAGGTGAAGAAGAGATACCCATGGTTGTGCTAAGAGATGGTATGTACATTAGTTAAGGTGTTGTTAATGTTGTTATTGAAAGCTTGTTAATGGAGATACAGATAAAATATTCTAATGTCTGAAATATTGAAATGAGATTTAATTCAATGTAGGAATAGCTATACACAACTATGGCTGACACAAAATTTAATGGTGGGTGGTAGTAGGAGCTGGTCAATGCAAAACCTAATCAGAGGCTTGCTAGACCTATGTAAGTTGCATAGTTGAACACACTGTGAAATCATGCTGTAAAGCTGGTGATATAAATATCATTTGCACCCACAAAATTTATTGGCATAATAGAGAAGAGAATAGTGGTAAAGTATCAGCTGCCATTAAATTTTATGTGTGCCATAATAAATTCAAGGTAGAAAAGCAAGGGGATGAAAAGCAAAAGAATAGTACTTTATAAAGAATGTAGAAAATATCAAGAGAGAAAATTACAGAAAGGAGACTGAGAAGATTAATTTTGCTTCTGAAGAATTTTTTGAAACAACATCCGACTTTACCCACATCTATAAAGAGCTAATTGAAAATTAATTTATTAAATTTATTTTTCATGGTGCAGATGGCATGAATCCCTACAATATCATGTTGATATCATGTTGTTCAATATCATGAACAATATAATGTTCTAGGGTGTTCAAGTGGCTATAAGGAATTTTGTGTTTGAAATATGACTTCATGATTTACATTGAAAAGCAATCTGGCATTAAAAAAGCCCAACTTACCTTACCTTTACAAGTATGTTGAGAGTTGGATGATTTTGGTTAAAATAATGCAAATAAATATGGCAACAAATAGTGCCTTGCTTAAAAGTATTCAAATCTGCATTTCTAAACATCTCTTCTACTATAGTGTCTATAAAGAAGAAATTTATCTGCGTATTTGTTGGCTATCTTCATAAGATTTTTTTGTGAATTTTGAAATCTTAGGCTTAGTAATGCTTTCAAAAAACAATAAGGGTACAATTTTCTTTTTCTGTCTCAAAATATGCCCTTACAAAGTATCTCTGCCATTAAAAAGGACACCTTTGAAAAACCCCTCTCATTCAATGGGTTACAATCCAGATCAGCCCTTTAGCTGTTCTTCTTTTGCTTAAATTCTAAATATTATTTAAATAGTTCTCCACTTGTAAGAGTATATTCTGTCAAGGATTTAGGTGTTACCATGACCCAGAATTTGTCTTTTAATCAACACATTATAAATATAACCAATGATTCCTTTAAGAAACTTGGTTTTGTATTCAGGACCTATAGGGACTTAAAAGACACTCAAGTTATGCTAATTCTATACAAAAGTCTTGTTCGTAGTAATTTAGAATATGCCTCAATTGCATGGTCACCAATGTATAAATATCACAACAATCAAATAGAGAAGATCCAAAGAAAGTTCCTCAGATACTTACATTACAAAACTCATGGTGTTTTTATTTATAATCAGAACTTGCCGTATAGTCAACTGCTTAATGAATTCAACATAGTCTCACTTTCTGATCGTAGAGTAATAGCTGAGCAATTATTTCTTTATAAACTCATAAATGGCCTGGTATGCACCAAAGAACTGCTTGACAGAATATACTTTAATGTCAGTACTACTAATTTTAGAAATCGTCAGCTATTTCAATTTAGGACTCCGAAAACGTCATCCCATAAAAATTCTCACATTCATAGCTTGTATGTGAAATACAATAAATTTTCAACTAAAACAGAGCTGGATTTTAGCTTACCTTACAAGCAGTTTAAAAAACAATTAAATATGGGAATTATTTGCATGTGATTTTCAGTTGTATCACTTATTGTTATCTGCAGAATCAGTATACCATTTGCAATTCTAGTCTTATATAGTAGTTTAATATATGTTTCATTTTTAGTCTTAGTTTTTTAATACTTTATTGCATTCTCTTTCTATTATATTCAAATTTGTTTAATTATTGTTTACTCTGTTGTATCACTTATTCGCTTGGTCAGTATACAATTTGCAATGTCTTATCTTCAATAATAGCTTAATATATGTATAGTTTATTTTTAGCTTGTTTGTATTGCTTCTTATATTTTTAGTCAAGCTTGTGTAAATAAATTAAATGTAGCTACTGTAATTGGAGCTTTGCTCTGTTGTAGCACAAATGAATAAAATAAATAAAAAATAAATGAATGAATGAATGAATGAATGAATGAATGAATGAATATGCAGATATTTAAAACAATAAGACAGTAAGGGTAAATATTAAGCCTTTGAAGTGATGATAACATAAAGCACAGCAAACTAGGCAAATCAAATAACCAATACTAATCAGTCATGAACTAAAGAAGACTTTTATAAAAGAATAAGAAGGCAAACTGCATCCTGTGGTTTGTTTCTACCCTCAACTACTGTGACTGACTGCATCTAACATCTAACTTCATTGGCATATCATGTATATTTTAATGTATACTCCTTTTCCAATGTTGTTCCCCATTTCCTCTCTTTTTAATTTCAGTTATTCCTAATATCTGTAACTTATATTTCTCCTGTACCTCTTTTCCTGTTAGTGATGTTATATTCCATGTACCAATATCCACGAAATGTTGATCAGACTCCCATTCAACATATGGAACAAAAGAAATTTTACACATACTCTAAAGACACAGGAGAGCTTTCTTTCCAAAATTCAAGACAACAAGAAGAATCTAGACCTTTCTAATTCAAAGGAAAACTTCATAAAGTCAATCTGACACAAACATTAGACATCACATATTATTTACACCTGACAGAAGAAGTTTAGAAAAGTGATACTCCAACTAGTGTTCTAAAATTATTGGTATTAGAGACAATCCATACCAGATTTCCGGAACATGCATGGCTTCATATTTATACTGATGGATCACTGATATAAAACCGAGATGGAGCAGGGGCTAGAGTCACTTGTCACTTTCCTATTAAAAATCTTTAAGTTATGGAACTACAGACTTTGATGGAGAAATTGAAGCAATTGCTTCCAAGCTGTCACCAAAAAACCAAACAATTATAGAATGTTGGAAAATCTTTACCAATCTAACAGCACTTCAAAAACACCTAGTCTTCCAATGAATACCAGCTCACTGTAGACTGAGTGGTAAAGACAAAGCTGATTTTCTTGCAGAAAGGGTACCAGCAGTGTACAGCAATCTATAGTTAATCAACCATTTTATGCAGCTAAAAGATTAGTCAACTCTGAGTTAAAAAAAACATTATTGTGAAATATTACTATGAAACATCAACAAATAAAAGATGGGAACTACCAAACATTAAAACTGTAATTCCTTAGTATCCTCAAAAAATGGCAGTTGCAACCTTCAGATTGATTATGGGACATGATTGTCTGGCAAAACATTTAAACAGAATTCGGATATATTCTTCACCCCTCTGTCCTCTATGTGATCTGCAAGAGGAAATGGACCAAGACCACCTTCAAATATGCCCAGCCACTTCTAGCATCCCATCCATCAGTGAGAAATATTGGAGAGCAAGAGGATTAATGACTTCATTGTCAGAAATTCAGCATTAGCTAACAAGAACATATCCATTGTCCTTGTATGCCTGTTTGTTTCCTTTTAATCCGTCCAGCCAATCCTCGAATTCTCAGAATCAATAGGATATCCACCGTGCAGGTGATTAGCCCTGTGATGGCTTCACCAGAGCCCCATTAGCCTGGCTGTTCACAGTTCTCATTAGGCCTTCTCAGCCACCATAGCGGTCCGGGGACACAATAGTCCCACTGTACATCACCCTGATGAGCAGTGTCAAAAAATAAAAACAGTGAAACCTAAAACCTGCGATGCCTCACCCTGAAGAGACTAAAAAATGAAAGTTAAAACTTAAAATTAACAACTAATTGTTAAAAAGGTAAGTTGTTAAAAACGTTAAAAATATAAAACATCTTAAAAGGCTCCCAAATAAAACACAAGCTAAAGCTGCCTCCCAAAGTCAATATTGGAAACAAACTTCAGACGTATTTATAGCTACTACGTCATTACCTACAACCGAGGGCAGTGTAACACCCAGGTCAAGGGACTGGCACTCACTGTATAGTGGACAATCAATAAGCACAAGTACTATGGAGAGGTGATGATGAAGATGATTATTATATACCCTTAATGAAGTACCTTCTGTAATTCAAATATTTTGTATAATTGATAATATAGCTCTTAATATCAAAGGTATACTATTCTGTAGAAGTGTTCACATTTTTTGCAGCATATATACGTAATGGCAGCTACAATGTATTCTCTGTTGACTGGGGTCCTCTCAGTCGCATACCATGCTATCCTGCTGCAGTTCATAATTTACGCTCTGTAGCTAGATGTACAGCAGACCTCTTTTCCTTCTTGAGAAACAGTGGTGTGCCTGTAGACAGAACCACCTGTGTGGGTCACAGTTTAGGTGCACATGTCTGTGGGATTGTGTCTGATTATCTACTCTTCAGGATGCACCGCATAATTGGTATGTTACAATTCCTTGATTACTCATCCAAAAAGATGGCAGTTTTCAATACTACCTTGTCTATTGGAGTTTAAAGTAACATTTATGTTTACATATAATTGTACTGAACAGAGGAATTGGAAATTGCATTATATATGTTCTGAGCTTATTTTATCATATCTTGCTAGCTGTATTAAGTTTTTAACATAAAAATACGATAACAAAACTGGTGAAGCAAATAAATTCCTAATACTATCTTTTGATATGAACTAATATTAATGGTAAAACAATGTTCCATGGATAGCATAATGTGAATCAAAACTGAGCGTTATGTACAGTACGCAAACTTTGACATCACATACTTTAAAGCATTTACTAATCCTCTTTCACAATTCTTAAAGAATATACTACTGTATTTCATGGCATAATCTTCACACCTTTATGCTTTCTTATAAAGTATAAATAGACAGTGCAACCATTATGAGAAGAATAAATTATTTAACATTGGTTATGCTAACTTTCAGCAACTAGCGTATGGAATGGGAGTATAAGTGTGAGCATATTGAAGCCATGTTGTGCTGTTCATATTTTAAAAGAAAGGAGAGGGGAAGGAGGAGAAACAAAGGGATGCTAACACCACAATCCAAATGCCTACTCCAGTAAATAAAGAAAAAAATAATTAAAAAAATACATGGCCTTGGATTTATTGAATTAAGATTCATCTATTAGTTACAAATGTAGTTATGATTCTGTTGCAATGCATGCACATTTTAACTGTAGTCAATATTATTGGACTACTGAACAAGTCTTAATTTGGCTAACTCCCTTTCTGCAGCTCAATTACCATTCTGTTTCACAAATGCAATCACTCTTAGTTTAAAGCCTGTTTGTAAGTTCTGTATTTTCCCACACTGGTGTTTCACAAAATAAACACTTGTTAGAATAACTATGGAAACAAACAACTGCATTCAATTGAAGAATGAGATGGTTATTGACTTGGCACATACTAACCAAATGGCTCACATCCCTTGCTGATCCATTCACTTATCGTTTAGTCCTATCTGCTAATTCCCACACTTTAAGTACTTGAGCCAATCAGATTCATTGACGAGGTATTATTATTATGATGATGATGTTGATTATTATTATTATTATTATTATTATTATTATTATTATTATTATTATTATTATTATTATTATTATTATTATTATTATTATTATTATTATTATTATTATTATTATTATTATTATTATTATTATTATTATTATTATTATTATTATTATTATTATTATTATTATTATTATTATTATTATTATTATTATTATTATTATTATTATTATTATTATTATTATTATTATTATTATTATTATTATTATTATTATTATTATTATTATTACTATTACTATGATCATCACCACCACCGCCACCTCTGCCACCGCCACCACCACCACCACCGCCGCTGCCACTGCCACCACTACCACCATGGCTGCCGCCGCTGCCACCACCACCACCATCATCATCATCATCATCATTATTAATTTGTATTTCTTTTAAGCCATGGCAAAGTATCTTCACTATAAGCCATGCATCTTACCATTTAAGATTACATAAAAATGTTATTTCTACCTCCTTTGTCATACCTTATATGTTGCAGACAGGTCATTACAACACCCATTATATGTTACATATTAGCTGAAAAAGGTCCTTGGGTACTGAGAATGATCTTTCATTCCCATACTTGTTTTGAGTTTGCAAAAGACAATCCACCATTCTCAATTTTAACCATTATCTTTTATGAAATGATAATAAAACTGAAAAACAAATAGGTATACAATTTTTGATGTGTTATTGTTACAATGTGTTGAAGCTAACACTTTAAAGTATTTGTTTTCAGCTCTTGATCCTGCCAGACCTCTAGTTCGTGGTGTAAATAAACTCCGTAATGTTGCTGCAAAAGTAGTACAAGTGATCCATACAAATGCAGGACGTTATGGAGAGGCAGGACACTTGGGTATAATTGACTTCTGCATAAATGGTGGTAGGGAGCAGCCTTTCTGTGAGAATAAGCCAAGTAAGTTTAGTGCAAGACTATATCATAAGCATTCGGCCAAATCTATGAATTTATGAACTACAACAGAACATCATTTAACTGACTAAAAGTTCAGAGCCATTTCAGACAATATTTTTTTTTTGGATGGTCTAGATAATGTTTTTACATAGCAAAAGATAGAAAGTAATTCTACTCCAAATACATGTCATATTTAATAAAAACAACTACTACTGTACATATTATACAGCTTTAAAATATGAATTAGGTTTCATAAAATCAGTAATCTTTTCAAGAACTTCCTTCTTGCAATGCTTGCAACCGCTATATCATGCCACCATTATATCTGTTGGTGTTGAATCATGCTTTATTTCATAAAAGGCAAGGTAACTTAAAAACAATATTTTTGTGTTGTTGATAGTGGCCTAATTCAATAATTCCAATTAAGATCTGAAGGCAATTTTGTAGTCTTTCTTACCTCTAATGCTTTGAATCCTTCATATGCTGTCACTTGTTACCAACTGCTTCAAATTCTGTTCAATGCTCATTACAACATGCTGCCTTTTTACTTATATCTTAAATACTGATAAATCACACTGACCATCACAACAATAAAACAACATTGAGTGCATGTGCAGGTAGATAGCTCTTGATATAATGATACAATATTTCTTGGAATGTGGGATAGGGGGTAAGGCTTAATTGTAAACAATACCAAGTACTTGTACTGGAATATAGGGTTTGGGCAAAAGAACATTACCAATTGTCCCAGCAATATTGCCTGAGTGAATTAGAGGATCTCGTATAATATATTTTTTCTTTTAGGTCTCTGTTGTTCCTCAATCCTTTTGGTTAAGCAGTTGTACTATTTTCCCCTCAAACTTTCTCCTATGAATAATTAAAAGTAAGCTGTTCATTTATGAAGTATTGAAGTCTAACATGACTAATGAATTTGTCACTCAATCACCTCACTCAGCAAATGAATGAAGCAGATGTACACCCATTGGAAAAAGAAAGGAAAGAGAGTGACAGCAAATGACAGCCATATTAATGTGTCATAAATATTATTTATTCATTTATTTTTTAGTTTTATTTTTTGGGGTGGTTTATTAACCTCAGGACACATAAACGTTCTAATATAGACTAATTATTGTCAATATTTCTGGAATAGTGTGTCCAGGTATTTTCCCAGTGGCAATTCTGAAATGTGGTTATATGGATGAATTGGTTACTAATAATAGCCTACACTCGCGCAAACTCACATTTACACATTAAATTTTGGGCATACCAATAAACCTGGCTAAAGAAAAAATTCTAGAGCTCAGCTGGGAATCAAACCTGGGATCTCTCACACAGCAGGCAGGTGATTTACTGATGTGTGTGGTCTGACTACCAGAAGAAGGCACGTGGGATCTGAAATATGAGAGTTGAACTGTTAATCTGCCCACATAGTCAATTTGTTTACTACAAAATGTGTTTCTGTGAATTACCCATGCTGCCACATCTAATATTGGTATGTACTGTTGTGATATATATTATACATTTATCTATGCGTATCATATATCATAATAGAATGCATAAACATTGATGAGGATGGTAGGAAATGTTTACATAGCATATTCCTCCAATTCGCCTTTCTTAGTGGTCAGACAGTACATGGATCAGTCATAAATGTTATAAAGCAGTGAACTACCAAGTATTGGAACCATGTGAGTGAGGAAATGAGTGATAGAGTAAGCAAGCAAGCAAAGCAAAGCCAAGCAAAGAAAAGCAAAGCAACAAGAGAAGTGATGTTCAACATAACACTGTTTCTAGTGTTCATCAGCACTAGTATAACATTTTTGAGTTCACCTATGAAATGCTGCCTCTACTATACCTTTTAAGATTATTCAGTCTTCTGCCCCTCACATTGTCCTCAGAGCATTCATCAAAGGTCCAATCTTAAATCTTTGAAGGGAAATAAACAAGCCCTGGTAATTAATAAATATTAGGTAGTCGAATTTTGTAACACGTTAGTTTCACTTACACTATAAATTACAGTACATGTTCCAAAGCTCTTGCTTCCATCATCTGCTGTAACTTGACTGGCAGCATTGGTATTGTCTTACCTCTGGTCCCTGGTAGATGGCATGATGAACTTGGTATAGATGTCTGGAGCCAGGATTTCAAATTTCATAATTCTATGACTATTTTTCAAATGCAAATTATAGGGTGAGTTCTAGTTGGTGGTTCACTTACTTAAACAGTTTGAAGTTTATATGTATTTCAAGGTGGGTTCCCAAAAAGTGTGCTGCAATGGCTGATTTGTCTGTCTGTTTATATCATTCATTGTTTACCTATGCATGGTTTGTGTATGTTACAACAGTTAATTATCATTGATTGGCCTGATATATGGTAACCATTCCTATCTGCATACCTTCTCAAGTTCCACCTGCTCTCTACCATTTGCAAGATACCACTTACTGTGAAACAAATTCTACTAGACTGTCATTTGTATATCAAATAAGGACAAGAAGCTGGAATTATCAATCTACCCAACACACACAATAACCCTGTATGGATACAAATACACTATATTATCTACAAAACACAAACTTATAAAAGCATATGTGATGAAACCAATAACTTCCATATAATCATTTTTATATTAATCACCTTATAATGTATTTACATGTCTTATGATGCACTGTATCAGGGTGCAAAATTGTTAAATTTTGATGGGGGGAAAGCATTTTAGTAGTGTATGTTTTACTGTTTGTGTCATTATATAAATTGCCCCTGGGATATTTTAGTGGGTAACAGAATCATTGGTGGGGAAAATCCCACCCACCTCCGCTTGGGATTTTGCTCATTGCACTCTATTGTGATATAATGTTACTATAATGCTCTTAAATTGTTAGGGTCACAATAAGACTTCTTTGACAGAGCAAATTCAAATAACTCAATAAAAACAAACAAAAGAAAAAGTGAGTGAAATAAAAAATTAAACAACAAAGTAAAGGAAGTAAATAAATTATTTAATTTGTGCTGCAGATGTGGCTCTGTGTAGCCATGTGCGGAGTGTTTGCTACATGGCAGAGAGCATAAACAGTGTAACAGCTCGCATAGCTACTGCTTGTAGTTCTAGGAGATGTCCTACAGGAAAAAGACGTCCTGGCCGGATAAACATTGGTGTACCTCTCATTATGGGCCAGCACACCCCTGACAGGTAATTATTATTAACTTATAGTAAAAGCTTGAATTAACTATTTCTGTATACTCAGTAGAAAAGTGATCTATCATTTTAGTTTTTAGTAAAGTGCACATTGATTTAATATGCTTTCATAATTTTTTATTCATTGATCATATAGCAATAATTACTCTTCTTTGTTCATACAAGGTTCTCAAAATATCACTCAAACAGGGGCTATCTCACATTGAGATTAGTTAATTCATATGCATGCACCTCTCCTGCATAGATTATCAATAAATCTGCTTTTTCTTACAAACATCTGAACTAATAGTTTTCTGGCCATAAACAAGTAGAAAGATCCATAGACACAGTTTAACAAATATAAATCAAGCCCTATGATAAATAGGTAGAACTACCTCTTGTTGTAATTAAATGCATGAAAAAATTATTGTACTTTAACCATATGGATTTATCTAACTAGTCAATTATCCACCTATCAGCAGAAATTGATAGAACTAAGTTCAGAATTAGAAAGTAGGATTTTGCAAATTATGTTTGAACAAGTAATACTCGTTTAGCTTAATGAAAGGTCATCTGACAGCCCTTTCTTGCTAGACTTACAGTGATTACTGCCACTTGTGGAAGTTCTGTATTCTAGCACAAATTTCTGCTGCACCCATTCATCTGTCATCAGCAAGATTGCAATTATTCTCATTTTATACAACTTAGGTAATTTTAAATTGCAACCTTCTGAGAAAATGGATTGATAGAGGTTTGGAATCCATATTGCCTCATGATAAGAAAAATATGAGTAAGGGATCTTTGGCCATGTATCTTCAACATATCACTGCTGTCGCAGTAAACTTCTATCTTGCTCACCTGTTGAGTCTACTTCATTTGACAACTATGTATTATGTTGCATGAAAATGAGTAGAGGTCAGGAAAAGATTATGTTAACTCTAATAGCATTTTTCCCTGGTAGCAGATATTTGACAATTTATCATATGAGTTCACAACATTGAGAATCTCAAAATTCAACAGTCATTCTTTGTGTTCTTTTACAAAGATTTTCTCCCATACATCTGCAAAGAGGCCGAGTTCTAAACCAGATTACTGAATTGTTTTTCTATAGCTTCTAATGAAACAGACTGGAATCCT
The DNA here is from genome assembly GCA_030765045.1 of Tenodera sinensis. NCBI lineage: Eukaryota > Metazoa > Arthropoda > Insecta > Mantodea > Mantidae > Tenodera > Tenodera sinensis. The sequence continues at coordinate 86,089,030 of CM060968.1, read as the reverse complement.
TTCAGTGTCACCTTGAGAATATTTTTTTCTTAGAATGCTTACCAGTTTTCAACTACTGACCTCCTGTTCATTTAAACTTTATATCTCTCGTCGTTATCCTTCTTTAGTCAGAAATGGGATAATTTCTTTGAAGGTGTTCCTAGCACTGTATATGCCAGATTTGCTTTCATTAATCAAATAATATGCACAATTATCCACATGATTCTAATTTTACAGAATTTACAGTTAATTATTGTTTATTTATTTCCTCACCTTAGCTATCATAGCAGTCACTGTCATAAAAATTGTGAGACCTACAGTAACAAATCTAAACAGATACATTTAATTTACTTTGACATTCAAATTTTATATTACAACCACTTCCATGTTTGTGTGCAAATGAACCTTAAAAGTTAAAAGGCAATAATCAATAACTAATATTTAATTTTCAGTGCCGCAGGAATTTTTTGTTTGAACAACACTGATGAGCCATATTGCCCTAGCAAACCTGGAGCTCTTGGGGATCCTCGCTGCTGCAGTCAACCAGAGGAAGTACATCTTAATGAAAATGATAAACATTGAAGAAATATGTGGTTTTTCCTCTTTGTTTTAACTAAAGTGAATGCACAAAAATATGCAGTGAAAACAGTTTTTGTACTGTAAAAGTCTCAGTTAAGATCTGAGATCACAATAGTATTCAAATTTCTATTGAAGTTCAGCCGTATATTTCTGGGGAAGATGAGGTTGTCATTCAAATAAACTGGTTTGTGAGAACCAACTAACCCACAGTGTTTTGTGCTGCTATGTGACTTTCAGTGTGAAGTACTGATTTAATGAAAATGCATCATCAGTAGGCAGTTGTGTTATTGTTTTAACTGCTTAGTTAGCTAATGTAACTGTAAGGCAAGCCTATGCCTTGTGAATAGATTTGCAATAACTGTATTAGTCAATTATAATGAGCCTGGCTTATTCCATCCCTTTCATGCAGAAAACTGTTTCTCCATGCAAGGGATTCTCATAAAACTTGAGGTACCTATTCTATTAAGATGCAATGTGTGAAGTTCACATAGGTACCAATATTTATATAACTTTGTTGATTCGTTGCATAGTAAGAACTACAGAGAGGTCTAGGTGTAGATATAAATGCTGCATCAACACATAAAATGCAGTACTCTTCTTATCTTTTCAAGCAGATATTTGATTTTTATAAATAAACAAATAAATGACTTGTTTCTGTAATCTGGAAGTTTTATAAGCTTATCTGAATTAATTCATGCAGTATTATATAATTTTTGATTGAGAAGAATAACTATTTTGTATAGTACTACACTTTCAGATCTTATAACACTTTAAGAGAATAACAATAATAAACTAATTAGGATGGAGCAGAAAGAGTACTAATCAGAATTAAACTACTGAATCAGCTTTTGTGCTCTTACACACCAACTTAGTAAGCAGAGCATGTTTCAAAGGCCATTGCATAAGGGTGACCACCCATTTGACCTTTTTGGAGCAGTGCTGCACATTCCACTGTCTGTGTAGAAGATTTGTCCAGCATTGTTTTCTGTTTTTCTTAATACTGTGCCTATTTTTTAATTCAAGTTTTTTTTTGAGATTTTGGTATTGTACAATGCTATGCTGTATATACTGCCATGTACCGACATTTCAACAATTTCCATCTAAGTTATATGTTAAAAGGTTAATGTTTGCAGAGTGTTTGAATTGAATTATTGCTTCACTTCTGGTTTCCATTGGTGTGTGACATGTTCACTAGCAAATTTTAAGTTTGTGAAAATGCATGCAGAAAATGTTTTGGATAGTTCAGATTCAATCCAAAACAAAGGTGTGTAACAGGGGGAGGGTGAAGGGGAGGAAGAAACAAAGAAAAAAGGATAAAATGAGGACATACTCCAAAATGAAGATATTTTGGTATATCAAAATACAACATGAAATATGTTTTAACAAACATATTCCTTAGCAATAATACAGAATAAAATAGCTTTTCTGTGAAAATTGTTTGTATTAAAAGAAATAGTCAATATACTGATTGTATAAAAAAACAAAAAAGGAAAGAAAAGGAAAAACAAAAGAATGTAAGCATGTCTACAAGTAAAATACTAATTTTATTTCTTTATTATCTTAATAAAAAACCTGATGTGTTGCACCCACATTACTTTCTCTACTCTTGTACTAGCCATTCTTACAAACTCTTATTCCTATATCTTCTTCGTGCTGATAAGCATTTGTACAAATTACCTTATTGCTTATATCCTTGTAGGTGAAAGGGGAATGTTAGAATACAGTAGGCTGTGAGCAATAGCCAAATCTTTTAAAGCTTTGAGATCCTGTTCTCTTTGCATGCTTAACATATGAAAAAATGAACAACGATGTTACATTTCACGAAAGTTTTAAGTTTTCGAAACTGACACAAATAACATGGACTATCTCAAAAATGGTCCACTCTACAAAAACAAAATTATTCAGACATAAATTGCATGTTTTAGCGAGATCTACATTTTTGGTACAGTAAAATTTAGCTTATCTCTTATGGTTACGAGTTATCCAAAAGTCATCCAGAGTAAACAGGACTACATAGGCTATAGCCAGAAAATTCAAAATAAACATTTCATTTGTACAAATATCTTAAACATATGACATTTTAATCAAAATCGTTAGAGCCATTTTCAAGAAAATCAAAATTATCAAAAAATTTTCCATGTAAAGAGTAGTTTAGGGTGGGGCTATTTTCTTCAAAGTCTTCATGTCACATCCTTGAAAGACATTAAACTGATTTACCAACTTTGGTTTTTAACCTTGTTTTCGTTTTTGAGTTATGCTGTCCACAGACTGACAGACTGACACACACACACACATGTGCGCACGCATGCACGCACGCACACACACACACACACAGGGACCTTTTTCTAAAAGTGCTTTTTTTGGATTCAGGGGGTCTCAAAACATATATTTCTGGTGAAATTTCGACATCGAATTTTTGGGTGGAATACAATACTTTCTTCTACTTACAGTAGAGAAAGTAAAATACAGGCTGTAACATAATAAATTTGAAAGAAAGTTTTATTTCTCTATGTTCTTCATGTTAGTCAAAATAAACATTTGTAGAAAGTACCAAAGTACTTCTAGGTATAAGGAGAATATGGGTATGCAGTAGGCTTTGAGCAATAGTTAAATCTTTCATACTTGGCCGCTTTGAAGTAAATAAACAACCTCCCAGTTGAGAAAAGTTTAAGTGTTGCGAAACACACACAATTAACAAAGAATATCTCTGAAATAGTTCACTCCACAAAATAATTTATTTGGACATAACTTGTACATTTTAACGAGATCTAAATTTTTTGTACAGTAAGATTTTGTCTATCTCTTACAGTGTACCAGTTATGCAAAAGTCAATAAGAGTAAACAGCATTACATGGGTTACAGCCAGAAAATTCAAAATACATATTTCATTTCTCATAAAATTATCTTAAACATATGACATTTTAATCAAAATCGTAGAGTCACTTTTGAAAAAATAACAATTTTTGAAAAATTTTCCATGTAAAATGTGATTTAGGGAGAAGGGATCTTTGTGTCATCCTTAAAAGATACTAAACTTAAATATTCAATTTAAATATTTTAAGTCTACCATACAAGGTACTTTAAGATTCAAAATTATGTATATGACTGCATCAAATATTAATAAGAAATATTTCCACTTCAACAAACACCTTTGCTGAGTAACCACTGACATTTTGAAGTAAAATATATGAATACAAAAGAGGAGAGTAAACATTGTAAATTAATTTTATTTGCTGAGAAAATACAAATATTAAACACTTATTGAGAATACTTAGTTAAAAAGATATAGGTACACAGTTTTCTTTCTAAATATGTAAGATGAAATTTAGTATTTGTGTTTTAAGATAATCCACCACAGTTAAATGTTCAGTTTAAACACTGTAACCTTATAACAAAAGAATGCTTAAGGCTTGAAAACATATTTTACATTACATTAATAAAATCCCATAAAAAGGAAATTAAGGTAATAACATTAATGAAAAAATCTTATGTGTTGTACTCACATGACTTTCTCTACTCTTGTACTAGCCATTCTTACGAACTCTTATTCCTGTATCTTCTTCATGTTAGTTGAGATAAACATTTTTAGAAATTATCTTATTATCTTCTTGTAGGTACAGGGAGAAAATGGGAATACAGTAAGCTTTGAGCAATAGTCAAATCTTTTAAAGCTTTCAAATCCTGTTCTCTTTGCACGGTTAACATATTAAAAAAATGGCTGATATATTGCACTCATATGACTTTCCCCACTTGTGTACTAACCATTTTTACAAACTCTTATTCTATATCTTCATGATAGATGAGATAAACATTTTCAGAAATTATCTTATTCTTTATTTCCTTGTAGAATATGGGAATACAGTAGGCTCTGAGCAATAGTCAAATCTTTTAGAGCTTTCAAATTTCGTTCTCTTTGTATGGTTAACATATAAAAAATGAATAACGATGTTACATTTGACAGAAGTATAAGTTCTCCAAAGTTCACACAAATAACCTGGAATATCTCCAAAATGTATTCAGACATAAAGTGTGTGTTTTAGCAAGATCTACATTTTGTGTATAGTAAGATTTTGTCTATCTCTTACGGTTTACCAGTTATGCAAAAGTCATCCAGACTAAATAGTACTTCATGGGTTATAGCCAGAAAATTCAAGATATGCATTTCATTCGTCATAAAAATATCTCAAACATATGTCATTTTTATCAAAATTGTTGTAGCCATTTTCAAGAAAATCAAAATTTTCTAAACATTTTCCATGTTAAGGGTAGTGCAATTTTCTTCAAAATCTCTGTGTTGCATCCTTGAAAACCATTAAACTTAAATACCAACTTTGGTTATAAACCTTCTTTTCATTTTTGAGTTATACTGTCCACAGACTGACAGATGGACCAGCACACACATACAGACTTTTTCTAAAAATGCTTTTTTTGGATTCAGGGGGCCTCAAAACATAGATGTCCAGTGAAATCTCGACATCAAATTTTTGGGTGGAATACAATACTTCTGCTTTACTATACGTAGTGGAGAAAGTAAAAATTGTTGCTTTTTAAGGATTTTCTTTAGTATGCTAGTCCAGTTTCTCAGTCCAATACACTGTGAGCACTGTCATTGATAACACACTCTGACATCACAAATATCAACATGACATTAATAAACACCACTGGTACTAAAGCACAAAATATAGCCAAGAGATGAAAACCTAAACCACAAAGCGTAGCCAAGAGATATGGTTTATAAGAAAAGGTATGCTGCTACTGTGAAGTGACAATAGAGCATAGCTAAAGCCAAACAATCCAGTATACTAGGGTATTTCACTTAAGTTGGCACCCTCATTCTTGCATGCAGTATTTCCTATACATTTTGTTTTTTGCTGTCTTCACGCAAAATTTCTTGTAAAAGTAAGGCTCTTCTTGGAAGGGACAGTGGGTGGACCAAATGATTCCGCTGAAGTATCATCTACTCCTGAAGCACTTCACAAGATTATTATTTATTTATGCCAACAAACTTACTGTTGGTATTTTCAAACACACAAGCCGTGTGTGGGCAAAGTTTAAGAGGTAGAACAGGAGAAATACAAACTGGCTTGAGAATTTAATGCCATTCTGGCAGTTTGTCACAATAGCTCAGTGGTTAGAGTGTCTGCCCGGCAAGCGGAAGGGCTGTGGTTCAAATCCCAGTTGTGGCATTGAATTTTTAAGTTCCAGTTCTACCTCTTAAACTTCACAAGATGTTTATAAGGTACTTTCTGTTCCTGAAATAACTATTTTTTGATATTTCTAAAGAGCGTTAAAGACTGTCCCTTTTTAAGAAGTGCTTCCAAAGAAATCTTGGCAATGTATAGGTACATGCAATAGCTGCTTAGGGATAGGTATGTGTAAAATAAATTAAGAAAATGATTTTAGAAATATAACATTTCCAGAAGTGAACAACACTTGATTAAGGTATATAAAATGACCAAATTACCTCATGAAAAACCATATCATGTTGAGTACCTTTGAATTAGCTGCAGTAATCACCTCCTCCTGTCATTCATCACTAGATTGTACTTCAGTGGCAGTCATTCCATGGAATGAAGGGAATGTGTCATTCCCTTAAATTTTACTCAGATGTAATCATCTCTTTTAATTAGCTGGTATATATTTAAATTAGAAACCAAGTGAAGAAGATACAAGTATGTCAACAAAAATGGATATACTTTGGTGCTAATGTATACACAGAATCATGAATATATTGTAATATTGGTATTTTACAATGCTCTCACCTTGCATTTATACATATGCTATTAGTCTCAAGTGCAGGCCGCACCGTAGCCAAGTGGTTAGACCATTTGCTTCTCACCAAAGCCGCCCACGTTCGATCCCAGGAAACTACATGTAGGATTTGTGGTGGAAGAAGAAGATTTGTGGTGCTCCATCTTCATTCCATGTATCATCAGTGTCATTGCCTGCAGTGCCACATGTAGTAAAAGCGGGTGTTAAACACTACAAAAAAGAAGTCTCAAGTACATTGGACATTTCGTTTCAGCCTGAGTTACTTAATCGCAAGAAACTGGAGAACGAGTTGAGTAATTTGAAGGAGCCCTTCATTGTTAGGAGCTCTGTTGCAGAATTGCAACAGTTGTTGCATACTCTGTTTGTTGAAGGATGGCATATCGATGGTGCAAGTTAGGCATTTGACGAATCTGTTGAATTACAACATTAAGAGTGAACTTGGCAATCATTTCAGGATCTGATAGAAGAATATGGAAAAAGTAGGAATTACTTATTCTCAGTTACAACGCATTATGGGACGTCTGATATGTTGGCAATATAGCTCTATCCGTTTAGAGAAATTAGCTACAAGAAACATAAGCCTCCAGTTAATAAGATTCTAGGTGTTTGGTTAAATTTAGCCAAGGCACTTCGAAGTTTAAAGGTCAGTGAGCAAGTTAATAATGAACTAATATTTCAGTTCTAACAGCAAGGAATAGTTCAAGTATTCAAATGGGACTTTTAGATCAGACTGTAGGTTAGATTAGCTAAAGTAAAATTATCTCACCCACATCAGAAAATATTGAATAATATTAGAGATATTCAGATGTATACATCAGAACAAATTCCGGAATTTCTGCTCATGTTAGTTAAATGCCAAATCAAGCTAATGCTTATGCTTTGAGTGATCAAGTGATTTTGCATATTTTTCTTGTTCAAGTTTAGAATCCGCTTTTGGATATTTTACTAAGAGCTATTGCAAATAACCATAGTATATTGTAATTTCAGAAAGTAGTAATTAGAATTCTTTTGTCACCATTAAATTATAACTTTATGCTTAATTCTAGTTATTTTCGTAAATAAGAAAGTAGTGAACATTTCTCTGAATTTGTTGATGATATTAAACGGGTTGTGAGAGCACTATGTGTAAATTTTACTGAACAAGAAATTGTTCAAAATATAATTTCCAATTCAAGAAATACTGAAATAGGCGCTTTAGCTCTTGGTCAAGGTTTATGTACGTTTCAAGAGCTTAATGACCTACTTATGCATCAGTCGTCAGCGGGAAGCCATGTAGCAATTATCAGTCGCTAGCGGGAAGTGGCTCTAGCACAGGGCTCTAGTCAGTCGGCGGCGGGAAACCGCATAGTGTACTCAGCTGTCAGCGGGAAGTTATCAATGCACAGTACTTGTGCAGTTACTGTCAAGCTGTCAGCATGTAAACTTGCTGGAAACTGTCGACAGGAAACCATACATTGTATAGTCCATTTGGAATGAATCTGGTTCCCGTAGACTAAGTGCTTCCGTGAATGAACATTTACGAGGAAGAAAACAGACACTTCTGGAGGAAGGCGAATCCAACATGACCCAGCACATATTCAGGCTGAGAGCATTCTAATTCTAATTCAGCTCAAAAAGAACCTTTTTAATGAATTCAAGTATTAAATTTGCATTGCAACTTTTGCATATTTATTATATATACAAGGAAAGTATTATGTGTGTAGTAATTGCAAATTCATTCCCCAATGTTCCTGTCCTGTTTTCCAGGCCTTCACGTTTAATTAGAGTAAACTGCTTACTTGCTCATCTATGCGGGTAATGGGGAAACTAAAGGAATTAAACGGGTTACATAGCAGTAGCTGGAACTAACTTGAGTGAAGCATATAAGAAACTCTCATATTATGAAATAATAACAATAACAATAACATGAACATTAAGAATATAATATGCTGAATGTGCTTTGTAACTAGTACAAACATTTAATCTTTAATTAATCACATTAGTGTTAGTCAGAACAATTTTAAACATTTTTTCCTGCTATGCAGTCTCTACATTGCAATCAAGCTATTTTATCCAGTTTAAAAGTCATAAATTTAAGGGTTAAATTATTACATCAGACAACGGATAATATATTTTCATAAATGAGAGTAAATTAAAAATCTTATTTTATTTTTACACATCAGATTTGAGTATTTTAGTTTTTCTGCCAAAGATACCAATCACATCATCATAAATGGATGGGCTTTGGCGCAAAGTTGCAACCAAGGACCTTTCAATTCTGAGAAGAGCAAGTCAAGATAGTCTCTCCTAACCTTGAGTATTTCGAAGATAGGACTTTATCCTCTTCGTTATTCGGAATGACCTCTCAACAGACGAACTAGATACTAGGATGGTAATTAGTAGACCGCGGGAGTGTGGGTCCTAATACAGTAATTACAGGTGACTATGCGGACAGCATAGAGCCACGTGGCATAGAGTGTGATGTGCCTCTCACCCCTTCCTCTCTTGGTACAGTTCCATGCATCGGAACTTCACCATTCCGAGTGAGTTTAGCCGTGATACAGAAGAGTTATGTATGTCCAGCAATACATAATGCAATGCCTAAAACAACTCACCCACAAAGTCCAGAAGTAAATGATTTATTTGAACAACTTGGACGCGATATATTTCTTTGAGAAGGAGATGATGCCCCGGCACTACAGCACATGAAGAGCCAAGCCTTACCGCCCAGCCACTGTGTCCCCCACCACGGCCCACTACAGGTGTCATTGGTGGGGTGCAGTACTTGAGGGTGGTACGTGGTCAGCTTCCCAATCCCTTCTGGCCAGTTATGTGGTCTTCACGACCTGGGTCCGCTACTTTCTTTGAGAAGGAGAGGGTGCTATATGTGTCGTGTGTAATTTCAGATTATTACGAACTAAGAAGCACTATTTTGAAAGACACTGTGATAGTAAAGCACATATGAAAAATGTTGGACGCAATTCAAACAAGAGCCAATCGAGTTCAAACAGTTGGTCACAACTCAATAAAGATTTATGTGACATGATGAATTACCTGAACTGTTAACGTCTGATTTACAGATGTTGTCCAAGGGTATTAAATTAATCGAGAAACTATCGGAAACAATTAACAGGTACCCCAACAAACCTGTCCTAATACGGTAAAGCCCACCTCGGTAGCATGATGATTAGCGTGTCTGCCTCACGTTCAAAAGGTCGCGAGTTCGAATCTCGCTTAGGGTAAGTTATCCGGGTAAGGTTTTTTTCCGAGGTTTTCCCTACCCTGAGAAGACAAATGTCGGGTAACTTAAAGCTCCATGGACCTCGGGCTCATTTGAGCATCATTTCACCCATTTCATTTCATTCATTCGTCCGATATGACACAATGTTGGAGGAAAAAAAAAAGTAAAAAATAAATTCTGTAGTGTAGTACAACAAAATAATGGCTATGTAGTGTTGAACAGTTTGGCGGAAACACAGGTCAATAACTTAAATAACAATATAAATCTTTTCATGTACGCTCCATTAATCCTACGCTGTCGAAAGAAGCTTTTCGTGGTACAAACATATTCTAACTGATAAACGCAGAAGCTTCACCTCTGACAATCTACGTATGTACTGTCATGGAAAAAATGATTGAGCGCATTAGGAGAGTAGAAATTTCTAAGTCTTGCGTCATGTTACAGCGCGATACACACAAGTTGGCATTTACAACATGCGCTTGAGCTTACTAACAGTCTCTGTTCTATGAATTACCACCCGCATTCGTATACATACTCACAAATACAAATGCGAGTAATAATAATTCAAGACACAGCCTACACAAGTGTCCGACAGGGGATAACATATTGTAACTTTTGGTTGGTGTGGGTGTGAAGTAAAGTAGACAGATGTAGTCGAGATAAAGAAACACTTTTATTTCCGTAAACAGTAACTTTGAACACTCGTTGCAACAGCAAGAAAGTCTTTTCCGATTCTCCAACAGCACGGCTCCGAACTCGTAGCACAAAGAACTAACTCTTCTCCGTCGGCACAACTACTCGACGCTTCACATCGTCTGTCTGCCTCCGTCAGCACGACTACTCAACCTTCACATACGACTGACTGTTCTCCGTCGGCACTACTCAACGCTCACGTACGTCTAACTGACTCTTCTCACACTTTACCGCTATTTATATCTCCCAGGCACTGTTCTGGAAAGTTCAGTTATTCGGTGGAATACAAAGAGGAAGTTCCAGAAGCTTCTATCCTTTTCTCTCTTTCGGCAAGCGCCCCAACAATGCGGCCATTCTCTGTCTCTTTCCTTCGGCGCCTTTGCGGTAGTGCCGACAATAATGCGATGGGTGACACTGCTGCTGTCGGCAATTAGATGCGGCGGGCGCGGTGACACTGCTCCCTCCTCAGAGCTGGTCGTCCCGACCAGCACTATCACTGCGGCAACTCCCTTGCGCCCTGGTGGACTAACCCATCGAACCTCTTCTCCAGGAGGCACGATCCTAGGTATCGCTGTTGTATAGTGTCCCTTGGTCCGGGTAGGACGATGTATGCCATCCTGCTTCGAAATTCTGCAATAGTACCGCCGGTCTTGACGGTCTCTCGTCCAGTTGCCCTTCTTCCTGGTGTGTTGGCGGGCCATCCTGCGCACTTGGAAACGGCTCGCTGGGTACCATGTCCGCCGACCTCTCTGGCGCACCTTCGCAGCCACCTTGCTTCCGATGGGTCCGGCAACAAACCTCACCACATCCGCGCGAGTCGCGTCCACCGCTGCACTCGTGTTCACTCGTGCTCGGCACGGCCTCTCCTGTATCCTGCCGTCCACGATGATATCCACCATTCTTCCGTTCACGGCACTATGCGTCAGGTGCTTGGATGGCTCCGACGGTCCTCCCATGTCACACGCCAAGTCGGTTCTCGCGTGTTGCTCGCCTGCTTGTGCGCTTCCCTGCTGATCGTCCTCCACGTCATATCCTGGTTGGTTACGTACCCGACACACTCCTCCAGGGGATCCTCGACGACGTCCCTGAACTGCCCCTTTGTCTTCCCCGAGACGTACACTTTCGTTATCTGAAACGGGCGCAACTGTCGCCTCGGCCACTAGGTGCTCCCTCCCCGGGTCTGTGCTATTCCGTCTGCCCCTGGCATCCAGTACTTTGACGCTCTCGTCAACTCTTACTACCAGGGCGCCAAGACGTTCCCCGTCGTCCTCCACGACGTCCACATGCTGGCAGAGGTCTTCCACCTTTTCGCCGAGTTCTTCCACGTCTTCCGTCACGCCAATCAGTTCGCCGAGTTGTTCCACGTCTTCCGTCATGCCAATCAGTTCGCCGAGTTGCTCCACGTCTTCCATCACGCCAATCAGTTCGCCGAGTTGTTCCACGCCTTCCGTCACGCCAATCAGTTCGCCGAGTTGTTCCACGTCTTCCGTCATGCCAATCAGTTCGCCGAGTTGTTCCACGTCCTCCCTCATATCATCTGAAACGGGCGCAACTGTCGCCTCGGCCACTAGGTGCTCCCTCCCCGGCTCCGCGCTATTCCGTCTGCCCCTGGCATCCAGTACTTTGACGCTCTCGTCAACTCTTACTACCAGGGCGCCAAGACGTTCCCCGTCGTCCCCCACGACGTCCACGTGCTGGCAGAGGTCTTCCACCTTTCCGCCGAGTTCTTCCACGTCTTCCGTCACACCAATCAGTTCGCCGTCTATTTTCGCCGATAGCTCCGTCTTCATCTCTTTCAGCTCGGCAGCGAGGTTGTTTCTCGTCTTCATTTCTTCTTTCAGCTCGGCAGCGAGGTTGTTTCTGGTCTTCATTTCTTCTTTCAGCTCGGCAACGAGATTGTTTCTCGTCTTCATTTCTTCTTTCAGCTCGGCAACGAGATTGTCGTTTCTCGTTTCCATTTTGGCAACGAGGTTGTCGTATGACGTTTCCATTTTGGCAAATAATTCTTTCATCATTGCCATCATCCTGGTTTCCGAATCTCCCTCCATCTTGGTTCTAACGTTGCAACTTCTAACGACGATGTAACGAAACTAGAAGCAATTCGACGGATCCCACTTCTGACACCAGTGTAACTTTTGGTTGGTGTGGGTGTGAAGTAAAGTAGACAGATGTAGTCGAGATAAAGAAACACTTTTATTTCCGTAAACAGTAACTTTGTACACTCGTTGCAACAGCAAGAAAGTCTTTTCCGATTCTCCAACAGCACGGCTCCGAACTCGTAGCACAAAGAACTAACTCTTCTCCGTCGGCACAACTACTCGACGCTTCACATCGTCTGTCTGCCTCCGTCAGCACGACTACTCAACCTTCACATACGACTGACTGTTCTCCGTCGGCACTACTCAACGCTCACGTACGTCTAACTGACTCTTCTCACACTTTACCGCTATTTATATCTCCCAGGCACTGTTCTGGAAAGTTCAGTTATTCGGTGGAATACAAAGAGGAAGTTCCAGAAGCTTCTATCCTTTTCTCTCTTTCGGCAAGCGCCCCAACAATGCGGCCATTCTCTGTCTCTTTCCTTCGGCTCCTTTGCGGTAGTGCCGACAATAATGCGATGGGTGACACTGCTGCTGTCGGCAATTAGATGCGGCGGGCGCGGTGACAATATGGAACAGAGAATATCAATAAACTCAGGCTGCATGTTGGAAATGTTGACTTGTGTAAACTGCGCTGCAACACGACGTGGGACTTTGGTATATTCTGCTCTCCTAATGCGCCAAACCTTTTTTCCATGGCTGTACATAGTTATACATATATTGTGATTCCTTAGTATTGTGATGAAAAAATGCGTATTGAATTATATAAATTATTTTCTCGGAACTTGCCTTTCCAAAACTTTTTTTCGCCTTTTTCTCGTTGCTACTAAAGTTTATTGTTTCCAAGAACAAAAGGGGAGAAAAGGACTGCAGTCTCACTGGTTCAGTTATGGAACCGCCTTTAGTAAAGAACGAAAAAAGGAAAGTGCTTAAAGGATTTCGTCGACATCGCATCAATCAGGCTCGTACGTACGAAATGTACTATTATTGTATGCAAGGCAATTCATATATTCATGACTGTGCGCCTGGCCTACACACTAGGAGCTGCTTCCTTGAGAGGGCGTTTACGCTCGCCACAGTCCAGGCACACTGGACTTGCAGTAAAGATCCCGCATTCCCGGGTTTTAGTAATGACTAAAAGGACAAGTTTGTGTAGTTCCGGACAAATCACAGATCAAACCCACGTACATAACACTGAAAGAAGACCTTGAGCACCATATGCTGTTTCCGAGGCCCTACTATCTGCATTTTCAACCGTTGGTAATCGTTCTGTTGGCAGGCTGAGAGCAGCCCGACTGTGTCATACGTGTACCCGCCCATTCAGGGCTTAACCACTTTCATTACAGGATGTGGGATTTTGTAGGGTGGCGATTGGATGTTGCAATTGTTTATTAGTATAAAACCATTTTGTTGGAGCTAGTATAGCAATTTCCCGTCCTTTTTTACTTTCTCTACTGGTAAGCAGAAGGAAGTATTGTATTCCACCGAAAAATTCGATGCCGAGATTTCACCGGAAATAAGTTTTGAGACCTCACTAAAACACACACTTTACGTCTTAATAAATTTTTTGTACAGTGAACCATTTCGGAGATATTCCTTGTTATTTGTGTCAGTTTCGGAAACCTTAAAACTTTCGTATAGTAGAGGAAGTATTGTATTCCACCCAGAAATTCGATGTCGAGATTTCACCGGAAATATATGTTTTAAGCCCCCCGAATAAAAAAAGCATTTTTAGAAAAAGGTCCGCGCGCGCGCGCGCGTGTGTGTGTGTGTGTCAGTCTGTGGACAGCATAACCGAAAAACGAAAAGTCGGTTTAAAACCAAAGTTGGTATTAAGCTTAATGTCTATCAAGGTGTCTATCAAGGTGTCTATCAAGGATGCGACAAGAAGATTTTGAAGAAAATGGCTCCACACTAAACTACCCTTTACATGAAATTTTTTTCGAAAATTTTGTTTTTTTTTTTAAAATGGCTCTAAAGATTTTGATTAAAATGTCATATGTTTAAGATATTTGTACAACAAATGAAATGTATATTTTGAGGTTTCTGGCTATAGCCTATGTAGTCCTATTTACCCTGGATGACTTTTGAATAACTCGTAAACAAGAGATAGACAAAATCTTGCTGTTAAAAATGTATATCTCCCTAAATCACACAATTTATCTCGAAATAAATTTTTTTGTAGAGTGAGATATTCCTTGTTATTTGTATCAGTTTCGGAAAACTCAAAACTTTCGTGAAATGGAACATCATCTTTTATATGTTAAGTGTGCAAAGAGAGCGGGATTTCAAACCTTTAAAAGACTTGATCATTGTTCAAAGTGTACTGTATTCTAATATTCCTTTTCCACCTACAAAGAAACAAGCAATAAGATAATTTGTACAATGTTTATTTTAACCATCACGAAGAAGATATTGGAATAAGAGTTTATAAGAATGGATAGTACAGGAGCAGAGAACATCATGTGAGTGCAACACAAGATTTTTTTCTGCTTGCACGTGTGACTAACATTCCTACTCAACTCTGTCAGACAATGTTTTAAAAATTTGTTACTTATCTCACCCCAACCACGAGGGGTTGTGCTTCTTAACAAGGTTACAAATCTCGTCTATTTCTCTGGGAGTTATGAATTCCATCTTAAACGCACAATTAGTTTTGGAATATTCCCTTTTTAGAATTTTAAATGCATTGGACTTTGGATCCGATGTTTGTTTTGACTTTTGCTGCATTAAGGAAATATATGTTAAAGATATAAACAGAGTGATTACCGACATTTGTGTTTGTGTTGTGTGCGTAATATCATTATTTGACTTTCTTTTCCATGTTTCAGCTTTCATTATATGCCACACTGTTTTCATTTTATTATTGGATTCGTCAATAGTTGTGCTATTGGGTTGCCAGTGTGAACTGATCACAGAGAGTGGGCTAGTGTCTGTAGCATAGATGCAGTACAACGGGTACAACCATACAACCTGTGGTTACAACAGAATGGACACCGGTTTTCTCGTTACTTGGTGCTCTATGGCATGCTAAACAGTACAGTTAGTTTGATGTTCTGTGGCTTCCTAAACGTGTAGTGCGGGTTGATATATATACGTTTGTAATTGGCGTTTGCTTCAATTGTACAGAATTACAATTATATACGTTTAAATACTAAACAGCCAGTAAGATAGGAAGACACTAGCCAGAATGTCAGAACCAGAGGCAGTTCGGCAAACTATAGCAAAAATGCTAAAGGGAATTGAAAGGTAAGACTATACGTTCCCTGTGTTACATCTCAGCATATGTTAATTAAGTGTGTGTAGATTTTGAAAAACACATTCTACTAAGCTAGAATAAGAGTTTGCGACAAAGCCAACAATATGTATATGAGCCAATTCATCATCTTTAAAGCACGTTTTGGATAATATTGGAGGGCAATTATGCATAAATCCTACCTGTAATAGAGGGTATCGTCATTTTCATGACACAGAAGCAAAGGTTTCTTTAAAAAATGCGGTATCGCTAATTACGTGACGCAGTGTTTGTATTTTCAGCGCGTTCATGTTTGTTAGGTTGGCAACAGACGCCATGCCCTCTCCCTCCTTAGCAGACGACAGTATTCAGTAAAGCATATGAGCACCTATAATACGGGATAACCAAGGAGTTTTATGCTCCCTGCACCTTACTTGACATTTCCCTTCTTGCAAAATCCCACCATGACAACCCTCTGGAATGATGTAGTTGGGCTCATCTTTAGAAACGTTCCCTTTTTGCCAGCCAGATTCAAAGTGTCCGAACCTACCTTCTGCGCATGCGCCGGCAGTAGTTCCCCTACCTTCTGCGCATGCGCTGGCAGTAGTTGCCCCACTATCTTCATTCTTCAAGGTAGTATTCGTGTAATTTTTATAATGATTTTGTGTAGTTAAATGTGCCTCTGTATGTGCAGTTAAAAGATAAGCTAAAATGTCGACGATTTACACTGAAAGGACCCCAATTTCAAAGTTTTAAATTACATATTTTTACATTTTTTGAGGTATAATGCATATTTTACACCACACTACATACTTTTGCATATTTTAATATTGTTGCGGAGTTATACATTTTCATTACAAAGAAAGAGGAAAGACAATTGTAAGTTTCATTATTGTCTAATTATTGTGCATCTCATACATTGTCATCATTACATTTCTGTTTCATTCAAAGCTAAATTGCACGAGTTTGATGCTCACAATAATGATTTGTTTTAAACTTTTTCTTTCTAGACTTGTTCTCAAGCTCTTTAGAATTTGTAAGTCAGCAACATTAAGTTCATAACTGCAGGTATAGAAATAGAATATGTAATTACATAAAATCATTTAAAAAATTATATTAATTGTATGTTGAACAAGGATGATGGGGGCAACTATGTCATTCCAGAGAGTTGTTGTGGAGGGAGATTCCAAGGATGGCGGGGGTGGTCACGCGTTACTGTACTGAAGCATGGTGGGAAGTTGCAAGAAGGGAAAATGTGAAGTTAAGTGCAGGGACCATGGAATTCTTCTATTACCCTCCTACCTTACCTCTTTAACCAACATTTGTTTCAGGTAATACTGAGCATTCTGGGTCTGCACGGGTAACCTCACTTTTCATCTACCTTCCAAGCAAGTTGGTTCACTCACTGATGCTTCTGTTGTACCATGTAACTGCCTTAAGCTGTTCTCCCTATCAGGAGGGGGCATTGCCATACCACATTACTACAGAAGGATAATTTGAATGTTACACAAATGCATGCTAATTTATGCTCATTTTAAAGGAACAAATTTGGGATAATGTTTCATATTAACCAGAGCATTTTTTAACACTATATTGTATTGGTTTATTGCACAAATATTAAGAATACACCTTTGGGAATAATAATTGACACACGTAATATGTTATTTGTGTAAATGTCTGTAAATTGGTTTTACTTGAGACAAGGTGCACAAACTTGAGGAATCAAACAAAATGATGATGCGCTTCACCCAAGTCATCATGGGAGTGTTTCTCACCTGCTCATCTCTTCCTTCTCCTGTCAAGCTCTTGCCAACATCGGCACTTGAATTACAAACATGTGTGCCTCAAGTTAGTGCACCTTGCCTCAATTAAATACAGTATATTTAGCATTGAAGTGCATCATATATTTCTTGGGTTATCTCTATCCCTCTTTATCTTAGTTCAGGCCACCATAAGTATAGAAAATGCCTTGTATGTCAAAAGATTGGCACTAGATACTTTTGATCACAAATCTTGATGACATTCAGTGCATGATTTATGGTGTCCTACATAAATTTATATATTCTAAAGCCATATTGCTTATTGGGCATCCCAATTATGACTATATTCATATATGAGCTTATATAATAATGTTTCCCAAGCGTATTTAACAAGTAAATTGGTGTATACAATTTAACTTCAGATAAGTCCTTGTCTTTACCCTTCTTCAAAATAACTACTTTTGCTTCATACCATATTTTATACTAGCTTAAACTTTAAGAAATACAATCTAAGAATAATCTAAGGTCGACTAACATTCTTCCATTGCTTAGCTGTTGTATCATGGACATATATTTCCTGGACAAATAAATTACATATCACAAAGTATTTTTGTTGCTTGCAAAATTATACTAAGCTTGATGAAAAAACAAGCTATCAACAGTGAAGCATATAAATCAAGTATAATAAATATGGAGTCAAAAAGTTCTGAATGGGCTGTGCAGTGTTTTGTATGTCTGCATCCTTGGTGCTTGTTGCCATCTGCTGCTTTCATAGGGGTGCATGGATGAAACCATACAACATTTTGGAAACTGCTTTTAAAGGCTTTACTTACCAACTAAAACTGGCCACCATCATTGTCCATACATTTTTGGCACCTCTTTAGAAAACTATCCATCACTCGCCATAGTTCAAGTTGAGAAATGCTTGCAATTTCCTGGCAGATATTTTGTTTTAATTCTTCCAGGGTATATAGGTTTCTCTTGTACACTTTATGGTTTAAGTTACTCCAGAGATAGAAATCACAGGTAGTTAGGTCGGGGGACTGAAGGGGTCACAAATTTCTACTAATAATTCTGTCCTGAAACACACTTTCAGTTGTTCTAATTGAAGCTGTATAATCTTCGTGTGTCCTAGTTATTCGATCGCCATTTGAAGCTGTAGTCGTTGGTGACGTGACGTTGCCCTTAGATGTAGCTCGCCTCGGCTAGTTCTGCATAAGATCTCTTTATCTCGGGTTTGCGTAAGTGTAATGGACAACCCAAGAACAACTTTTCATATCCTTTATTTCAAATATTTTCGGGAGATATGCCGATTCTATATGTGTATCTGTAGAGGCATCGCAATCACATCCGCGTAGCACGAACTCCCGTACTGGTCTCTCGTTGAGTAATGACTGACCCGACGCTTTCTCTTACCCACGCTAAGAAGCCGTTCGCTCCATTTGAATGTCATGACGTCATCCAAGAAAGCCTCGTATCCAAAATGCTATTTCCTTTTCCCGCAATTTAGAAATGTCCCTTTCTATTATAACATGTTCTTTTATGAATTTCAAATATATAATTACCTTTTTAGGATTAAACGATGTTTACTTTATATTTTATTAGATATATCGCGCGACTTTTAAGGTTTGTAGAACTAACTTTCGAACGTGTATTTAAACTATGTGGTATGACGTCATGACTCGTTAATTTCAAACCAATAATGCGTTTATACTACAAATTTAACGACTATTATTTACTCATATCTTGCTCACCTTACAACACTTCCTGCTATATTATCTATTTATGTTATTACTCAATATTTATCGCAAATCTCATATCCGGCAATTAAATTAAAACGTGTCTTTTTCAAAAGCCCATTCGATCGGAAATCTAAATTTCGGTATCAAATGCCCCCATTTATGTTATTTTATTATTTCATAATAAAATAATGTAAATGTCTTGCCCGAAAGAAAAATTAAAAATTACTCCTGTATTTTGAATAATCGGCAACACTCCCATTATATACAATTTTCAATTACACTGTTTTTGAAATTGGTTATTAACACATTTTCTCATTAATCTTTTTAACATGACAAACAATTGTACACTTGACTAAACATTAATCCTTAAATACTAATTACAATATGTTATGGTTTCTTCTGTGAAGCTTCTATATAAAGGTTAAACTTCAAGAGTCTTTCTTTATACTTCCTTCTTTTAGTTCATGTTTGCTCACTTCGCTCTCACTATCACTTGCACTGTGATTTTTCACTTTTGTTATTGTAACACATATCTGTACTATATCCTTTAAGCACTAAAATGTACATATATTTATATAAATCCATTACACTCTTCAGACAAATTCTTTCTTTGTCTTGCTGTGATAACTATCTATACATCTAAATATTTTAACAAATGTTTTACAAAGTAAATATTCTGTTTTCTCTCTATGCAGAGATGAACATTTTAACAATCTTTCTGAAGCTGTTATTGTGAGCTCTATACAATATATTTTTAAGCTCTTTGTAGTAGATAGCAATTCACATTCTGCATTTTTCATGAATATGTAAGTACCTGACCAATATATGATTTTCAAGTAAGCTAACATTTACATTTTATCTCAAAGCTGATTGGGCGCCAATAGACAAATGACACTTCCAATTTTTCTTTTACATTAACTCAAGGTTCCAAGGCACCACACGGTTTCTTGTATGGTCGAAGGAGTTGTTTATGCCATCTTCCCAGACATTTTTCATTTTTAACATCTTTTAATTCATAGGTATGATAACCAAATTTGGATATAATTTCTGCAGGACCTTTATATAACAATTCCATCCTTTTGTTCCTACCTCGCAATGCACTTGATAACTTATGGTCTTTAACTAGTACCCAATCTCCTATCTTAGGTTCCCATTTATGTTTTCTACTCTTTTTCTTTAATTTTCGCTTCTCTGCCTTTTTCTTGATTCGTTCAAAAGCAATTTTCGCTCTTTCTTCTTCACTTAACTGAATGTCATTAATTTTCAATGTTTTTGGTACCCCGATCAATATTGGTTCTGGTTCAATTCCTAACATTAATTTTATTGGTGCAAACCCAGTAGTTACATTAATGGTGTGATTGATAATCTTTTCTATCAATGGACAATATTTCACCCAATCCTTGTGATTATGATGTGTAAGTACACGTAAATAAATTCCTATATCTCGGAGGACACGTTCTGTTGGATTCCCTGATGGAAAGTATGAGGAACAATGATATAACTTTATCTCATGATTTTCTAGGGTTTCTTTAAAGATTTTGCTCCGATGAACTGTAGCATTATCTGTTAAGATTGCCTGAATCTTGCCATATTTAGGCACATAATCTTTTATTATCTTTCCTACACATGTTTTGCTGCTGATATTCCTAACAGGATAAATTTTAATAAATTTACTAAAAACATCATGAAGAACAAACATATATCTACATCCAAATTGTCCTACTGGTAGCTCCCCATGTGCATCAGCAGTAACTAGTACATTTTTCCCTTCTCTTATGATTGTCTGAGGTTCTATATCAAATTTGATATTAAATGGTTTGGCCCTTTGACATAAATCACAGCTTGAACATATTTTTCTCACTTTCTTTGCCAAATGTTTTATATAAAAATGATCACTAATTACCATGATTAGCTTTTCACTACCTGTATGAGCTAGTGTTTTGTGATAAGCAAGTATAAGTTTCTCTTGTAAAGCTTTTGGTACCATTACTTTCCATTTAGGTTCAATTCTTCCATGAAATTTATAGATTTTTCCCTCATAAATACCTATATTATCTTTTAGATTTTCTGTGATTGGTTGTGCCTTTTCTCTCAATTTCCTAAGTTCATCGTCCTCTGTCTGTAATTGTTCCAAATTTCGAAATTCTTTAGCTAATTGAGTCCCTTCTAAGGTTTTCAAATATAGTATGGTTACATCATGTTTGTTGTCACTAATTGTATCTGGTATTGTATAATTGGTTTTCATCCTTGATAACAAATCACTAAAAATATTTTGACTTCCTGCTATGTGTTTGATTTCTATGTTATGGGATGTGATCTCATGTATATATCTAGAAATACGTGTGCTTGTGAGTTTGCAAGAGTTCATAAATGCCAAACTAACATGATCTGTGTAAACTATTACTGGGTTGTTATATACATATTGCTTAAATTTTACAAGTGCAAAGTAAATAGCTGCTATCTCTTTCTCTGTAGTGCAAGCCTGTGATTCAGTCCTTGAAAGCCCCCTTGAAGCTACAGCAATGAGGTGATCTTTTCCTTCCTCATCTTTTTGTAATATGACACTACCATAACCAAGTCCTGAAGCATCTGTATAAATTATGTAGGGGAGATCTTCCCTAGGTTTTTCCAATAAAATTGACGCTGCAAACAATGTTTTTACTTTTTCGAAAGATTCTTGTTCTACTGATGACCATTGCCATTTTACATCTTTTCTCAATAGTTGTCTTAATGGGGCTACTACGGTTGCATATTCCAGGATAAATCTTGACTGATAATTTAGAATACCAAGAAATCTTCTCAATTGTTTTATATTTTTAGGAGCTGGTATTTTATTTATGCTTTCAATTCTGTCGGGATTAGGCCTGATTCCCTCATTTGAAATAACATAACCTAAAAATTCTGTCTGTTTCACAAAGAATGCAGTTTTACTTGGCTTTATTGTCATGTTTGCTTTCTTTAACTGACTAAGCACATAATTGATATGATTTAAATGATCCTCTATATTTTCTGAAAAAATCACAAAATCATCCACATACTGAGCTACAAATTTCTTTATGGTTTCTCCAAAAATTTCATACAAAGCTCTTAATAGTGCACTACCACTGGTATTCATACCAAAGGCGCAAACTCGAAACTGATATAATATTCCTGAATGTAAAAACGCTGTATATTTTCTTAAATCTTCTCTAAGTGGGATCTGCCAAAAAGATGCTGTAAGATCTAAAGTAGAAAAAATTTTGCCCTTCTGCAATTTGTTCAATATTACCTCTACACTTTCTGGTCTAAATCTATCAGGTTTACAATGTTGATTTAGTTTTCTCGCGTCTAATGTCACCCTAATCTTTCCATTGGCCTTATTTACAATACATAGGGGATTCACAAACTCTGAATTCGAAATCTCAATAACCTCATCTTCTAACATTGACTTTATAACTGCATCTACCTCTTCTCTTATTGTACTAGGGATAGCTCTCGCTTTATGTGTAAAAGGTTTGATGGGTATCATCTCAAACGAATGAGTATAAATATTACATTTACCAGGTTTCTCAGAGAATACTTCTTTATTTCGGATTAATATTTCAAACAGTTTATCCCTCTGTTGTTCATTTAGTTGATCAGCCTGAGTTACTTTTTTCCTTAACAATTCTTCTAAGTCTTCACTACTCTCCCTATCATAGTACCTAGTTGCATCAGAAACCCTCAAATTGTCTATGAAATCATTTTTATCCCATTCTACATTTTCTTTATTATTGACACTGTACTCTTTGACATTTACTTCAGTTAATTCCATAGCTCCTACTTTAACATATTCTACAAAGAATGTATCCCCTTGGATTTCTTCTTCCTCTTTTTCTCGTACAATAGTTTCTGAACTACTATCTTCCACAAAAGGCACTATAATGGTCTCATCTTCAACTTTCATTTCTACAATCATGTTTTTAAAATTCACCACAGCTTCCCAGGCATAAAGACAATCACAACCTATTATAATATCTGTCACAAGTCTTCCTACAATCAGAAATAAAATTCCTAGTATTCTCCCATTTATTTCAATATTTATCATTGCTTGAAATTTTACTCTCTCTTTTCGTTTTCCCACAGCTAGCGAGCAATATATCCCATTAACTGGTAAAGACATTACTTTAAAACCACTACTTTGTAAATTATCATAAAAATTTTGTGAGCATACTGTGCTATTTGATCCCGTATCTATAATTGCATTGTATTGTTTTCCATTTACTCCAATTTTGATTTTAGGTGGATCTCCTACTTTTTCGTTTTCGTCGATTCTATTTTTCCATTCTCTTTTCTTTTGTATCATCATTTGCCTTCCAGGACTATTTATTTCCGAGTACTTATCACAATCATTACTAGGATACCCAGTTCTCACTGAAGGCGCGTTTGACCGGGTCTGGCGTTTCCCTGATTTTTAGGTATTGCTCCTGTACTATTTCCCAAATTGTTACTTCTGTTTTCCTGCATTAAATCGGGGTTACTTCCTACCATGTTTTTGACCGTGTTAATGGCCTCAACCATTTCTGCATTTTCGGGGGAATTTCGTCCATTTGAATACCTTTCTCCCTGTCTTGGTGACCTCGGTCTAAACTCATTATCTCCGTTTGTCCAATACCCATCATTTGAATTTCTACTATGTCCAAAATAACGTCCCCGTCTACCTCGATCAAATCTATTTGTATTCATATAATTCACCCTTATATTTCTTCCCCTTTGATTACCATTTCTATTTTGGTGATGCCCTTCCTGGTTATATCTACCTTGATTTTCCCACCGGAATGATTCCATCCTTGGTACTGGTCCTTTATATCTTTCCCTAATCTCACTTCTATTCTGATAATACTGTGCCCCTTGCCCGAAAGAATTTACAGTTTCTTTTTCTTCATATTTATTTCCAAATGCGTGTTTTGGCTTATTGACTTCTAAGACTGATAATAATTCGATCATAGCTGCAATGCTATCGGGTCGAGCTATGATTAGGTAGTGTTGAAGCGTTTCCGGAAAATGTGGAGTAACTATATTTATTAGATCTTTTTCATCCAAGGGAGGGTCCAACATCTTCGATTTTCTCGCTATTCTCATAAAATAGTTGACCATCGATTCCTCCGATCTAGGATTAAATTTTCCATTGCTTAATTCAACTCTAATATTAGCCTGCCTACTAGCTCCCCAATATCTGGTTAAAAAGATGTTCCTAAAGGTCCTGTAATCATTATTGTTACCCATAGAAAGGCCTAGCCAATTGGCAGCATTACCCTTTAAGCATTTTCTTACTATCACCATCTTGTACTCCTCTGGTATACGTTTCACCGTGAAGTACTCTTGTAACCCTTCTAAAAAGGCTTTAGGATCATCTGAATCTTCATTTTCAAAAACTGGAGGTGTCATTTCATTTAAGACATGGTTAGGCCAATGTAAATTTGAATTGTCACCTATCCCTGAGCTATTTCCGAGATCAGAATGGGAATTACTGTTACCCCTATTTTGCATCGAAATGTCAGCTGATACACCTGGTATTGCCTCGTTTCTTGCAACTTCATTACTAAGATTGTTGTGATTACATGCATTTTCATTTAATTTCAAATTTTCTAAGGCCTCTTTTACCTGAGTAATTTCTGTTACTACCCCTTTTATTTGGTCTGTAACATCCTCCAAATTTCTAGCCTGCCTTTCACTTTCTACATCAGATCTTTCTATTCTAACTTTACACCCCTGTAACTCTTCTCTAATTTCTTCCCTGTCTTTATCTAACCTTTGTACTACCTCTTCCCTTTGTTTGTCTAATCTATATGTTACTATTTCCCTTTCTTTATCTAATTTTTCACTCACTTGTTGACCTAATTTCTTTTCAGAATTCTTTACTTCTTGCCTTATTGTCTCTAATTCTCCCTTAACCTGTTCTACCTGTTCTCTATTTTCTTTTACTTCACTACTAACTTTATTAATTTCCTCCCTAACTTCTTCCCTAAAGGTTTCTAAAGCTCTCTTCTGATTTTCCAATTGCATTCCCAATTCCTGTTGTCCCTTCTCTAATTTCTGTCCTAACTCTGTTCTTAATTCTTTACTAGTTTCATCTATCTTTTGACTTAACTCTGTACTCATCTTTTGACTTAACTCTGTACTCATCTTTTTCACTGTTCTTAATTCTTTACTATTTTCATCTATCTTTTTACTTAACTCTGTACTCATCTTTTCCACTGTTCTTAATTCTTTACTATTTTCATCTATCTTTTTACTTAACTCTGTACTCATCTTTTTCATTATCGTTTGAAACATATTCTCTATTTCTGACATAAATGCTGGCCTTTCTGAATTACTACTAAACATTTCTGAACTACCTCTAGGTGTTCTGATCTTCTACTTCTTGGCATATTCTGCTACCAGTTACATTCTGATTAAATTCTTCCATCCTACTTACACTTTTCTCAATTTCCGGACTATCAAAACCTAAAAAATCTGTGTCACTGTCTTCCATTTCTAAGCTATTTACATGTGTTTTTCTACTCACCAAAATTTTCAATATTTTCACTATTTCACTTTAACTGCACTTAAACTTGTTCACTACACGTTTCACAGATGTTGACACGCTGGGCACCTTCTTGTCTGCTGGTTCGATGCTGATCTGGTCGTCTTGGGGGTTTGGTCCATTCTTTCGGCGCCACACGTTGGGAAGCCAATTTGAAGCTGTAATAATCGTTGTGTCCTAGTTATTCGATCGCCATTTGAAGCTGTAGTCGTTGGTGACGTGACGTTGCCCTTAGATGTAGCTCGCCTCGGCTAGTTCTGCATAAGATCTCTTTATCTCGGGTTTGCGTAAGTGTAATGGACAACCCAAGAACAACTTTTCATATCCTTTATTTCAAATATTTTCGGGAGATATGCCGATTCTATATGTGTATCTGTAGAGGCATCGCAATCACATCCGCGTAGCACGAACTCCCGTACTGGTCTCTCGTTGAGTAATGACTGACCCGACGCTTTCTCTTACCCACGCTAAGAAGCCGTTCGCTCCATTTGAATGTCATGACGTCATCCAAGAAAGCCTCGTATCCAAAATGCTATTTCCTTTTCCCGCAATTTAGAAATGTCCCTTTCTATTATAACATGTTCTTTTATGAATTTCAAATATATAATTACCTTTTTAGGATTAAACGATGTTTACTTTATATTTTATTAGATATATCGCGCGACTTTTAAGGTTTGTAGAACTAACTTTCGAACGTGTATTTAAACTATGTGGTATGACGTCATGACTCGTTAATTTCAAACCAATAATGCGTTTATACTACAAATTTAACGACTATTATTTACTCATATCTTGCTCACCTTACAACACTTCCTGCTATATTATCTATTTATGTTATTACTCAATATTTATCGCAAATCTCATATCCGGCAATTAAATTAAAACGTGTCTTTTTCAAAAGCCCATTCGATCGGAAATCTAAATTTCGGTATCATAATTGAAAGATTAGCTGTATGAGCTGTTGCAGAGTCGTATTGAAAAAAGGCTAAATCACACTCCCTGTCTGTTAATTCTTTAAAAAAAGGGGGCAAAATTGTATTCACATATGTACAGCATCAACTCTTGGCTCAAAAAAATTGGCCCTATAACTCTTTCTCCGCTAATGATGCACCATACACCAATTTTTTCATTATGAAGGGTTACTTCATAATGAATATTATAATATTGGATTTTTCAGAGCTCCAATAATGATCTCCTTTCATAAAATTGGTAAGTAAGGCCTTTAAAGGTAGTTTTGAAAATGTTGTATGGTTTCATCTGCACCTTTCTGGATAGTGGCACACAGCAGCGAGCACCGAGGACATGGACTGACAAAGCAACGCACAGCCACTTCAGAATTTTTTGGCTCTCTCTGTATTTAGGGATTAAGCTTCACTTATCTTTGGTAGGTTGTAAATATCTCAAAAGACAGATCAAGGTTTCGTGAATCTTTCATTCACATCTTCAGTGTTACTTTATTATGGTCTCCTCGTTATGGATGCTAGATGACATATTTTTTCCTATCATATTACCAGTTACTGAAAGCAAAACAAATTTGTTGACAGAATCAGTAGGTGGTGTTTCAAAATTCATTGGGCAGTCCTTATCCTTCAAAATGAATATCTTTTCTCAAACCATTAAATCTGTGGATTCATTAATTGTTTTAATAATTTAATCTCTGGGTATTTCATGATTAAATGACCAAAACTGATGTCACAGCTGATTTATCAATCTGTTTATATTTAATATAAATATTAATATCAATCTTTTTAATATATGGCAATTAATTGAATGAAAACTAGAATACCGTACTTATTTTAATAATTCCCCTGGTCAGGTCAGTGAGACCCGTAAACCAACGACAGGTGTGGCCCTCCAGACATTCTGGGGCTTGTGAGAGAGCGATGTAACCGCCAAAACATAAAAATATGGTGCTCTCTAAAAAGCGGTTACTATTACTGCTATTGTTCTCTTCAGTATCTTAATATTGGAGAGCAAGAGGATTAATGACTTCATTGTCAGAAATCCAGCATTAGCTAACAACAACAACTTTTGCTTCTTTCCAACAATGAAGAACTTTTCCAAAATTAGGCACTCCTTACATGGCTCAGTGTGTATTGGTGCAACTTTGTCTTCTAAATTTTGTATGACTTCTGATGTTATCCTGTCAGGCCTTGGATATTTGTTTTTCTTTCCTTCTCTAATGGCAGTTTTTACTTCTGTATGTATGAGAAATGATCAAAAAGTGACGGGAATTTTTAAATTTTTCAAACTATTTTTATCTTGTTGGTACAGATATTCCTGATGTATGTTTGGGTTTTCAGCTGTTTTGAATGTTTAGTTTATTGTTGACATTCGTGAAGGTTATGTGTTTTGGAAATATATGAGTTGACTTATAGACACTTATAGTTTCACTTACATTTACTTTTGTCCGGACAAAAATAAATGTAAGTGAAAATATAAGTGTCTATAAATCGACTCGTATACTTCTAAAACATTTGAAAAGTCTCACTGTCTCTATCACTTTGTATATATTAAGTGAAAGGTTATAATTATGTGTTTGTGAGTGTTTGGCAAATTTTTGCTTTCAAAATTATGGATCAAAGACTTTGAATTAAATTTTGGTTTAAAACTGGCATAAAGTGCAGAATTGCATTCAAAATGTTGACTGTGGCTTTTAGGGAATCTACTATGAGTGAGACGCGGCCCGGGTTTGATCCCAGGGACCCGCATGTGGTATTCGTGGTGGACGAAGCGGCGTCAGGGTGGGTTTTCTCCGGGTACTCCGGTTTCCCCCGCCATATCATTCCACCGGTGCTCCATCTTCATGTATCATCAGTGTCACCGCCTGCGGTGCCGTAGTAGTAAAAGCGGGCGTTAAACACTACAACAACAACTATGAGTGAGACAAGAGTTTACAAGTGGTATAGATGCTTCAAAGAGGGTCAAGAAGAAGTTGAAGACTACTGCCCTGGATGTCCTAGCACATCAATTGCTGACGAGAATGTGGAAGAAGTAAAGAAAATGGTTCTGGAAAATCACTGAATCACCATCAGAGAGATTGCTGATGACATC
Organism: Tenodera sinensis; assembly: GCA_030765045.1. Taxonomy (NCBI): domain Eukaryota; kingdom Metazoa; phylum Arthropoda; class Insecta; order Mantodea; family Mantidae; genus Tenodera; species Tenodera sinensis. Next base: position 86,060,353 of record CM060968.1, on the reverse strand, counting down.
GCCTTATCCTTTGGCTCATGCCAAATAATTTTTTTGGATGTCTTGGGCATAAAACGTGTGGCAGCAAAGTTTATTCCAAAATTGTTGAATTTTGACCAAAAACGATGTCGTAAGGACTTAGCTTAGGAACTGCAGAAGGAAGTCATTGACAACCTAGAACTTCTGAAGAAGGTTATAACATGTGACGAAACATGGGTGTATGGTTATGATGTCGAAACCAAGGCCCAATCGTTCCAATGGGAACTACCTGAAGAGCCAAGACCGAAAAAAGTTTGACAAATTTGATCACATGTAAAGGTTCTTCTGTTTTCTTCGTATACAATGGGATAGTGCATCATGAGTTCCTGCCTTATGATTGTACAGTCCACAGGGAATACTACCTGTAAGTTATGCATCATTTGGATGAAGCAATCCAGAAAAAACGACCAGAAATGTGGCAAAAGTGAAAGCTGCATCATGATAATGTTCCTGCTCACAGCTCAGTGCTTGTTCATGATTTTCTGGCACAAAACAAGACCCTGTTATGTTGCCTCAGCCATCATATTCGCCTGACATGGCCTCCTGCAACTTCTTTCTATTCCCGAGGCTGAAGAGAACTATAAGAGGACGTCATTATGCCATTGCTGAAGGAGCTAAACACCATAACAAAAGTGAGTTCCAGAAGTGCTTTCAAGATTGGAAAAAGTGCTGGCACAAGTGAATTATATATGAGGGGGATTACTTTGAAGGGGACGAAGTTTATGTGGATGAATAAATAAAGATTCTTTAAGAAAAAGAAAAATTCCTGTTACTTTTTGGTCACACCCCATATTATTCTTTCTCCTATATACTCTTGGTTATACAAATGTCTTTATTGTAAGCTCTTGTAGTTCATCTTCTTCGCTATCACATGATAGTAAATTCTCTAAGAGAGAATTTACCATCTGATGTGAGACTGCCTTTGTGGTTTACCAGGGGAAATACGAACTGGTTTGAGAATTTAATGCATTCTGGCAGTTTGTCACAATTGCTCAGTGGTAGAGCATCCGCCCGGTAAGCGGAAGGTCTGTGGTTCAAATCCCAGTTGTGGCATTGAATTTTTAAGTTACAGTTCTACCTCTCAAATCTCTAAGAGAGAATTAATGTATTCTGTCCATATTTCCATTTTTCTCCATCTTCTTTTTCTAAGATCAAAATATATTCCATTATAATCTGGTATGGAACACTACATATATTATCAATGTTATCTCCACAAACTTTCCCACAACTTCTTTCTTGATTCTTCTAACTCCACCCCCCCAGGGGGACCTACTACGGTAGGTCCGGGTTTGGCGCACCCGGGGCCCCGAGCCAACTGACTCCCTCGGTGTGGGCTCCTCTTCGTGGTGAGGGAGTCAGTCAAATCGCCCACCCACGTGTAGGCCGTGCGTGGAGACCCGTGTCGGTGGAAAGGATTATCCTGGTGGTTGAGGGGTGCGTATCTGAGCCCGGGACAGTTTCTTTTCTGAATCCGGGGAGGGTGCGCATTTCCGATACACTGCTTTGGTTTCTGCTTCATCTAAACGGGAGGCTAGGGACTAACCCACCCCTAGTCAATCGGCCAGGATTAGGTATTGCACTGAACTCCAGGGTGAGTGGGACGGCGAGCCCGCTATATCCCCTGTGTAGCCCTGTCATCCCAGTGGGATGACCCCTCGTTGGGCTCCGTGGTGGGTGGGGAGCACTGGGGGATGAACTTTCTATCGCTATTTTATGGCTTCAAACACCGTCAAACGAAGACGTCAAGTACCAGAGGAAAGAGAGGTTAACGTAGTTTCAACGGCTCGTTACCTAGTGATTCATCGAACAGAAGAGGGTCAGTCGTTTATTAAAGTCAACCCCTTTGTCATCCAGGCGGGTCTTGACAAAATAGCTGGTCCGGTTAAGTCCTGCAATCGACTGCGCAATGGTTCTCTGCTGGTTGAGACCTTCACGGCTACGCAGCTCGAGAAGATCTTGAAGGCGAAACTTCTCCACGGGTACCCCATCCGTGTGGAGAAACACCGTAGTCTCAACTATTCCAAGGGCGTCATCACCACGAACTTGTTAGATGATATGACGGAGGAGGAGATCAAGGGCTACCTTGCAGATCAGGGCGTGACGGAAGTCTATCGTGTGCGCGCAATGAGGGATGGTGCTCAGGTGGCTACCCGCACCCTCTTCATCACCTTTGACCGTCTGGATCTTCCTACCAAACTTAAGGCTGGCTATGAAGTAATAAATGTTCGACCATATATCCCTCGGCCAATGCGTTGCTTTCAGTGTCAACGTTTTGGCCACACTAAGTTGTCCTGTAAGGCTACCACCGCTGTTTGTGTTCAGTGTGGGAAGGATGCTCACGAAGGGCCTTGTCCATCCGTGCCTTCCTGTGTGAACTGTCGTGGGTCCCATCCATCATCTTCTCGCGATTGTCCGCGTTTTCAGGACGAAAAAGCAATACAAGAGCTGCGTGTCAAAGAACGTATATCGTTTACGGAGGCACGCAAACGTCATCTTGCTCGTCAGCCATCTGTCCTAAAATTCGGTACCTTCAGCTCCATAGTCTCTAGACAGGTGCCAAAGCGCGATATGGGTACCCAGACGTGCCCTTTAACGGTCACCACAGTCACTCCTGCCCACACTCCAGGTCGTCCTTCCGACTCCGCTAGCCCCAAGAAGATCATAACAATAAGTACTGAGACACGTAAATTTAAGATCCAGCCTCAGCGCACTGATTTCCTGAAGGACCCTCCGGCCCCTGTTCGCCGCCAGGGTACTCCTTCAGCCTCTTCACCCTCGCCACCTCGCAGAGCACGCTCTCAGGATGGGCGGGGGCGCAGTCGTGTCCAGAGGAGTTCGTCACCTCCCATGCCCACAGGCAACCGGTTTGAGGTTCTCACTCCGGTCTCCACTGACCCTGACCCTCTTCATTCCGAGGAGCCCATGGAACAAGAACCTCTTCCTAAAAGCCCTACGAGGAACCAGAAGGGCAAGTTGAAACGGCAGCCTTCGCTTAAGTGAACTTTGTAAACAGCTTCTCCCATTGCCTCCGGATGTCAATCGTTCAATGGAATGTACGCGGCGTACGCGCTCATAGGGCTGATCTACAGTTACTTATCACTTCGCTGTGTCCCAGTATCCTTTGCTTACAGGAGACTAAGCTTCGTCAGCAGGACTCCTTTACTTTCCCTGGCTTCATTCCGGTGCGCTTTGACCTCGCACCGGAGCCTGGTACTCCTGCTCATGGGGGTGTCATGCTACTCATACGTGACGACGTTTTTTACCAGCTTCTCACGCTCAATACTACTCTGCAAGCTGTTGCTGTTACTTTGACTTTACCCGGTTTCTGTTTCACTCTCTGTTCCGTGTATCTACCTCCTTCTTCCCCCTTCGCTATTGCGGACCTGTCCAATCTCGTGTCCCAACTCCCAGCGCCCTACCTGTTGCTGGGAGATTTTAATGCCCATCACCCCCTTTGGGGATCGCCTCGGGCTTGCGTAAGGGGGACGTACCTTGCTGAGTTTTTCGCTCGCAATAATCTTTTTGTTCTGAACACTGATCAACCAACTTTTGTTTCCCTTTCCACCGGCACCCTTTCTCACTTAGACCTATCTGTGTGTTCAGCGCAGCTTGCTCATCGTTTTGCGTGGAACGTAGTCTCTGACACCTTCTCTAGCGACCATTTTCCCTGCCTGATCAGCCTGCTATCCAACTATGTGCCATCGTCACGTGTACCTACCTGGCAACTCCACAAGGCAAACTGGCCCCTTTTTTCCAGTTTGGTGAACTTTGACGACCGACAATTCCCCGATGTTGACGAGATGGTTACTCACCTTACGGGTGTGATCATTTCCGCAGCCGAACATGCTGTTCCTCGCTCGTCTGTCCAACCGCGGCGATTGCCCGTTCCTTGGTGGTCCGACGAATGCCGGGCGGCGGTTCGTGCACGGAGGGCTGCGCTGCGGGTATTTCGTCGGCACCCTACTCTAGATAATCTGATCACCTTCAAGCGCTTACGTGCCAAGGCTCGTCGCATAATTCAATCGAGTAAGAGGGCATCCTGGCACAACTTTGTGGAATCGTTTAATCATTTCACACCGTCGTCGGTCGTTTGGGAGAAGCTCCGTCGTATAGCGGGCAAAGTTACACGTTCTACCTTATCCGGCCTCAGGGTTAACAATGACACCTTAGTTAGCCCTAAGGAGGTTGCTGACGCCCTGGGTGAGGCTTTTGCTAGGTTTTCTAGCTCCTCACAATACCACCCGGAATTTTCTGCTATCAAGCACCGGGTCGAGTCTCGTGGAGTTTCCTTTTGTTCCTCTAACCGCGAGTGTTATAACGCCCTTCTCACCATGCCGGAACTGGTGCGAGCCCTGGACTTCTCCAGGCCCACTGCACCTGGACCGGATGGTATTCACATTTCCATGCTACAGCACCTGCCCTTGACTGGTAAACAGTTTCTCTTAGAAGTTTATAACTACATCTGGCGTAGCTGCAGTTTCCCGTCCGCTTGGCGCGAAGCCACCATCGTCCCAATCTTAAAACCTGGTAAGGACCGCCATCTACCTTCCAGCTATCGTCCTATCTCCCTCACTAGTGTCCTCTGCAAGGTGATGGAGCGCATGATTAACGGGCGATTGACGTGGTGGCTTGAATCTAATAATCTGTTGTCCAACGTCCAGTGCGGTTTTCGTCGTTTCCGTTCCACGGCTGACCACTTGGTATCGTTGTCGACGCATATCATGGACGGTTTTCTACGGAAGAGCCAAACGGTTGCTGTATTTTTTGACTTAGAGAAGGCGTATGACACTTGCTGGAGGCATGGAATTCTTCGTACTCTCCATCAGTGGGGCATGCGTGGTCGACTGCCCCTTTTTATTCACGATTTTATGCGGGATAGGGTCTTTCGAGTACGGGTGGGCTCAGTTTTGTCCCGTGTTTTTACCCAAGAGAACGGGGTACCGCAGGGCTCGGTACTCAGCGTCACACTATTTGCTATTGCAATCAATCCCATTGTGGAGTGCGTTCCCGCTGGCGTTTTATCTTCCTTGTTCGTCGATGACTTCGCCGTTTACTCTAGTTCTCGGCGGACGCATCTCTTAGAACGGCGCCTCCAACTTTGCCTCGACCGCCTCTTCACTTGGAGTATCGAAAACGGCTTTAAGTTCTCCGCCGAGAAAACTGTCTGCGTTAACTTTTGGCGCCGGAAGGCCTTCCATCCACCTTCTCTGCATCTCGGTGCCGAAGTACTTCCTTACGCGGACGAGACGAAATTCCTGGGATTGATTTTTGACAGAAAACTTAGTTGGTCGCCCCATATCTCCTATTTAAAAGCAAGGTGTGAACGTTCTCTTGGTGTTTTACGCGTTTTATGTGGCACATCCTGGGGAGCCGATCGGACTGTTCTTTTAAGCCTATATCGCTCTCTTGTCCGATCTAAGCTTGACTACGGTTCTATGGTGTATTCGTCGGCTCGACCGTCGATTCTAAAACGACTTGACCCCATTCATCACCGTGGTATCCGTTTGAGTATTGGCGCTTTTCCAACAAGCCCCGTTACCAGCATCTGTGCGGAAGCCGCTGAACCCCCGCTGTCTCATCGGCGGGACGTACTTCTGTGCAGCTACGCCTGCAGACTCTCTGGTTTGCCGCGTCATCTGACTTTTAGTCCTTTCTTTAATGACTCCTTGGACCGCCAATACTCAACGAGCTCCCTAGCCTTACTCCCTCCTGGTGTTCGTTTTCGCTCTCTCCTTCGTACATTGGACATCACTTTACCGGCGGCGTTTCCCATAGGAGAAACGCAGTTCCCGCCATGGCTCCGACCAGCAACCCCCGTCGATCTGGGGTTAACGTCCATGCCGAAGTCCACGACACCAGTTTCGGTGCTCCGTTCAGCCTTTTTAGAAATTCAGACACAGTTTGCTGACAGCTCTTTCATCTACACGGATGGCTCGAAGGACGATAGGGGAGTAGGATGTGCCTTTATACATGGTCGCCAAAGTTTTAGTTTTAGACTTTTAGCGCAGTGCTCGATTTTTACCGCTGAGCTTTTTGGTATCTACCAAGCTCTTTTATACATTCGTCGGCAAGCCTTGCAGCGCTGGGTTATCTGTTCGGATTCCTTGAGTGCATTGGAGAGCCTACGATCGCTGTACAACTACCACCCCCTAGTGCGGCGTGTCCAGGATAACCTACATTCCCTCGCTAGTGCTGGCGCTAGCGTGTCTTTCTTGTGGGTGCCTGGACACGTAGGCCTACCGGGAAACGAGGCTGCCGATGCTGCCGCAAAGGCAGCGGTTTTAGCTCCCAGGTGTTTTAGCTCTCACGTTCCCTCTGCTGATATTAGAGCGAGTTTGCGCACTTCTATCCTTCGTCGTTGGACGGAGGAGTGGTCTACTATTCAGGGGAACAAACTCAGAGAGGTGAAGCCCCTCCCTGTCACCTGGAGGACCTCCTCGCGCGCTTCTCGCCGCGAGGAAGTGATTTTAAGCAGATTGCGAATCGGGCACTGTCGTTTTAGCCATAGTCACCTTTTATCATCCGATGCTGCACCGGTGTGTACTCACTGTCATGAGCCATTGACGGTGCGGCACGTTTTAATTCAGTGCCAGTTTTTAGCTCAGTTACGTTTGTCTGTGGGTCTGCCGGCCACACTTGCTGAAGTGCTGGCAGATACATCTAGTGCCGTAGAGCATTTATTGCATTTTATCCGCCTTAGCGGTTTGGGCGACCGAGTTTAACTCATTGGTTTTATTCTTTACTTTAGTTGGTGGTGCGGTTTGTTATATCCCGTAACAGGTTCTTATGTTAGTTCCGCTCTAATTTTACGGCTTCTGGCACTGTGTTGGTGACTTTTAAACCTTTTTAATGTTTTAGATTTAGGGACTTTGTGTCTCAGTTGTTTTAGTCATTTAGTTCTGAATGGGCGCTAATGACCGTAGCAGTTGTGCGCCCTAAAGCCCTACTACTACTACTACTTTCTAACTCCACTTTGTATTTCTCGTGTTCCTTTCAAAGATTATTATCATTGATTTTTGATAAATTCTTCTCGCTTTTGTCATTTTTCTGCACACATTGTACAATTTATCATTCCATAATCCATTTACTCTATTACGGTTTCCCTGGTTTAGGTATAGTTTTCCTTATTACTTCCTGTGTTTTTTTTGTTATTATTGTTGCCCTTTTATTTACTGTTATAAAAAAATTGTAGTTCAAATTCTTGTCGTACTGTATCCAGTCTGCTCTTTTAATTATACCTCACTTTCTTCCTTAAAAATTCATAATCATTCTTGGGTACTACCTCATAATCAAAAATGATTAGGTTATGATCATTGACCGTCTGGATATCTGTAACTCTCCATCCCAAGATCGCGGGTTCAAACCTGGCCCAGACTGATGTTTTTTAAGTGTGCTTAAAAATGACAGCTCCATGTCAGTAGATTTACTGGCATGTAAAAGAGCTCCTGTGGGATCTGTGAAGCATTAAGATCAGAAGAAACTACAGTTCGAAAGTATTGGAAAGCACGAATGCTAATGGCTTCATTGCCAGATGCAAGGCACTAGAAAACAACAACAACAACAACATTTTCTTCTATTGCTTACTGTTTAGTTACAGAAGATTATACAAATTCTTTCCAAATGGAAAGGATTTCACAGGCTATTCCCAGAAAATTTAAGATGCACTTTGTTTGCCATGTAAACATCTTTAATATATAGCATTTTAATCAAAATCTCAAGTCATTTTTTACATAACAATGTTGAAAAATATCCCATGTAAAGGGCAGTTTGGGTGGGTGGGAATGTTCATGAAAATCTTTGTGTTGCATCTTTAGAAAGTATTGTATTTAAGTAACAAGTTTGGTACTTTTGCACACACATTCCTTTTTTTTTGAGATGCCTCAAAACATGTATTTCTAGTGAAATCTCAGTATCAGATTTTTGGGGTGGAATACAATATCTTTTCTACCCACTATGTACATGGTGGACAAGGTAAAAATATAAGTTGGTTACAAATAAATGCTATCCGAATGCGCAATCCACTTTGCTGTTGACATGCATTCCCGTCTTTGTCATGTGGGCATTATGAACCAAAATGTTGTATGCTATTTTGCTTTTTGTTCTCGGATTATTATGAACCACCTTACAGCACTGAATCTGTAATCTCTGGATCAGTCTTATTATTGCTTGCAGTGTCATTACTCTTTTATGTTTCAGATATAACCCAGAAAATCTTCAGCCTCTGGAGCAGTATGTTGAACTCCAAGCAAGACAAAATGCATATGATCTTGAAGCAAACTTAGCTGTGCTTAAACTGTATCAGTTTAATCCACTTAACTTCAACATAGAGATAACATGCATGATTCTTCTTAAGGCTCTTACGAACTTTCCACATACAGACTTTGTGCTGTGCAAATGTCTGCTCAATGAAAATCAGGTAATAACAGAATTTTAGTACTCATTTAAAGATATGAGTAATTTAAGTGCTGTCCATTAATGAATTTTATATTTCAGAAATGGGATTTTAAAACAGATATTTATAAACATGCAATGATACCTAAAAAGTGTGATGTATGATGGGATATTAGTTCAAGTGCTAAGAATGTTACAACAAATAAACTTGTCTGCAGAAATTTGACCTGGCCAATTTTGATATAAATCGTTGGAAGAAAATGTTTACTATATACAACAAGTGAATAAAGTAGGCATAAACAGAACCACATGCGTTTTGACCAAGTGTGACTTCTCGACGCTTTCGCTGTCTAAATAGTCCCTCGAAAAGATACTTTACTAAGGTCTGAAATCTCACTTAATGTTTGCTAAAGCATGAACTATTGAGTACTAAGCATGATTGAAGTGAAAGAATATGCAGTTAGGTGAATCTGTAACCAGTCTAATCCATACGGTGAGCATTGCCCATTATGAAAGTAACATGGCGGTATAAGTGAGTGTTGTGAAACATAAGTAGTAAACCGTTGCAAAGTGGTGAAAAGACAATGATACTGAATGTGTTTAACAAGTTTTGGAGAAGTATCCCGCACCTGCTATCGATGACGTGATGAAATTAACATCCCAGTTTACCGGTGTGTCACTTTCAAGTATTTACAGCATACCAAAACAAAAATCCTCACTTGAAGTCAGAATTGGAAAAAAGAGATGCACCCCAAACAACTGCTAGATGTTGTTTGTGATGAATTTGTGAGATCTGCAATCCGTCGAAACGTTCACCAGTTCTTTGACAATCAACCCCCACCTTAAACAAATTGCTGTTGACAGGTAACTCTGATCCCAACCTTCCAGATTTAAAATGAAGTTCCCTCCATAAGCTGCTTCTGGAGATTGGTTTCAAGTTTGTGAGCAGAAAACCAAAAAGTGTTATTGTGGACAGAGATGACATAGGTAGCAATTAATTTCCATGTGCATGTTATTTAGATTGAGTAAATATAACCTTTTAGTGGTGTAAAATGCGTATTATATTTAGGCGTAGCAATAACTGTTCTGTCATTGCAAATGCAAATAGCAGTGGAGTGATACAAACTGGCAGTTTATGTTCACTTTATTCATTTAATGTACATAGTTTAGAAAAAAAAATTATTTTGTTGTTTAATGACACTGTCAGTTGCCAGAATCATATCAACGTTGCCCGTGTGCTGGAATTTTGCCCCACAGGAGTTGTTTAAAATGCCAGTAAATTGACTGACATGGAGCTGTCGTTTTTAAGCTCACTTAAAAATCTTCGGTGTGGGCCAGATCAGTACCAGTACCTTAGGATCATTAGGCCAGCATCTAACCAATTGAGCAACCCAGACTGATATGTTTATTAGAACAAAGATACAGATCAGATCAAAATTAATGTTGTGAGTTTAAGTGCAAGTTTTACTTCAGTTCAGTGGCTGAATTTCCAGTTGCCACAAAGTTGAGAGAAGATATCTTTCTTCAAATAATGCATTTGCTAAATAAAACCATGCTGAATTTTGCCAATAAAAAGGTTTTATAACAAATGTTTTTTATTAAAATTAAATTTCACCAGTAATTGTATGTTTTGTGCTTGTTGGGAATATAAAGCATTTAATGTTCTGTAATTTTTCTTGAAGCTGTATTTAATTAGGATAGGTGTAGGACCAAGCAAATGACAGACCTAGTACAAGGATCACTCCAAAATTATTTAGCAGTGGTTAAACCATTCAACTGACAGCAATGTAATTGATTTCACTTGAACGAGGGCTATTATAAAGCTATAATCTTGTTTTACTATGCAACAATATGGCAGTATCTTTTGCAAGAATGTTGTCACAAACACACTTTTATAGATGGGCAAACGCAATGGTGCTGTCATGACATGATATTTGTGCTATGGTTTATTATGGCTTCAGCAGGGATCTAACAGTAGAGCCGTGTCACCAATTTTCAGTGGATGCTTTTCAAGACTGCACTATCCAGAGCCACCGTTGAAAACTCATTTCAGGAGTTGCAAAGAGGCTGGGAATCCTTGGTGAACCAGCCTTGTGCAGGCAGTCCCCATTCCGGTAGTACCAGAAATATTGCAGCTGCATGCAAGTTATGAATGATCTCTACATCATCTATGTGACATTAAAAGTACCCTTAACATTTGATGAATAGCAGGAATGTTATCTTAAATGAACATCAGGTCACCAGGCATTGTTATTGGGTGCTGCATTCATTAACAGAGGACCAGAAAGCAGCTCGTGTGGAATGGTGCCATTTCATGTTGGAAAAATTCAACAACAGTAGAAGCAAGGACACCGACGACGTTGTCACAGGAGATGAATTGTGGATATACCAGTATGATTCCGAAATAGAGCAGCAATCAACAGCATGGTGCTTTCCAGTAACAAAAGTGCAGGAAAGAATATGGTGGCTTCGTTCTTCTCAAGAATTGTAATTTAACATCAGTTACCAAAAGACATGCTGCAGAGCAGCATGTGAATATACTATGTCTGCTGTCAGTCATTGCAGCATAAACCAAGCATCCAAAATAGAATATCACTCTCCTATTACTTCAACATGATAGTGCTTCAGCACACATCATGGCCAAAACACACTATCTCTTGGACAATCAAAACGTCAATAGTCACATGAGCATTAGCACCAGGCATGGACTTGACAGTGGTGCTGAGAGATTTCCCTGACATCAGTGACATAAAATTAAGTCACTTATAGTTTAACGTAAAAAATGAAACTACTGAAGTAGTTGCCCCTTTGCTGCTGGTAGAACAATGAGATATTTCTCCCTGGGTATGTGTAGGTTTTGTTTAGAAAGGATGACACTAATTCTGATAACATTTATTAATAAAAGTTTCAGTTTTTTCACTGTTTGCACTGAGATGTTGCCAACCAATGTACATAGATTATAAAACAATTCATCAGCTAAACAAAACTGTGCTAACATTTCTTGTCAATTTGTTGAGTACTTCAAATCACCGTCATATTTTTTGCTTCCTAATATAACATATTTACCAGATCTTAATTTTTTTGTCTATGCTTAATTTGTCAGTTTACCTACTTAATCATACAAAGGATATATGTGTTCAAACAAAATTAAATGTAACCCTCTCTGTTCATAGAGTTTCTGTCATTGGGTAGGACTTGACTCGTCTCTTGTCTCCAAGTTAACGGAGGAAGAGATTTTGATCGGAGCTTATGTTTATTATTTTATATCAATGTAAAAGGTGCAAACTGCATGATTGCATTTGATTTTTCTCCCAATGCATGTAACAGTTTGTAATTGTTTATTTTCCAGCTTAAAACCCCTCCAATAAAGGATATTGTGATCCTAGCAGATATCCTAGAACGCTGCGATTTTCAACAGTTTTGGAAGGCAGTTCACACATTGGGTGATCGATGCAGCAGAATAACAGGTTTTCATGACTCTATAAGAAAATTTGTTTGTCATGTTGTGGGAATCACATTTCAAACTGTCCAGAAAAATATGTTGGCTCAGCTGCTCGGAGGTATTGATGGTAAGTAATATGAGAATTGAAATATATCTCAATACATACTTTCTTTGAAAGAATATATTAGGTTATCTCACCAATTAATCTCTTGAGCGATGGCCATTTAAACGTCCGCGAGCCGAGAACTGCTAGCATTTAAATTGGTAAATGCACTTCGTATATACACAGCTGTATTTTGTGTAAATATTAAGTTATTTTAATGAAACAAAAACTGGTATAAAACTCGTTATTTGCAGTATAAATGTACGTCATCAGCAAAGTTGAGTTGTATTTACAAAACGTTGAAATGGCACAATTTTGTTTCACTGTGGTGAAAAGTCAACTTTGCTCTGTCGAACGCATCTAATATAAGTTCTCGGAAAGATTCAGTAAAGAAACACCCATTGTATGTGTGGCTTATGCGTCAGCATACTGTGTAATAAATCGCTACTGCATGCGTAGTCTCTTGAGTCATCAGAATAGATCAACATTACAACTTTTGCTTACGCGAGTTTCGTAACTGAGTAGAGTCTGTGTCTTTCTTTGTTGAAATACATACGTATTCTTTCCTGCTTGTAACTGAAGGGAGAAGTGGTATAAAAAGGTGTTTTTGCACCAACTGGATATAACCATATACAATTGTTTGGGGATTTGGACAGCTCTCTAAACCCACACAGGACAATGACCGACCTTGACTACCGACTATAAATAACTCGCAGCCTAATTGAACAATACCATGTTGGAGGTTGAAAATCCAAAACCCCTGCACCCCTCAGACTTCAAGGAAAACATTATCCTAAAAGGATACCACCAACAGCAAAGAAGTCCCGCCCATTTTGAAAGTGTTTCGTGTGCCGCAAGAAGGGAATTCGCGAATGTGGAGATGTACGTACCCTTGTGTGTTTATCCCTGTTTTGAGGTAAATCACTGCAGAACGAACATATTAAGATAAGCCAATAAAGTATATAGATCTTACTAAAATGTTTCATAAAGGGAAAATTATAATAAGTTGAGTTGGATAAGGGATAAATAAGGGTTAAATGCTTAAACGCACAGGACGCCCATATCCCTCATCTGCCATTTTAAATTGACGTGATTTCACATCGATATCCCTCAAGAGGTTAAAGCATGTACACAATGTGGACAGCAAATAGGAGGACAGCTAAGCAATGCCCTGCCTTCTGAGTTATTTAAAACAACAAATTATTTGTATGTGTACTGAATTACTAGGATATTGAGAGAACAGAATTTCAAGGCCAGCATGAAACAATCCCCATTTTAAAAATCTGACTTGGATTAGCTTCCTCTATCCCCCTTGTACACAAAACAAATTTAATAAAATGCATTCTTTGGGAGCATCTCTCAAGTTTCTTATCTTAGACGGTTTTGCAAGTGGTGAGGTGTAACTATGATCAATTAATTGCTGTTGACAATTGTAATACAGTGCTAGAGACATGGCACTGTAATGAGGACAAGAAAAGGGTAGATACACCTGGCTCAGTAGAAAAACCAGATTCCTTTAGATTTATCTCCAAATTCTTAATGCCTGTTATGGAAAAGGTTGCAAATGTTGCTTGAAATAAGCAGCGTTTATTAAGTTAAGCAATTCTGTGTTATAAGAGAAGCTTTAACTTTGTCCTTAGAATCACAAAATGTATAAAGCTTTACAGTAAACATAAGGAAATATTATATTGAAAAATATAGAAACATTTAATCCTTCTAGAAATTCTCCCTATATTTGTAATGGAATTAAATTTCCTATTCAAATAGCTTTAAACATGTTTGTCTATTACATTATAATACGGTTTCTGCTTTTGGAGAAGAGGGTTTCTTCTAATACGTAAGCAAAAAACTGGCTTTCTTGGGTGGCATTTAAATATAATTACATTTCTATGAATTTGCACAGCTTCTGAAATTTCTCAAACTGTGCTACCAGCTTGCCATAGATCAGGCCATGTATAGTTTCTGATGTATACAACATGCTGTGAAACAAGGAACAATTGAGTAACAATTTTAGTGAGCCATCAGAAATAACCAGCACTTGCCTTTCACGCTGACATGTCATTGGTTATAACTATGTCCAGCCAGTAGTTTGAATACTGATGTCATTGGAGAGGGGTAAAGAGAGGAAAAGAAGGGGAGGCTACAAAGGCTTTGTTAAATAATCTTGATACCCTTACGTTTTACTAAATTCGCTTTCTGTATCTGCAACGAAATGTTTATGAAACTATTTCTGCAGTAGTTTATCATGATTAACATGAAGTAGGTAGAAAAATGAGCCTTCATAAGAGTGTAGAAGTACATAAAAAGTAACAATATTGGGTAGAGAAAGTTGTGTGAATATAAACTTCAGATATTTTAAGAATTATTGTTATATGAATCATGTGACACTGTTTTTTCAGATCAGACACTAAGGCACTGGGTGAAGAAATATGGTTGGAGAGAAGAAGATAACAACATGATTTTCATAGCAAATCAAGATGAAAACATCAAGACAAAGAACATTACAGAGAAAATTGACTTTGAAAATGTTGCTGCAATTATGGCTGCATCATTGTAAATATTTATACGATAAAATTGCATTTTTGGAACAAAATTGTCCTGTAATTTGACATTAAAATTACCACATACAAAAATTTCTTTTTGGTGTGGTAGCTGGCTCCACTAGAAGAGAGTATGGAAGTGGAACAAATAATTAACATCACACTATGTCAGATATGAAGAGAAGCAGTTAACCTTTTGTACAATACAGCTTTGCAATATTTCTTTAGATTTCATTATAGATTTCCTCAGCTACTGCACCTTGAGAGTTACTTTGTGGAAAAGCCCTTTCTAGCAGCTATCCAGGTTATCCCTATATTATAAATATTGTAAAACTCTGATACATCGTCAAAGATTCTGATGTTAAGTTAGCATAGTGTTGATGATATGAACAGGTAAGTGTAAGTATGTGTTAACCATGCCATGTTCATCAGCAAGGATGTTTTTAATAGAATCCTGTACTCATACATAAGTTGTGAATGCTTTACTCAACTGCTAGCTCATACACCCCTCCCCCCCACCCCTCTTGACTCAGGATACTATCTTTGAAAGAATGCTTTGCACCAGAGAGATCACCATTGATAATAGACACAAAGATCATTTCTTACCCTGAGATTATATTTTGATGTCCAGCATAGAAAAATTTACAATATACCATCATACAAGCTTTCATACAATTGAATTGCAATACCACAAAATTCAAACAAAATACATGTCAGTGAAAAAGCTTTGTTCCTTTATAAGACCAGTCAAAAATAAGAACCCTTTGCAAAATAATTAGGGTGTTTATGAAATTACCTGTGATTGTGGTGAATTGTACAAAGGTCAAACAGGCAGATCTTTCAATACAAGAAAAAGGAACATAAGCTACATGAAACTCTCAGCCCGAAAAATCTGCCATCACAGAACATACAGAAAACACCGGCCACCACATTGACTTTGACAATTTAAAAATTTTAGCAGTCTATGACAATTTCTCAACGAATAGTGAGAGAAAGCATAGAAATATTTAAAGAAAAAAGCAGTCTGAACCGTGACACAGGCAAACTGCTCAACATGATATGGGAAACCTTATTAGCAGGGCAACTTCCTATTGGAGGAGAAGGAACCAATAGGATTAAGCATGAGACGGAATGAGGCCAGTCTAAGTAAGCAGTGATTAATTGGATTTTTTGCAGTTGTCCATTGAAGAAGCCTAACATAGTTTTGCGGTGAAATATCAGCATAATTTTCAATTTCTTAAAAAGCCAAAAAGATGTGGTCCATACCAGAAACCAAAGAGTAATTTCATATAGTAACTTTTTTACTTTCTCTACTGGTAAGTAGGGGAAGTATTGTATTCTACCCAAAAATTTGATGTCGAGATTTCAGTGGAAATATATGTTTTGAGGCCCCCTGAATCCAAAAAAAGCATTTATAGAAAAAGGTCCGTGTGTGTGTGTCTGTGAACAGCATAACTCAAAAATGAAAAGTCGGTTAAAAACCAAAGTTATTTAAGTTTAATGTCTTTCAAGGATGCGACACAAATATTTTGAAGAAAATAGCCCCACCCTAAACTACCCTTTACATGGAATAATTTTCGAAAATTTTGATTTTCTTGAAAATGGCTCTAATAATTTTGATTAAAATGTCATATGTTTGAGATATTTTTAATAGAAATTAAATGTATATCTTTAATTTTCTGGCTATAGCCCTTGTAGTCGTATTTACTCTGGACAACTTTTATTCTTTGATTTTTCATAGTAATATTTGGCAATAATTTTTTTGAATTCAGAGTTGACTAATCTTTTAGCTGCATGAAATGGTAGATTAACTATAGAATTTTGTACACCGCTGGTACCCTTTTTTGCAAGAAAGTCAGCTTGCTCATTACCACTCAGTCCACAGTGAGCTGGTATCCATTGGAAGACTAGGTGTTTTTGAAGTGCTGTTAGATGGGTAAGAATTTTCCAACATTCTATAATTGTTTGGTTTTTTGGTGACAACTTGGAAGTAATTGCTATAATTGCTGCCATGGAATCTGAGAGAATAACTGCTTGCTGAAAATGTGAAATTCTGTACAAAGGATTTTTTCCTGAGTATCCTCGAAAAACAGCAGTTGCAACCTTCAGGTTGATTACAGGACATGATTGTCTGGCAAAACATTTAAACAGAATTGGGATATATTCTTCACCACTCTGTCCTCTGTGATCTGCAAGAGGAAATGGATCAAGACCACCTTCAAATATGCCCGGCCACTTCTAGTGCCCCATCCATCAGTGAGAAATATTGGAGAACAAGAGGATTAATGACTTCATTGTCAAAAATCCAGCATTAGCTAACAACAACGACAACAACTTTTGCATAACTGTTAAACCGTTAGAGATGGACCAAATTATACTATATAAAAAATGTAGATCTTGCTAAAATACACAATTTATGTCTCAATAAATTTTCTTGTAGGGTGAACCATTTTGGAGATATTCCTTGTTATGTGTGTGAGTTTCGGAAAACTTAAAGACTTTCGTGAAACGGAACATCGTTGTTCATTTTTTTGTATGTTAAATGTGCAAAGAGAACGGAATCTCAAAGCTTCAAAAGATTTGAATATCACACAAAGCTTACTGTATTCTAATATTCCCTTTGCACCTACAAGGAAATAAGCAATAAGATAATTTGTACAAATGTTTATCTCAACTAACAAGAAGAAGAGTTTGTAAGAATGGTTAGTACAAGAGTAGAGAAAGTCATGTGAGTGCAACACATCAAATTTTTTTGTTTAGTTTTTACAATCTGCGTTCTGCCCTGTGGGTATACCATAGGATGTTTAATCTCAGAAATACTGTATATTTATATGCACATATTTATGAAAGTAGTTTTAATCTGTCTTGAAGATTTCATTTATAAACTGGATTGTACGTGGTGGTGAAAGCACTTTTCGTAACACTATGTGAGGGTTCTTCATATGTGCTGGTCTGTTTCTGGCTTTCAGCTTACAGTTCTGCAAAAGTCTTTTATGGTATGGTCAAGTTTCCTTAAGAGTGAAAATTTGTATGTGTAAGATAATCTCAAAATTACTTAATCATTTTTATGATACTTTTGCAATTTAAAAACCCTGTTCTTCCTGAAGACAAAGTGTGACCAAAAACATGCTAATTTAGATATACACATTTGCTACATTATTTTATCATTAATACACAAATTACAGTTTTTAATATAATATTAATAGGCAACACATTTATTTCTGTTATTCACAACACTTGTTCATGTAAAGAACAATATCAGGCATTAACCCTGTGACTTATCTATCATATTTCAGTTACATACATCTGTTTGCGAGGTCTGGTGTAACCCAAACTTTTTTATATATCAATCTAAAATAACACTGAAATGCATAAAACAGAGCAAATATGTTATTCATATATTTTAAAAGAGAGAGAGATAAGGCGGAGGGTTGCAGAAATAAGCACACCAAGGCATCGGGATCCTGTGTCGCTGTACTCACACAAGCATTGCCGAAATGTGTCCTGTGACACGATTGGCTGCACGTGGAGTTAAAAGCAGAAAAGTATATGTTTTAAATTGTGCGATTGTTAAGGTCCTCAACAGTTGTATTAGTATTATTTATTTCATAGTGTACACTACCATGCAGTAGCTAGTGCTGATGCTTTGAAATGGTTGAACAATGTGTAGTAAAACGATAAGTCAAACGATTATAATTGTTGTTGAGGATAAATGATAGTAAAATGGGAACGCCTAGTCGAGCTCTTCCGCACTCACAGTGTGAGCAGAATGCAAAAATACGAATTAGAAAATATTGAGAGGTAGAACTGGAACTTAAAAATTCAATGCCACAACTGGGATTTGAACCACATATTTATATTACTTATAATATAAACAATTATGACAAGTATGTGGATAACTGGTTTGTGCGAATTAAATAAACTTTATTGCTGGCAATGCATGTTGTTTGCAATCGAGAAAACGGAATACGAGTTTCGGAAAGTTAGTGTATTTAATCACAATTTGGATAAACTTCACGCTATGTGTTTAAAAATCTACTCTCATTTGTGACAAGCACTTACGGGCGAATAAATATGCATAACTTGTAACATGTTCCATGGTCAACTGTGAATGTCCAAGGTTGGTCATGGCATGAGTACCTGGAGTACACACCTCCGTGGTGTGTTGTACTATGTGTGCCTTCACATTCAAGAGTTTTTTAAGTTTGCATCTCGATTAGGGCAATTTATCCAGATAAGTTTTGGGGGTATTCCCTTATCATGTAAAGATCCAGTGGCATAGCTAAGGTATTGGGGCCCCCTGCAAATAAATGTTGGTGGGCCCTACTTACTAATAAAGATTAAAAAAGAAGTTAAAATATTACACATTTACTTGCATAGAATAACATGAAAGTGAAATAAACACCTAATGATGAGCTCTTTTCGGAACAAACAACCTTACAAATTATTAAAATAACACTCGCTGGTTATCAACACTAATGGTTATTTTTTTCTAAATAAGTAATATACAATTGCTAAATGCGTAATGCACATAGGTGGAACAAAATCATTACCTGTCAATATTTGTGAATAACTCAGGTATTAACCCAAGCAAACTTCTATTTGTGGTGTAAAGGTAAAGGGTACAATACAAAGGGGGACACCTCACTCACATCAACCTACACAGGTCTATTGTGGCTACCACTCCCCCCAGGAGGCAGGGATGAATGAGAGAACCGAAGGGGTGCCGTCAGACACGCAGTTAGACAGGCCCACCAGAGTCGCGCGGAAGCCCCTAACCAGTGCTGAGATGTCTTCATCCTGGCGCTAGGCACCGCCAAGCAGCCTGCATCACACCGCGAGTCCGGGGCGGTATCGCACGAAGTGTCCCGTCCCCCCCTCGACGGAGGATTTGTGGTGTACCTCAGATATTGTTAAGCAATAACATTGAACAACTAGTTAGAACAATACATATTGTTTATGCCTTATGGCCAAATTCTAAATTTAATCCAATTTATTGGTCAATGGATTAAATTTTCGCATAGATATACTAATCTTACTTACCATGTATCTTGTTCAGTTTTATAACAACCTTACTGAATAAAATACCATGCTTTAATGATTTCTGTATGATTGTGAATGCTTTTGTCAGTATACACACTTGGAGATAAGCTTGTTTCACACTTTTAAGCAAGAAAGGGTAAGAAATGCTTCCGTGATACACTTCCGCTTCAATATGCCATCGGTGAATTGCATCTGCTACAGCGCTTCTTTCTAGCGGTTTTCCATGGTTGAATTTAATATAAAATGTCCTTTTTAATAAAAGTATTAAAGGCACTGTGGGGGTCCCTTAAGATCGCCCCCCCCCCTCCCCCCGTGCCACAGGGTCTGCGGGGCCGTTATTTATGCCACTATAAAGATGAATGTCGAATAACTACGTCAATGCCCAGAACATATTCTATGCACCCCGGGCCCATTTGCCGAAACCAAAGAGCCTTTAGACAAACAAGCAGAACCAAACATATCGTAATGCCGATGGAACTGCAGTCACAGCAAACATTCAGCTTTTGGGAGAAATACCGTCCTTAATTGCACGCTTTGTTGGTAAAATTCTTACAATGGCGCAGCACCTTAATATTCTCTCTTCTTGACCAAAGCGTGGCTAACAAGAACGTTAGCCATGTGACGTAGAAACTCTAAAATAAAAATAAATGTGATTTGAGGTTATTAACTCAACTAGATAGCAAACCGGGTTTATAACTTTAATAGCTTTTCAGTTATCGCTGTAAAAATGTATAAGTAAAATACTTATAGCGCGATGGCTCTCGACTTAAGCCAGGGGAAGACAGGTAACGCTGCTATGACCTCAGCTCACGTGCTCCCATTGAAAGCCAGTTGAACGTGTGACGTCACAGCGGGCAAGAGGAAATGGCATACAGGACATCGTAATTTTAACGCTGACTGTTTCAATTACGGAATAGTCACAGATAAATAATTACATTTCGGCTTTATGCCTTATATATAAATTCAAGTGAACAATCATGTTATAACGCCAATAGAACAGAAATTATAACTATTTTGCCTGCGCTGGAGGAGAGCTATACAGAACAATTAGGTGGACATTTTCCGACATTTGTCGTTTCGCTTTTCTTTAACTAGTTTGTGAATGTTAGGGCGTAATGTACGGCACATTTGTAACCGAAGACTACATGTTAGATTGTGATCTGACAATATGCTTCGGGATTTTGACTTAGAAAGGTTCATAACCGAAAAGAATTGTTCGCACACATACGTAGAACCAAACATACATAATACCCGTGCAACAAGGGCATATAACCTCAGAAATCTGGTTTGAGGAACATTCTTATAACAATCAGCCAAGTCTTCCTTGTGCTTATCTTTGTCCTTCAGCAAATCGTCGCACTGTAAATTTATCAATTCAATTTGCTACCCGCTAGAAACATTGTTAACATCCAATGAATACGGGGTCGCAAAGATCTTAAACGTAGTTGACAATGTTTCTACACCTTGAAGCCTGGTCTCAAACTGGTGTGAAACACGGGGAACTGAACACAAGCGCCGCTGATCTAGGCAGCATAGCAATACACAGCTCTTTCCTGACGTCACACGAACGTACAAGCTGGCTCTTCGTTTAAATACGTCATACGGCCCGAAGTTGTCTTCCCCCGACTTAAGCATAATTTGCAGAGATGGAAATTTGGTATGCAGCAGCGTATGCCTGAGAAAACCGATTTTCGAATTAAATTGTATCTGAAAGAAAATATACTTGTAAATGACAGCCGCTAATTGAAAACTCCAAAATTGTGCCCTGGCGTGCATATTACCTTCGAACAATTCGGGGATATAGATAACAGAAGAAAAATAGCTAGAAACACAACTTTGCCCTATAACTACCGTTGTGATGGACTATGCTAGCTGTCACAGTGCATAGAAAAAAAGACAGTATTGAAGGATGTTGTGCAATGGTTAAGAAATAAAACGTATCGTTCGATAACACTGCGAAAACCAGTTACCTACTACAATTACAGAAATCAGTGCTCAAGGAGAAGACATACTTAGTCGATCAAATTCTGAATGCATATGGTATGATGAAGTGCGAACGGATGAATAAATAAAAGGCGAAGCCGCAGAAGACTTATCCAACACAAAACTTTGTAGAAGCTTTTCCTGAATATTCAAGTGCCAAGTGGAGAAAATGTGGCCTGCCTGCCCGTCCTCTCCTTGGCACGCGAGTACCAACAGCTGCCAATAGAACAAGTGAACGTAGCGTTCTGACAATGCACCTCATCACTTTGCCAGGTAATATGTATGAATGCACACTTTGGGATTTCCCGACCCCCCCCCCCCGACATCCTGAGTGCAAACAGAATAATTTGACAAAAAGTTGGTTAAATACTATTCATGACTTAAGTCCAGCGCCTTGCAAGAATGCGAAAAGGCATAAAAAATTCCCAATACCAAACTATACTTTAAATTGAATATTTTTCGACAATTTTAATTTGAGAAAAAATAGCCCTAACAATTTTGATTAAAATAGAATACGTTGAATATATTTTTATGACAAATGATATATATATTTTCAATTTTTGTGAGAATAGTTTCTGAAGTCGTATTTCTTTTGAATTACTTTGCATGACTGCTAAACTGTAAGAGATACACCAGATCTTGCCACACCAAACATATAGGTCTCTTTAACGCATACCATTCATGTCAAACATATTTTTTACATCAACCATTTCCTACATATTGATTTTTATGTACATTTAATATACATGCGCATGTTCCTTGTCAACATTTTTTATTCTTTTGCAGTGCAAAGAGAACGGAATTTTAAAGCCATCATACAGCGGTGAGCTCTTAAAAGATTTTACCATGTCTTAAACCTTGCTGTATTCTCTTATTCTCCAAGTACCTATGAGGAAATACGCAATAAAACAATTTATGCAAATGTTTATCTCTATAAACATGAAGTAGATAGATGAATAAATGTTTGTAGGGATAGTTTAGAATGGGACAAATCACATGAGCGCAACACATTAGATACATTTCTTCATTATTAATTTATGAAATTACGTCATCAACGACCTAATAAAATGTAAATGATATCAGCATTAATTTTGTTTCTGACTTTCATAGGGCTCTGCCATTTGAAATTGTTCACCTGTATAGTCCCGAAAAATTATCCCTACCTTACCATCATCCCTTGATTTAGAGTTTTAGGCCAATCTGTGAATTGTGCTGTCCTGTGGATTATTACTCTATGTGTAACACCTGTCAGTCTACCAACTTTACAAAGCACTAATCACCAGGGACTGGTTTTGTGTAACAAAATATGGTTTGGCAAACATGCATCCCCTAAACGGTGTGTTTTTTGATGGTGGTGGTGGTGATACAATGCCAACGTTTGTGAGAGATCCGTGTGGAATTGTATGCATTTTATTGACATATGTAGCCGTGCTTTATGCGGATTATGTAGTTATAAGATGGATAATTATGCAGACAATGCAGAACAGGTGGGTACTCAAGATCTTAAAGAAACGGAGGAATTGAAATACAGTAACTTTACCTAACCAACTACTTGAGAGTTGTGTGACATTTCTGAATCGTTTGTGTTGAACCGTGTGATTTCTGCTAAAACCAAGTTTATTACACCTTTTGTAGTTGCTGTATTCACCTAAAAAGGTGTGTCTCAGAAATAGGGCTTAGCTGTCGGGTGTTTTGACGTGAGTGTTCATAATTTTTAATTTAAGCTACTTCTAAAAAGTTATCTCTATTCGCAGAAACAAATGTACTGTGATTAGCATGTATCTCTTATATGGATCTATTAAACTTCGGAAATTTACTATATGCAACTTAAGTGTGCTACTTAAATGCAAAAAACCGTATTCGCCTCGTTTGTTTACGTTGCTCTAGAATCCCAAGGTGTGAAAGTAGGAGAACTAATCGTAAGCTATAAAGTTAACAGTATATTAATGTAAACTTTTAACTTTCATACATAAATGCAACCGAACTATAATTCCATATTGCAGTACTTTTATTGCTTATAGGTTAGGAACCTTAAAATCAGTTATCATGTTGCATTCTTGAGTACTTTGTCATATTTTAAAATTTAACAAAGTAGAATACTTGGGAGAAGTTGTAGTTAATATAGTTAATGAGAGCAGAACCCCAAATGAAGGAAGAATCAAGGTTCATATCTGACTCAACACAAACTGTAAATATGGTTAAGTACACTCTGCAGTAATATCTAAATATGAGTATTGACTTATGGTAATATATAGGTAATTAGTGCTTTGATAGGTTCATACGTGTTTTCATAGCAGTTGAGTGTCTTTTTAAAGGAAAGTCAAGGTATTGATAGATGGATAAGAATGTGGCTCTTTACCAATAGTTTTGTTAGTGAATATAGACTTTGCCTTAACTTAGCAGGGACCACACTTTGAACCATTATATTTAACCTACTTTTCACTTCCCCTCCAAGTAAATCAGCTCCCCCACCACTGTTTCTTGAATTTACGTTACTTCTCCCACCACTACTTCCTCACTGCACCTTGTGACATCATTGGATGCAGCGGAGTGATGTCTGAAGTTTATCATAAGGACATCCAGGGTAGGGTAATGTGGAGGTGTTCTTCACATAAAGGACGTAAATGTTCCATCAGAAGCGGTTCCTTCCTGGAGCAGCAGCAGCACATCTTGCTTGTCATCTTCCTTTTATTAACCTATGATTGGGCTTGCTCGGCTCCAGTTGGAATAACACAAGAGCAAGCACAAGTATGTAGTAAGACAGCAATTCAGTGGTATCATCGTCTCTCAGGGATTTGTTCTTGATGGCTGATTGCTAACCCTATAATGCTAGGCAGACCTGGTATTGTTTAAGTGGACAAATGCCTAATCGCTAAACAAAAGTATGGTCGAGAGTGGTCTGTTGACAGCGCAGGGTTTTTGAGATGTACAATTGTCACAGGAAACTGGGAGTTTTACAGTTCATGGATTCTTGTGATACAGACACTTTACTACCCATAATACTTAGGCATGTACTTCTGGATACAGAAGCACTCCAGTTATTGGAGGCACTGCCAGCTGTACCGATGATACCACCGTACACATTTGCGTGTAAACCATACTGAAAATTTGTGAATCCTGTGACTGAAGAACATACTAACAATGTGGAATGCTTCTGGAAGGACAAAAAAACAAGCACATGTCCCGTACATGCCAAGATTACCTGGAATCAACATGGACGAATTTATGTGGAAGCAACTCCATGGGAAAAGAACCATCGAAACCTTCCAGAGCATACTGCAATAGATCTCTCTCCTTTATCCTGTATAGATCTGGAAACACCATTTGCACTTTCAGTAGTGGAGGACTTAATATATTTTTTATTCTTTTTTTCCTGTATGGGCTCAAATGGCTATTTTCATAGCCAACAAATTCTTCTTTAGAGCAAAGTGGTTTTGTATTTGAAGTAAATAAACAAATAAAATGTATTCCTTCTATGTGCAATCTCCTTTCCTTGTCCCATTCCTTAAAAAAAATAAAATGTATTTCTTTCACGTCTGAGCTATCTTTTCCAAGTCCCATTCCTTAAATAAAATTAGCCTATCTTTGTGGTGTAATGGTAGCACATCTCCTCACATTCAAGAGCTCCCAAGTTTGAATTAGGGTGAAATACCTGGATAAACTTTTTTCCAAGGTTTTCTGTTACCTTGAAAAGACAAATATCGGATAACTTAAGCTCTATGGAGCTTGGGCCCATTTGAGCACCATTTCACTAATTTTGTGTATTTATAGTTTGATATATCATTTCACATTGGAAGGCATTAATAAACAAAAAGTTTATTCCTTTGACTTCCGAGCTATCCTTTTTTTGCCCCATTCCTTAAAAGGCTAAATACATTAACATGTCTGTGTTCTGGGTTTGATTCTTGGCTGGAGGGTGTGAGTGCTTATTTAGTCAGGATTATTTCCCAGCCTCCCCAACCTTGGAAGTATGAATAGGAATGTGAATTTAATGTAATGTAATACAAATCCAAAGACTAACACATAAGCCACTGCAAAGCAATTATAGTTCCAAAGGTAAAAGTCAGCCAATATGACCTTAGAAGTTCAATGATAACAAATAGATCACTTTATGTTGACGCACACTGTTCTAAATTTGTTCCTTTGGAATAAACATAAATTAATGTGCATTTGTGTAACATGCATATGATCCTTTTTGTTTCAATCATTTAAAAGAACTAAATAAGTAATACATCTAAGGGTCTTAAATGCAAGAACAATTATGAACAGTTATGACATTGTGTAACCCACATATTACTGCCAAATGTTTGTGGGTTCAGTCATGCAATATGACCATGAGTGAATTTCTTCTTTTAAAATAAAGTAACATGCATGTATCATGCAAATTAAACTTTCTCTGACCCTATCTTTTGCAATAAATAAATAAATGTGACATTGGGTTGTATTCTGTGGTGAATATGCCATTCGAAGGAAGTAGTAGTGGGAGAACCAACTTCCTCAGAGTGAAAGTGAAAAAAAGTTAAATATAAGAGTTACAGTGCAGTCCCAGCTATTATTAATTTAGCTGGAACAGCATTTGGAGGTGAAGTGAAATGTTGGTTAAGAATGAGTGTTTCCCATGCAGTCCCAGCTAAGTTAGTATTGCCTAGACTTCTTAAGAAAATCAATAGAAAAGCATAACACAAGGTTGCAAGTCATACTGCAGCACTGTAACACACTGGAATGAAGTCAGACACCTCTAGCAAAGGTGATACAATTTCAGCTTATTCTTTCTTAAGAATATATTTTTGAATCTTCTGTATTCTTTTGAAAGCCAATTATTAGCTTCATTCTGTATAGATGATGTTATAAATAGGATTGTCATGCAGTTAGTTAGAAGTGTTTTCAAATACTTTCTTTTTTTCATTTTTATGAACTTGAATCTTATTTTGAAACTTTTTTTGTAGAAAACAGAATGAAGTTATTATGACATATGTAAAAATTTGGAATTTGTGTTACTCTTAACTTCACTTCCCACACCAGAACTTACTGAACATATTTTGAAGATAAGTTTCCATAATTAGCCTAGATTCATTGCTGCACTTCCTCCTGTTACTTGTGATCACTTCCCTTCATGGATATATGATGCCATTTAAACATGTGTCCTGTGACAGTCATTGCCAACTTTGGAGTCAAATATCTCCACAGCTCAAAATGTGCAGGGAATCCAGGTAAAGAAGAATTACTGATAGCAGGAATCCTACCTCCACCACAGCACAATGAGGTCATTCTGCACAGAATGCTCACTTGCCGTACACTGCTGCTGTAATGGCCACTTCCATCACTGCAACAGCAACCAGATACCTCTGCACCTCCTGGGTAACTTTGGTAATCTGACTTGGACGGTCCATGTCTCCTGGAAGATATTTATGATATTCCTTGGGATTTACCGATCTGCTTCAACATTGGTCTAAAGCAATGAGGGCCATTGGCATCTACACTCTCTGAGGACCATCACCACTCTTCTGGCAGGAGCTGCCTGATAGTGTTGACTATGAGGTGACTGAAGCTGGCATTTTATATGTTGAGAACTGCAGAGTTGACCGTTATTAGTCCTGCCACCAAAAGGTGTTTATGCGAGCATAACGCCACATTTTGTGCCACTAGTTAGCAGAAGTTTTCTTTTTTGTTTCATTCTTCTGAAAATTTTATTGTAGTAGTTTTGCTCCCGCTACTTTGGCGTCAACTGAGCCATCTTCAATGACTTCAGCCATGAAATAGGTTAGGTGCAATGCCCAGTATCCATTCAGACACTGTAACCTTCTTCAGCCCTCAGCATAACAATGTTAACAACCTCCTCCCTGCATCTGCTCCTATCACCACCACGGACACACCTTGTGGGGAGTTGTTCAGGGCCTCTGTAGTGAAGCTCTGCTGTACAGCCCACATTGACGAATACCTTGTAAGTATTGCTGCTGCCATCAACTTTGTGGACTTGACACACACCTTTGCTGCCTCCAAAACACACTGCCACTACATCTGCCCAACAAAACTTAAGCTTGGCCTGCCAACAAAAGCAGAATTCCTTCACATATCTCCAGCCCCTGAATGAAGACTATTTAGCTCCTGGATATTATCAGAAATGAGTTCCTTTTACTAATTCTGCAGTTTTTTTGGCATGTCAAACACAATTTTCCTAAGGTTTGTCTATGCTATGAAGAGCTTCTTTGAACAAAGTTGAATGTCTCACATTTTAAATATCTTCCTGTGTTCAGTTCCATATCTTTTCACTTGAATCCAGATGGTGCTATTTCATTGTAGTTACAATGGCAAGATGGCAGCCAAATGGCCCAGTACCAGTAACTTACTGCAGTGCACTGAGTTGGTACTACTTTATCTGGAGCTTGTAAAGGTGTATTAGCGTAAGTATTGTCTGTTGCGAAGAATGTGGCACACTGTTACTAACCACCCAACCAATACTACCACTCTTCTTAGAGCTGGTCATCTGAAGTTTCTCTGCAATAATGGAATGGGATGTGAGATAAGGATGAAGCTTTATTGTGAACCAAGCTTTGATAAATTCCCATTCATTACTAGTCTTGAGTTGAATTTTGATTTAGATCTGAAGACGCAATGAAATAAATCTGTTAGCAGCTGATCTCACATAGCATATAATCAGCCTCCCAACTTTACTGTTAAAGTAACCTTCAACTCTCCAAGTCGGTCTGGGTGGCTCAGTTGGTTAGATGCTGGCCTACTGATCCTAAGATCGCGGGTTCAAATCTAGCAATTTAAACCTGCTGGTTCAACCATTAGTCTGGAAGACTAATGGTTTTTAAGCATGCGTAAAAGCGACAGCTCCATGTCAGTAGATTTACTGGCATGTAAAAGAACTCCTGCAGGACAAAATTCTGGCACACCAGCAACGCTGATATGATCCTGGTGATTGACAGCATCATTAAACAAAATAAAAAAAATAATTCAACTCTCCAAACTCATAACCATACATGACAAGGGATATCTTGGAAATGGTTAACGCTACAAAAAGATTTTACGTCAAATTATGTACTTTACAAGCTTTACATTTTTTATGTGATAAATATTGGTTTGTTGGTTTACCAGTTATGCAAAAGACACTTAGAATGCAGAGGACTTCATGGGCTGTTCTCAGAAAATCCAAGATATAAATTTTGTCATGTAAATATCTTAAACATGTGGTATTTTAGTCAAAATGGTTAAAAGACAGTTTTGAAAAAAACATTTTCAAAAAATGTTCCAATGGGGTAATTTGGGTTAGGGGAGTTTTGTTGAAAATCGTATGTCACACATCAGATTTCTCTTAATTAATTTTTGGGTTAATCCTAATAAGGTACTTCAAATGATGGGTATTATAGTCACCATCATTAATGAAGGCGGTTGTGCAGAAGACAAATATCCAACGACATCACAGTCACGTATTTTCTAGACAATCAGGTATAGTCTGTTTCAGAGCATGTATGAGAGTACATGCCCACAGTTTAACAGTGAAATTAAATAATTCTGAGCAATAAGACCACTCCATTGTGTGATAGTAAGTTTTTTAGGAGTTCCAACAATGGCAGAAGCAAGAAAACATTGTGTTATGATAATAAATTACCATTTTTAGATCTAAAATTAATCAAAAACAAGGATAAAATAAATTTCAATATTCACAGAAAACCAACGCAGACGGACAACTACATAAAAGCTAATAGTTACAATCCAAGAAGCCACAAACAAGCAATTTTTAATAGTTTAACACATAGATTGGTGAACGTCCCACTTTCAGGAGAAGAATATAAAACAGAATGTTACAAAATAATTGAAATAGCACAAAAAAAAAAAATGACTTCCCCAAAGAATTAGTAGATAAAAAGGTAAAACGAGCAGAAAAGAAAAAATTATTAAAAGAAACTACAACTCTCACAGCAGCAGAAGCAAAAATGATATTCAAAAAATTCACATATCATTCATGGGCCTTTGATAAATTTAAAAAAGTGTTCAAGGAATACAACATTCAGCTAGCACCAGTAAACCATTACTCCATAAAAAACCTACTACTTTCAAACATCAAAGATGCTATTCCACCTAACAAAAAATCTGGCATATACCAAATTGAATGCAGTGATTGTAATGAAATATACATAGGAAAAACCAAAAGAAATTTAGAAATCAGATCCAAGGAAACATTAAGAGTAAACAATTAGAAAAATCAGCAGTTGCATTTCACTTTTAGACAAAAAATCATGACATAAAGCTAGAACCGAAACTTCTCAAACACATAACCGGAAAACAAGAACTGTCCACATGGGAACAAATCTTTATTTTAAAAAATAGAAACTGAGTATTTAATTTCGACATTCCTCAGAGTGACATTTTCAGTAAGTTCATTGAACCGTTACCAGAAGAAACATCAGAAGAAGCATCACCATCCGCACCATCAAACACCATGGAAACCCAGTTATTGTCCGGTTGATAATGGAGGAAAGTTAACCTTCGAAATGCGTCCCGGAAAAATATTTTGTAAGTGTTGTTCAGTGTTATTAATTAACTCACCTTTTAAATTAAACATTGTGTTATTCACAATCAAGCCAGAGAAATGGTGTATAATGTGTACAAATACTTCCTGAGAAAGATCGGAAACAGTTGCAATGCAGCACTTCCCTTATTACTCCTACCTGCACATTATATATCATTTACCGACATCGTTCCTGATGGCTACTCTAATTATCTCATAACTGCTGCGTAATTGAAAATTCTGGAAAAATTGAACATATCGTAAAACAAAATAATGTGTACTGTTTATTACAGTCTTATTTATATTGCAGATTGATTTCCATTTAAGTAAGCAGTTCAATATAATCCTAAAAAGTTAATGAAGTATATATCTTGCCAAGTCAATGGAGCTATCAGTGCAGAAGTTTATTTTTAAGATAGTACTAAGTAGGGAAAAGCATAATGAAATAAAATTATTCTTGCAATTTCATTCTTTTTCCATTAAAACAGGTACGTTTCTGGGGAGAAACTATTTCCCCAGTCAACAATTTTTAATGAACATATCAGAAGAAGCAGCTGTAAAGAATTTTATGAAGATATACCACATTAAATACAGCCTCATTTTTAAAATTGGTAACCGTTGAACAGAGGCATAAATTTTATGGAGCTATTTACATGAAACACACAAAGGTTAAATTGCTATGACATGCTTAAATCCACTTTATCACTGTTATGTAACTCTAACAAAGTTGTAAACTGCAAGAGAACAGAAGTGAAGGTCAATTGGAAATTTTATTTTCTCTACTGTGGATGGTAAGCAAGGGAAGTACTTGTTTTCCACCCAACAGTTTGGTGCTGAGATTTCAACAGGAATACATGTTTTGAGGTTCTCTAAATCCCCCACCCCCTGCCTGTCCCCACAAAAAAAAAAGCATTTTTAGAAAAAGGTCCATGTAATTAAGAACAGAGTAACTCAAAAACAAAAAATCTAATGTGTTTTATTCTTAGAAACTCTTATTCTTCTATTTTCATGTTAGTCGAAATAAACATTTGCAGAAATTATCTTATTGTCGATTTTCTTGTACATGCAAGGGGAATAGGAGTACAGTAGGCTTTGAGTGTTAGTCAGATCTTTTAAAGCTTTGAAATTCCTTTCTCTTTGCATGGCCAAGAGATAAAATTGGAATAACGACCTTCCATTTGAGAAAATTGTAAATATTGCAAAACTCACGCAAATAACATCTTTAAAATGGTTAACTCCACAAAAAGATTGCATTTGGACATAACTTGTGTGATTTAACGAGATCTACATTTTTGTATAGTACAATTTGATCTACCTCTTATGGTTTATCACTTATGCAAAAGTCATTAAGAGTAAACAGGACTATATAGGCCATTGCCAGAAAATTTAAGATATACATTCATTTGCCATAAAAATATCTTAAAACATGTGGCATTTTGATCCAAATTTTTAGAGCCGCATTTTGAGAAAGTAAAAACTTTGAAAAATTGTCCATGTAAAGGGTAGTTAAGGGGGGAGGAATTTTCTTCAAAATCCTTATATTGCATCTTTGAAAGATTTTAAACTTAAATACCAACTTCAGTTTTTAACTGACTTTTCGTTTTAGAGTTATGCTGTTCACAGATACACATATGGACCTTTTTCTAAAACTGCTTTTATTTTGGATTCAGAGGGCCTCAAAATATATATTTCTAATGAAACCTCGACATTAAAATTTTGGGTCGAATACAATACTTCCCCTACTTACTGTACATAGTAGAGAAAGTAAAAAGTTGGTTAAATATGTACCAATGTTCATATTTGAAATTCAGCATGCAACATTAAGATTTTCAAGAATGTCTCCCACTTCAAATTATTCTGAACATGGAAACTTTTTTGAGAATGTTAATTTTCTTCAGAATGGCTTCAACGATTTTTATTAAAATACCATAAGTTTAAAATATTTTCATGGAGACGAAATACAGAATTTTCTGGAGTTTCCTGTGAAATCCTCTTTATTCTGAACAACTTTTGCATAACTTGTAAACTGTAAGATATAAACAGTCTTATTACACAAAATGTAGAGCTCTAAACACACAATTTATGTCAAATATTTTTCTTTCTTTTTGAGGTGGAGTTATCCATTTTCGAGTCTCAAACAGGAGGTTGTTATTCTCTTCCTTTTTTCCATGATCATGCAAAGAAAATGGAATTTCAAAGACCCAACATAGCGACCAACTATTAAAAGCTTTGATTATTGCTAAAGCCACTTCATTCCCCTATTCCCATTGTACCTACAAGGAAGTATGTAATAAAAATAATTTGTACAAATGTTTACCTAGGTTAAGAAGTAGATAGCAGAATAAGCCTTTGTAATGGCAGTTTGTTGAAGAATGGGTAGAGAAAAATGTGAAAGTAATACATCAAATGTTTTTTCTTATATGTGCATTTACTAGCACATCCTTTTTTTGTATGTATTTAGAACTTCTCTCGGCAAATTTTGTGTTTAAAAGTAAGTAAACCTATCCTAAATATTTTTGAGGGCTGTTACTCTTTCCCACTATTATTAAAGCATTGCGCTATCAAATGTATCTTTTCTTTCAAATAATTTATATTGTATGGGAAGCAGCATTTATTTTGTATTATACAGAAATTGCCTTTATGTGAAGTTTACGTGAAATGGCTCCTTGAGTCAGATTAATGTTTCATTGCAATCACAGGACCTTTACAAACAATAAGAACATATTTGCAGCTTACAAATTTGTTTCTGTGGAGAAATATACAAATAAAACCAAAGTGATGACCCTTTTTGGGAAATACCCTATACCTGGCAACCTTGTTTTAGACAATCGTCTTTTAGAAAGGTTAAACGAATTTAAATATTTCTGTTATAATCTGACCTTTGAGGATGAAGCTAATATAGCAAATAAAATCACAAAATCCTCACAATGGGGATAGTTAATAGTATTTTAAAACTATCTTTAGTACAAAAGAACACCAAGACTACGCCCATATAAGATTCTTGCACAACCAGTATTAAGCTATCTTAATGAGGCCTGGACAATGCGAAGAACAGGTGAATGTAGGATTACAGCTAATGAGATGCAATTTATGCACTGTGCAACAGGCTACACAAAGTGGGGCCACAAAAGAAACAATAGGTCTATAGGGACTTGGCAGTCTAACCAATGTTTGTAGCCATTCCTACAATCTCGGTATTCTTTTTACTTTGTACTTCATATAATAAACAAGGGAAGTATTGTATTCAACCCAAAATTTTGATATTGAGATTTCACCGGAAGTATATGTTTTGAGGCCTCCTGAATACAAAAAGGCACATTTAGAAAAAGCTGAGAGAGAGGTGTCTGTTGTGTCTTTGAACATCATAACTCAGAAACCAAAGCTAGTATTTAAATTTAATATCTTTCAAGATGCAACACGAAGATTTTGAAGAAAAATCCTCCACCCTAAACTGCCCTTTACATGGAACATTTTTCAAAAATGGGTAATGATTTTGATTAAAGTGGCATAGGTTTAAGATATTTTTATGGCAAATGAAATGTATATTTTGAATTTTGTGACTATAGCCTATGTAGTCCTGTTTACTCTTGATGACTTTTGTACAACTGTAAATCTTAAGAGATAGACCAAATATTACTATACAAAAAATGTAACTCTCATAAAACCACATATCCAAATGAATTTTTTTGTTGAGTGAACCATTTCAAAGATATTTCTTGTTATTTGAGTGAGTTTTGCAATACTTTAATTTTGTCAAGTTAAAGGTCATTATTCACGTTTTATCTCTTGGCTATGCAAAGAGAAAGGAATTTCAAAGCTTTAAAAGACTGCTATATTCCCATCTTCCCCTTTCATGTACAAGAAAATCAGCAATAAGATAATTTCTGCAAATGTTTGTCTCGACTAACATGAAAAAGAAAGAGCAATAAGAGTTTGTAAGAATAGTTAGTAGAGAATGTTATGTGTGCGCTACATATCAGATTTTTTTAACATTTGTTTTTATGTATCTTGCAACAGATTCAAGTTGATGGAGATGTTTCGTTTGCTTTTCCCTCTTTTGGCTTTCTCTTAAATTATCACTTACAACAATTCCTTCCTGCATAATCAAGACACTTGATGTTACTTCACACACAACTCACAAAAGATAACTGTTTGCATTGAACACTTAGGATTGTTGAGAAAAGCATGCTGATTGCCAGTATAACCAACTGCCCAAAGTAACTCTCCCTTTCATGTAGTATTAATGTTGGACACAATACGATTTGAAACATATACTAGAGAGGAGTGAATACAATTTGAAATGACAGCTAGTATTTAGCAGCTGTTTACACTGTAGTGAATACAATTTGTTAGAATCTGAGTTCACAGCATGAAAGATAGCTTCGGAAACTATACAAAAAAGTATCACATTCAATTTTGTCCATTGTATGTATTACATTCTTACTGTTTTCTCTACTCACTTTAGTTTTACTTAACAATTCACTTGTTATTCACTGTCGTTTATCAACTTCATACATACCAACGCCTATACATATTGTATGTTGAAGAGTGAGTAAACTCTAAAACCTGTTGACCAATTGCCATGAAAATTGGCATATCTAAGTGTTTTTTCATGGCAAAGGTTTTTATGCAATCCATTTTACCATGTTACGCATTATGTTCACATGGTTTTCTCTACTCCCTTTTCTTTTACGTAACACTCTACTTTCTCTTCTACAAACAATCCACATATTTTTCCATACTTTTGAAATATATGTGCAACATGTAACATTCACACCGTTTTTCTACCCATTCTTCTTTTACTGAACACAATCACATTTCTTTCACTATTCCTTCTTTGGCAAGCAATTCATACCATTTTCTATATGATTGAAACAGAAATGTGTATTACATTCACAAGGCTTTATCAACTAGTTTTTCTTCCTATAGTATTTGTTACTGTTCAACAGTGCTTTTGCTCAGTGTTGTTCCGGTGTTTTAATAAAAAATAAAATAGTTAAAAAGTAAAGTTATCGCAATTGGTGCTAGGAGTGTGACAAACAAATGGACATAATGGAAAATGAAATGAATTGTGGAATGTGACAGATGGAAACAAATATGAAAGCCAAATTGAAAATTGTAAACTACGGAATGAAAAATATGAAAACAAAAATATAAGCCAAATTGAAAAAATGTAAACCACGGAATGGAAAAGATGGAAACAAAAATGGAAGCCGAATTGAAAAATGGAAACTCCGGAATGGAAAAGATGAAAACGGGAATGTCTGATTTGAAGATAAGCCATCGCAGAACACTAACGAGCGACTGGCCAAGGTTGAGGAAGCCATGGAAGAACTCGTCCAACATGTTAATGTCCTGGAAGATAAGAGTTGACCACAGCACCAAAGAATTGAACTCCATAGTGGAACAAATGCTCAACAAAAACCTCAAAATAGGTGGATATCTATGGGGGAGGCCTGCGTTCAGCAGTAGATGTTTTACGGCTGAAATTATGGTGCTTATAAAATATTTATATGTATCTCTATATCTCTTGTATCTCAGAAATGACTCTTAACAATTGTAAGAAAAAATTTTATTTAGTTAGCATTTTGCTTTTCAAATTTATCTATCTTCTCCCAAAAAAAGGGGGGGAGGGTAATGCAGAGCAAAGCTCGGTCGCCCAGGCACTATCATTCCTAAAAAAAAGAAAACGATTATTTTTATATCAATGAAGTTTTTATACCACTTTTGGCAGTAATATTGTGTGTACTGCACTGGATATGATAGTGTGGATTTTAGTACTTATTGTTAGTAAATTCTTCAAGTTTCACAGAAATCTATGACCCAAAAATAGAATAATATGCACTTGTATCAAGATTAACAATTGTCACAGTCAGTCAATACTAACGGCTTAGTGCTCTGGAGGATGTCAAATGGCTTAGCATCCTTGAAAGAAGAGTTGATGACAGTGCTAAGGAACTGAACACCATGATGGAACATATTCTTTGCAAAAGATTCAAGAATATGAAGGTTGAGATGCCAGGACGTGACACAACTATGTGTGTGTCAAGCCACCCAAATATGATGGAATGTCAACTTTCAAAGTCTTCCACCGACATTTCGCCATTGTCACCACACACAATCGATCAGAAGAAGAGGAAGCAGCACAGATGATAGCCAGCCAGCGATGGTGTCACAAGTTTTGAATGTGATACCAACGTCAGTGGTTTCTGGAGACATCTGGGAGGCTTTTGAAAACCAGTTCAGAAACCAACATCTGGCTGCAGCCTATCGTAGCCAGCGTAAGTCGATGCTATAACAACCAGGGTAGATGCTGAATGAGTTATTCCTGGCCATTGAACAGTTAATGAATAAAGCTCTAGTGAACCTTCCTACCAGTTGTGTGTCCCAGGAAAATGCCTACTCCTTTGTCGAGGATGCATGATGCCGAGATAAGACAGCATCTGTAAAAAATTATTCCCTTCTTGGTGTGAACAGGTGTTAAATTTCATGTAAATTGGAGATGGTGAAGCCCAAAAGCACTTTGTTGGTTGATTTGATGTGGAATGAACCCACCTTTGTATATAATTTTACTATCAAATGCAGTGGTTACTAAAATTACATGAAAGATCATAATGTTAAGACTGAAAAAAGAAAAGAGCATGAAAATTGGAGGAAGACATATCCCTTATTAAATGATTTTTGGCAATAACAACAGAGATAACTGAAATAAGTTGCATTTTATATTCAGGAAAACTCTTTCGAGTATTTAGTTCGTAGTATGATTTTGACTTTTGTTAATCCTTTTGATATGTTTCTTTACATTATAATGCTTTGTTTGCAGTTTGTGGGCACCATTCCATGTGGTTCTCTTCAACACCATAGTTTTTCTTCTGGCAATGGCACATTTGAAGGCAGTGTGTTCAGACCCAGGTGTGGTTCCACTACCACAGAACAGAGTTGACTTCTCAGATATTCACTCAGGTAGGAAACTGTAGCTGCTACTTTTGGTGTCACACAAGTTAACCCATTAATGCCTAGTGCTGTCTTGTGTGTTTGATCTATATCATCATTTTATCTAGTGCCCCATCCATCAGTGAAAAATATTGGAGAGCAAGAGGATTAATGACTTCATTGTCAGAAATCCAGCATTAGCTAACAACAGCAACAAATTTTTAGTACAAAATGAAGTAAGAAGTGTTTCCTTTCAAAAGACACATGTGCAACACAATTTGATCTGATGTAGTTTGTATGAACCATTGTGTTATTGGTGGAAGAGAAAACTTTTCAAATGTTACAATAAGTCCAAGACTGTATTTTGAGTAATTCTATTGTATACAGTTCAGCATTAAGTATTTGTGTAATACATGTATTTTAATTGTATTTATGATATTCTAGTGCATGTGTTGCTATGACTTTTAACCCATTAAACGCTATTGTGCTATATTATTCAAACACTACTGATGCCATATGGCATTGCTTGGTATTCTCACTACCTAATACTTTGTTAACGTATTAGAACTATTTTAAGCTATGTATTTGTGGTAGTCGATAAGATTTGGCTGTAAAACTGGAACCACAGCTTAAAAAAGTAGGTATATTTAATCATTTCTAAACCTCGCTAATATGGCAAACTATATTTTGCTTATAGATTGGTTTTGCAAGATTCTAGTATGTGAGAAATATTTAAATTGCAAATTTGTTGGGAATTCTCAACTTTCTATTCCCCATTTTCTCAATTTTTACATTTTTTGACATTCCATCGGTATTCAGCTATTAACCGTAATCTTAGGAGAGAATTAAATTACAAAAATTATTGAAACCGAAATTATAATGTGAATATAAGTAATTAATAATAGAAAGAATTAAAAGGAGATTGTAATCAATAGTTAAGGGGAGAACATTGTTAATAAAGCTGAATATATCAAAGTCTCAAGAATGGAATCCTACGCAGATTAGATGAGTGATAAGATTACAATTGTTTTGCGAGCAAAGTCTGGAGAGTTCAGCGTGTTGATTCTTATCTTGCCATGACGTGCTCAAAAGTTGACCAATGAAAATCGCTTCTTTTGTGTCACCCACATGATCAAAATGTATTTGTTAAATTAAAATGGCTATTAAGCTTCTCATGTTTGGATCAAAATATATTTGATACCTATGATACCGAAATTTAGATTTCCGATCGAATGGGCTTTTGAAAAAGACACGTTTTAATTTAATTGCCGGATATGAGATTTGCGATAAATATTGAGTAATAACATAAATAGATAATATAGCAGGAAGTGTTGTAAGGTGAGCAAGATATGAGTAAATGATAGTCGTTAAATTCGTAGGATAAACACATTATTGGTTTCAAATTAACGAGTCATGACGTCATACCAAATAGTTTAAATACACGTTCGAAAGTCAAGTCTACCAACCTTAAAAGTCGCGCGATATATTTAATAAAATATAAAGTAAACATCGTTTAATCCTAAAAAAGGTAATTATATATTCGAAATTCATAAAAGAACATGTTATAATAGAAAGGGACATTTCTAAATTGCGGGAAAAGGAAATAGCATTTTGGATACGAGGCTTTCTTGGATGACGTCATGACATTCAAATAGGAAGAGAACGGTTTTTCTTAGCGTGGGTAAGAGAGAAAGCGTCGGGTCAGTACTCAACCAGAGACCAGTACGGGAGGTCATGCTGCGCGGATGTGAGGGGATTCCTCTACATATACAAATATTTTCGGCATAACTCCTGAAAAGATTTAAAAAGAAAATAAATGATGTACAAAGTTGTTCTTGGGTTGTCCATTACACTTACGCAAACCCGAGATAAAGAGATCTTATGCAGAACTAGCCGAGGCGAGCTACATCAAAGGGCAACACATCACCAACGACTTCAGCTTCAAATGGCGATCCAATAACTAGGACACAACGATTAAACAGCTTCAAATTGGCTTCCCAACGTGTGGCGCCGGAAGAATGGACCAACCCCCAAGACGACCAGATCAGCATCGAGCCAGCAGACAAGAAGGTGCCCAGCGTGTCAACATCTGTGAAACGTGTAGTGAACAAGTTTAAGTGCAGTTAAAGTGAAATAGTGAAAATATTGAAAATTTTGGTGAGTAGAAAAACACATGTAAATAGCTTAGAAATGGAAGACAGTGACACCGATTTTTTAGGTTTTGACAGTCCGGAAATTGAGAAAAGTGTAAGTAGGATGGAAGAATTTAATCAGAATGTAATTGGTAGCAGAATATGCCAAGAATTAGAAGATCAGAACGTTAGAGAAACACCTAGAGGTAGTTCAGAAATGTTTAGTAGTAATTCAGAAAGGCCAGCATTTATGTCAGAAATAGAGAATATGTTTCAAACGATAATGAAAAAGATGAATACAGAGTTAAGTAAAAAGATAGATGAAAATAGTAAAGAATTAAGAACAGAGTTAAGTCGAAAGATAGATGAAAATAGTAAAGAATTAAGAACAGTGGAAAAGATGAATACAGAGTTAAGTAGAAAGATAGATGAAAATAGTAAAGAATTAAGAACAGAGTTAAGTCAAAAGATGAGTAAGATAGACGAAACTAGTATAGAGTTAGGACAGAAATTAGAAAAGGGACAACAGGAATTGGGAATGCAATTGGAGAGTCAGAGGAGAGTTTTCGAAACCTTTAGGGAAGAAGTTAGGGAGGAAATTAATAAAGTCAGTAGTGAAGTAAAAGAAAATAGAGAACAGGTTAAGGGAGAATTAGAGACAATAAGGCAAGAAGTAAAGAATTCTGAAAAGAAATTAGGTCAACAAGTGAGTGAAAAATTAGATAAAGAAAGGGAAAAAGTAACATATAGATTAGACAAACAAAGGGAAGAAATTAGAGAAGAGTTACAGGGGTGTAAAGTTAGAATAGAGAGATCTGATGTAGAAAGTGAAAGGCAGGCTAGAAATTTGGAGGATGTTACAGACCAAATAAAAGGAGTAGTAACAGAAATTACTCAGGTAAAAGCGGCCTTAGAAAATTTGAAATTAAGTGAAAATGCATGTAATCACAACAATCTTAGTAAAGAAGTTGCAAGAAACGAGGCAATACCAGGTGTATCAGCTGACATTTCGATGCAAAATAGGGGTAACAGTAATTCCCATTCTGATCTCGGAAATAGCTCAGGGATAGGTGACAATTCAAATTTACATTGGCCTAACCATGTCTTAAATGAAATGACACCTCCAGTTTTTGAAAATGAAGATTCAGATGATCCTAAAGCCTTTTTAGAAGGGTTACAAGAGTACTTCACGGTGAAACGTATACCAGAGGAGTACAAGATGGTGATAGTAAGAAAATGCCTAAAGGGTAATGCTGCTAATTGGCTAGGCCTTTCTATGGGTAACAATAATGATTACAGGACCTTTAGAAACATCTTTTTAACCAGATATTGGGGAGCTAGTAGGCAGGCTAATATTAGAGTTGAATTAAGCAATGGAAAATTTAATCCTAGATCGGAGGAATCGATGGTCAACTATTTTATGAGAATAGCGAGAAAATCGAAGATGTTGGACCCTCCCTTAGATGAAAAAGATCTAATAAATATAGTTACTCCACATTTTCCGGAAACACTTCAACACTACCTAATCATAGCCCGACCCGATAGCATTGCAGCTATGATCGAATTATTATCAGCCTTAGAAGTCAATAAGCCAAAACACGCATTTGGAAATAAATATGAAGAAAAAGAAACTGTCAGTTCTTTCGGGCAAGGGGCACAGTATTATCAGAATAGAAGTGAGGTTAGGGAAAGATATAAAGGACCAGTACCAAGGATGGAATCATTCCGGTGGGAAAATCAAGGTAGATATAACCAGGAAGGGCATCACCAAAATAGAAATGGTAATCAAAGGGGAAGAAATATAAGGGTGAATTATATGAATACAAATAGATTTGATCGAGGTAGACGGGGACGTTATTTTGGACATAGTAGAAATTCAAATGATGGGTATTGGACAAACGGAGATAATGAGTTTAGACCGAGGTCACCAAGACAGGAAGAAAGGTATTCTAATGGACGAAATTCCCCCGAAAATGCGGAAATGGTCGAGGCCATTAACACGGTCAAAAACATGGTAGGAAGTAACCCCGATTTAATGCAGGAAAACAGAAGTAACAATTCGGGAAATAGTACAGGAGCAATACATAAAAATCAGGGAAACGCCAGACCCGGTCAAACGCG
Organism: Tenodera sinensis; assembly: GCA_030765045.1. Lineage (NCBI taxonomy): Eukaryota > Metazoa > Arthropoda > Insecta > Mantodea > Mantidae > Tenodera > Tenodera sinensis. Next base: position 86,019,132 of record CM060968.1, on the reverse strand, counting down.
CCTTCAGTGAGAACTGGGTATCCTAGTAATGATTGTGATAAGTACTCGGAAATAAATAGTCCTGGAAGGCAAATGATGATACAAAAGAAAAGAGAATGGAAAAATAGAAACGACGAAAACGAAAAAGTAGGAGATCCACCTAAAATCAAAATTGGAGTAAATGGAAAACAATACAATGCAATTATAGATACGGGATCAAATAGCACAGTATGCTCACAAAATTTTTATGATAATTTACAAAGTAGTGGTTTTAAAGTAATGTCTTTACCAGTCAATGGGATATACTGCTCGCTAGCTGTGGGAAAACGAAAAGAAAGAGTAAAATTTCAAGCAATGATAAATATTGAAATAAATGGGAGAATACTTGGAATTTTATTTCTGATTGTAGGAAGACTTGTGACAGATATTATAATAGGTTGTGATTGTCTTTATGCCTGGGAAGCTGTGGTGAATTTTAAAAACATGATTCTAGAAATGAAAGTTGAAGATGAGATCATTATAGTGCCTTTTGTGGAAGATAGTAGTTCAGAAACTATTGTAAGAGAAAAAGAGGAAGAAGAAATCCAAGGGGATACATTCTTTGTAGAATATGTTAAAGTAGGAGCTATGGAATTAACTGAAGTAAATGTCAAAGAGTACAGTGTCAATAATAAAGAAAATGTAGAATGGGATAAAAATGATTTCATAGACAATTTGAGGGTTTCTGATGCAACTAGGTACTATGATATGGAGAGTAGTGAAGACTTAGAAGAATTGTTGAAAAAAAAAAAAAAAAAAGTAACTCAGGCTGATCAACTAAATGAACAACAGAGGGATAAATTGTTTGAAATATTAATCCGAAATAAAGAAGTATTCTCTGAGAAACCTGGTAAATGTAATATTTATACTCATTCGTTTGAGATGATACCCATCAAACCTTTTACACATAAAGCGAGAGCTATCCCTAGTACAATAAGAGAAGAGGTAGATGCAGTTATAAAGTCAATGCTAGAAGATGAGGTTATTGAGATTTCGAATTCAGAATTTGTGAATCCCCTATGTATTGTAAATAAGGCCATTGGAAAGATTAGGGTGACATTAGACTCGAGAAAACTAAATTATTGTTCATCATACTTTCCATCAGGGAATCCAACAGAACGTGTCCTCCGAGATATAGGAATTTATTTACGTGTACTTACACATCATAATCACAAGGATTGGGTGAAATATTGTCCATTGATAGAAAAGATTATCAATCACACCATTAATGTAACTACTGGATTTGCACCAATAAAATTAATGTTAGGAATTGAACCAGAACCAATATTGATAGGGGAACCAAAAACACTGAAAATTAATGACATTCAGTTAAGTGAGGAAGAAAGAGCGAAAATTGCTTTTGAACGAATCAAGAAAAAGGCAGAGAAGCGAAAATTAAAGAAAAAGAGTAGAAAACATAAATGGGAACCTAAGATAGGCGATTGGGTACTAGTTAAAGACCATAAGTTATCAAGTGCATTGCGAGGTAGGAACAAAAGGATGGAATTGTTATATAAAGGTCCTGCAGAAATTATATCAAAATTTGGTTATCATACCTATGAATTAAAAGATGTTAAAAATGAAAAATGTCTGGGAAGATGGCATAAACAACTCCTTCGACCATACGAGAAACCGTGTGGTGCCTTGGAACCTTGATTTAATGTAAAAGAAAAATTGGAAGTGTCATTTGTCTATTGGCGCCCAATCAGCTTTGAGATAAAATGTAAATGTTAGCTTACTTGAAAATCATATATTGGTCAGGTACTTACATATTCATGAAAAATGCAGAATGTGAATTGCTATCTACTACCAAGAGCTTAAAAATATATTGTATAGAGCTCACAATAACAGCTTCAGAAAGATTGTTAAAATGTTCATCTCCGCATAGAGAGAAAACAGAATATTTACTTTGTAAACATTTGTTAAAATATTTAGATGTATAGATAGTTATCACAGCAAGACAAAGAAAGGACTTGTCTGAAGAGTGTAATGGATTTATATAAATATATGTACATTTTAGTGCTTAAAGGATATAGTACAGATATGTGTTACAATAACAAAAGTGAAAAATCACAGTGCAAGTGATAGTGAGAGCGAAGTGAGCAAACATGAACTAAAAGAAGGAAGTATAAAGAAAGACTCTTGAAATTTAACCTTTATATAAAAGCTTCACAGAAGAAACCATAACATATTGTAATTAGTATTTAAGGATTAATGTTAAGTCAAATGTACAATTGTTTGTCATGTTAAAAGATTAATGAGAAAATGTGTTAATAACCAATTTAAAAAAAAAAAAAAGTGTAATTGAAAATTGTATATAATGGGAGTGTTGCCGATTATTCAAAATACAGGAGTAATTTTTAATTTTTCTTTCGGGCAAGACATTTACATTATTTTATTATAAAATAATAAAATAACATAAATGGGGGCATTTGATACCGAAATTTAGATTTCCGATCGAATGGGCTTTTGAAAAAGACACGTTTTAATTTAATTGCCGGATATGAGATTTGCGATAAATATTGAGTAATAACATAAATAGATAATATAGCAGGAAGTGTTGTAAGGTGAGCAAGATATGAGTAAATGATAGTCGTTAAATTCGTAGGATAAACACATTATTGGTTTCAAATTAACGAGTCATGACGTCATACCAAATAGTTTAAATACACGTTCGAAAGTCAAGTCTACCAACCTTAAAAGTCGCGCGATATATTTAATAAAATATAAAGTAAACATCGTTTAATCCTAAAAAAGGTAATTATATATTCGAAATTCATAAGAGAACATGTTATAATAGAAAGGGACATTTCTAAATTGCGGGAAAAGGAAATAGCATTTTGGATACGAGGCTTTCTTGGATGACGTCATGACATTCAAATAGGAAGAGAACGGTTTTTCTTAGCGTGGGTAAGAGAGAAAGCGTCGGGTCAGTACTCAACCAGAGACCAGTACGGGAGGTCATGCTGCGCGGATGTGAGGGGATTCCTCTACATATACAAATATTTTCGGCATAACTCCTGAAAAGATTTAAAAAGAAAATAAATGATGTACAAAGTTGTTCTTGGGTTGTCCATTACACTTACGCAAACCCGAGATAAAGAGATCTTATGCAGAACTAGCCGAGGCGAGCTACATCAAAGGGCAACACATCACCAACGACTTCAGCTTCAAATGGCGATCCAATAACTAGGACACAACGATTAAACAGCTTCACCTATGTGCTGTTTCAAAACATATTCAGTGGAGTCTTCTATTTAAAATAACTTAGGAATAAGGTGGAAAACATATGAAAGATAAACATTGATGATGACTTGCTATCTAGGTTCTCCAGGACTGATGCAGCGTGAGGATTGGACGGTATGCACTAGATGTGAAACATACAGGCCTCCCAGAGCACATCATTGCCGGATTTGCAAGCGCTGCATTCGGAGAATGGACCATCACTGTCCATGGTATGTAGTCAAAGTGACACTTTGGATATTGATCTAAGCGCATTTAATAATTGTGACCTGTCCGTTGGAAATAATGCAGGTGCCAGAGAAATGTATTTTTTGATTTTCAATGGAGATTGATGTATGTGCCATGGCCAATAAGCCACTAAAGGATATATGTATCCTGTGGTTCAAAAAGCTGGCACATACTTTCACATGTATCACATTGGGCTGGCCATGCAGCTAAATTGGTAGAGCATCTGCTTCCTGTTTGAAGGGTTCTGAATTTGATTCCTGGCAGGGGAGTACAAATTTTTCTCTAGCCAAAGAGAATAGTGAATGACAAATTGAAATATTTTAACTGCACATTCTGTGGGGACTTAACATATTTTCCTATATCTGTAAACATGTGTTCACAATCTAAGCATTTTTAAAGTTGGTACACTGCAGAATGAACCTGCAGTGCTGCTGTACAGCTAGCAATCCCAACCTCTTTGAGAAGCAGGATGGAATTGTGCTCTATGCCACAGAAGCCAAAAATTCAGAAGTATCTCTGGTGATTTTACTCTTAACAGCACCTAATTGCAAAAATCTATGACATCTGAACCTAATGAGTAGCTGTGCCTGTTGCATTGAAGTTTTTTCGTTTCATTAGAATATTTCTTGGAGCTTCTGGTGTTATACACTTTTGCGAGTTAACTATTTGTCATATACCACATAATACAAAGCTGTGTTGCAATATAGGTAAATATACTATTTGTATGGGGTGTATTTAAAGTAGATATATAGTAATTTAATGACCACCTCCAAAGCACAGTAGTTGCACATCTACCTCTAGCGTGAAGATCCCAGTTTCGATCCCCAGTACTGGCGTAGGGATTTTTCCCCTGCTGGGAGGTCTGGCATGGGGTGCACTCAGTCTTGTTAGGTTCCAGAGGGGCCAATTGAGCTATTTAGTAAAGAAGTAGTGATCCCAAGTCACAATGGCCTCATAATTGCCAAGGAGAGATCGGAGTGCTGGCCATGTCCCACCCTCCAGTTCTGCACCCCACTCATGATGCGTGTAGTGGGCATAGATGGGGGACGCAGTGGTCGGGCAGTAGGCTTTGGCCTGTGAAGGGCTGTTGCGCTAGGAGTTATATATAGTAATTTAATATTGCCATATGAAGTATTATTTGCAAACATCTGAAAGTAGTAGGTCTTGTAAAACATAAAAACTACATATTCATGGTGTTTTATGGCAATGTTAAATCCCTGTACACATATACAGTGTGTTTGTCATATTGCAGGGCCACAGATTGCATGTATGGGTGCTCTGCACACTGTCTATTACTCTGGAGGTTTTCCAATCTAAAATTCCTACATTACTTAAGAGTGATGATGAAAGGCACTATAATAAGTACTAATCTTGTAATAAGTTGTATTGAAAATGGTGTCCATCTGCATTAAGATATTTGTAGCATCTTCAGATGAAATTACCGTTCACATCCAAAAGTTTTTTATGTGTAATATTCACAATTTCTGTTTTTATATTGCCCTTAAGTTCATCTATGGTGTGGCGATTGTTCCTATAAACTTTGTTTTTACATATGTATCATACGTAAAAATTATTTAAGCATGAATTTTTAGTAGACATTTTAGTTGACTGATTACAAGACAAGAACAGCAACAATAATTCTTATACTCCAAAACAATTTATACACAACACTGATACCTGGAATAAACTTTCATCTCTGAGAAGCACAACATACAACTTAAACTGAATACAGAAACTTATGGTTTATGAGTATAACACAAGTGATAAATGTAGCATTGAGCTCATTCACATGGGGGCACAGCAGGAAAATGTCAAGGTCACTGCTATAAAAGTAAAAACTGCATATATACTAATCTGTGGTCTCGCGATAGAGTGAATGTATGGTGCTTTGAAAGTGTATGTTTTTAAGATTTATTCATCCATATGTTTCTGTTACATAGAATATATCAAGAGTTCAGAAGAACTTACCTAATATGTACATATAAAGTTTAATTACAACGTTTATTTACAAAACTGTTTCAATTTCACGTACCTGTAAAATACATCTACACTCATTTACACATTTTGATTACATTTAGTGTTGTACTTAAATTCTTCAGTATTGTAGAAAGCATTTTCTAGTAAATAGTTCTTAATGGTTATTTGTATCTCTCTTTGTTTTAAGTCTTTTATTTCCTTGGGCAAAGCATTATAATGTTCTTTCCCTATACTTTTTATTGAACGATTATTTAATGTTCCCCTGAGTGCAGTTCTGTAATAATCATGTTTATTTCTAACATTATAGCTATGCATGTGATTGTTTTTAGCAATTTTTCCATTTAGAAGAACATTCTTGGTGCTTTCATAAATGTAGATACATGGAACTGTTAGGATTTTGTATTTTTTGAAACAGTCCCTACAACTGTGTCTTTTTTCTATTTTCCCAATTATTCTAATTGCCCTTTTTTGTAATTTGAATATTTTTAGTACTTCCTTAGCTGTAGTATTCCCCCATAGTGTTATGCCGTATTTTATATATGAATAAATGAATGCATAGTACACCTGCTTCAGCGTTTTATTATCCATGTTATCCTTAACTTGTTTCATAATGTATAATCCCTTATTTATCTTTTTTGTTATGTACATTATATGTGGTTGCCAATTAAGATTTCTGTCTATAAGCACTCCTAGGAAATTTGTGACCTGTGTCTCAGGAATACTTTCCCCATCTACCTTGATATCAATGTGATCTGCTTGTTTTTCTTTTAGCCTGAAATTTATCCATGATGTCTTTTTTATGTTTAATACCAGATCCAGATTTGAAAGATAGTCTTTTAATATTTTTATGATGCTGTTTGCCTTGTTTTCTACACCTTTGGTAGTGGGATCTGTAACTATTATTGTTGTATCATCTGCATAGCCAATTGCTGTACCTCCATTATTTGCTACCATTTCAAAAAGATCATTTATATAAACTAAAAATAGAAAAGGACCCAATTTTGAGCCTTGCGGAACTCCTTGTTTAATTGTTTCAAATTGTGATCTTACTTTATTTACCATAACCTTTTCATTTTTGTAGTTTATTTCTACGCACTGCTGTCTGTTTTCTAGATATGATGCAATCCACTTTTGTGCAATGCCTCGAACCCCATATTTTTCTAACTTATTTTCTAGGATGTTTATATTTACACAGTCAAAAGCTTTAGACAGATCCAGAAATATGGCAACTACAAATTCACGATTATGGAGTGCATTAATAATTTTATCATTTGCTTTATCTATTGCATTTATTGTTGATTTATGTTTTTGAAATCCATATTGTAGTTCTGCTAAGATTTTCTGTTTTTCAAAATATCCTTGTAGTTGTTTCAAAAACACAGCCTCCATCACTTTTGATATTGGAGAACATAATGTGATTGGTCTGTAGTTTTCTAAGTTACATTTGCTTTCTTTTTGTTTGTATATTGGTCTAACGATCACTCCTTTTAATGTATCTGGAAATACTCCATGCATTAGTGAAGTGTTTATTATATGAATGAGAACCTCAACAATTTCATATTTTATGTTTTTTAGCATTTCGTTTGATACTTCATCCAAGCCAACAGATTTTTTACATTTTAGTTTATTTATTTCTCTTAAAACTTCCTCTTCTGTTGTTTCGAGGATTCCCATAGAATTAATTTGGGCAAAATTTGATGTTATTTTTGAGTTTAGAGTTTTTGGCTTTGAAACTAGCTGTTTTGCAACATTTATATAGTAGTCATTGAATATATTACATATTTGCTTAGGATCTGTTATCTTATTATTTTTATGGTTTATTTCAATATTTTCTATTTGTTTAGTTTTACTGCTTTTATGTATTTGATTTACGATTTTCCACACTGCTTTTGTTTTGTTTTCTGCTTTTTCAATTAGTTCCTTGTTATAATTCTTTTTAGCCTGTGTAATTATTGTATTTAGTATTTTGTTATAATTTTCAATATAATTTAGACATTTCTCGCTCATATTTGGCTGTTTTATTGAATTTAAAATTTAATTTATTGAATGTTACATACAATATAAAAATCCAGTGAAATCTGTTTTGTTTTTCTTTACTATTGATAATCTGTGAAATATAGATCAATGTGGTACATATACAAACAGAGAATTTATAATGCTTTATTTAACATGGTATTCTAGGGTATAACCAGTTTATATAAGTGTCAATCCACAACTAACCCAAACACTTGAAGCTGCACTTCACGCAGAAAACAAAGAGTTTTATTCAATGATTTTTAAGTATTTTATGTTTTTTTCTTTCAGGATAAATAACTGTGTTGGTGAACAAAACCAGAAGTATTTTATACAGTTCCTTGTGTACGTTGGAGCTCTTGCAGCATATGCAATTATTCTTGTGGTAGTTTCGTGGGTTGTTGAGTGCCCTGAATGCAGCAATGAAGTTTCTGTGAAACAGAGTCGAATGTAAGCTTTTTTTCTTTTCATATTTTCTTAAGCAATAACTGTCTAATAAGTAGTAGATTTTATCTATGATGTTACACATCATTATTCATATTCCTTAATTTGTAATACATTTTGGATAAAGATCCTAACAAAATACTAAAAACAGGCATTGATTATATCATTAAAAATAATGATTGTATAAATAGATCAATTCTGTATTTATGATTCTGTGGCAAATTTGCATGCCATTATAATGTGTATTTGTAATTATTTATAATTTTCTTAACCTTTTGCAGCCTGCATTGCATAATCCTGGTGCTAGAAAGTGCTCTGTTTGGGATGTTTGTATCTGCAATCCTCGTAGATCAGTTGCAGGCAATCTTTAGTGATGAAACAGCAGTGGAACAGGTACAGCACCAAGGTCCATTTAGACCCCACAAACCCAAGCTGGTACTCCTCACAGAGGTTTGTGGGAGAACACATCCATTACTATGGCTGTTGCCTTGCGTGGGTGTGTCTCGACACATGGAGGAACCACTGCTAAATCATGAAGTGTGAAATTTATTTTACATGGTAAGTAAACCATTAAACAGTACTGGTTCTTCAGTTTTCATAAGGTGTAATTAATCCAAACGAACAACATGCAACAATTGGCACTAGAGAATATACAGTGGGTCCATAAAGTATTGTCATACTTTAAACTGGTATTGCAGTGCTTTGAACATTTATTTTTAAATGAAATTGGTGACATTAGAAAGAAAAGCTCAAATATTTTATATTTTTGTACTTGTCAGTAGTGGACAAGATCGCAGGAATCAAAATAGAAACTAAATAAATGCGCTCATATTTGTGATTGCCGAGGATTCATTGTTGGATATTTAGCAGGCAGGTTATATGTGAATATTTCCTTTTAACATTGTGTTGCTATTAAAGAAGTTTTAAGGAGTTACAGTAAACCCACAAGAAGAAATTAGTATGTTTTGGAACGTCACAGTACACAGAAGCCGGCCGGTCGGCCTGTCGCTTTTAGTTTTTAATTTGTTTTTACTTTAGATTAAAAGAAGCATTTTAATTTTACTAAACTTCCAAAAACTTGTAAACTCCAAGGGATTTTTACTTTTAAACTCTTTCATGCTTCGTGCTACACATTTATGATACCACTTCCAAATATTTAAAATATATTTGATGAAGACTGAACTATCTCTTAGAACTGCTATGGCAGTTACTTTGGCAGTAAATTCTTTAATACTACGAGCCCTTCATGTTAGAACATTGTATCTGAGGGTATCTGCCCACCATTCTTGAAGGAAATGCTGTGCTGTTGCTTGCAGCAGAAAAAGAACCCAGTGTTCTATGTATAAAGTTCCTCGCTAACTTGGAAGTCAAAGACTAGCAGGACCTCCATGTAAGTGCGAAGCATGGTGATATGCAAAAAATATACTACCTACTTTTGAACTTCAGTTTATTGAACCCCCAAAACATAATACTTTTCATTTGTATTGCAGTCTTATAAGCATGTTTCATAAGGTGATGCAGCAATTTGACAAAGGTCCAGTCCAGTTACTTTTCTATCACTTTATTTTTCTCCTAAATTGTTGCACAAAAACACAGTTCGATCACTCCTTTCACTGTCTTTCTTTACTTTCTCTCTCTCTCAGACACTAACTCTGATGATACATATATGTACCGCCGAAGCGAGTACACCTGTTGAAACTTCTTCACTTTGATGCAATGAATCTTTCACAGCTGTCTTGCACTCACTGACAAACTGACTCAAACTGCCTGTCCACATACTCCACAAGCTTTTATTACTGGTGATGACATAGCCTGATCTTTTTTGAACGTGTACAAACAAGTCGGCTGCCAGACACCCCTCAATTGCTCTGGAAAAAAACCCCTTTTGCTTTGCTGCTTGACTGTTAGTCAAGTGTTTGCTTGTGCGAGTGGTGTGGGTAAGCTTGAGCTTGTACGCCTTTATTTGGTAGTCCGGCTGGTATGTGGTGCAAACTAGCTTAGCTCCAACCGTCCTTTATTGTGTGCCATGCCCAGTGTCACAATAATAAAATGTTGCCATTATATGTTATACTTATTAGTACACATCCTGGATATAATAGATCTAATTAAATTCTAGAACTTTGTTGTTTTTATGATGCGATAAAATGGATAATCTTTTTATATAGTTAACAGTATTGGTATAACTCTCATTATGAAGCATGAATTCCAAAAATTTTTGTTACAGGTAAACTAACTCAAACTAAAAATGCAGATTTCAGAAGGTTTTGAAATCCTGCATTTTAATTCATATCATTCCACGCATCAAAGGGAAAGAAGATACTATAGTATTATTTGAAAGGTGAGTGTCAAAGTTAAACTTTGATCTACGCAGAGGATTTTTACATTAAGACTGCAGAATATCTGTGTGAGAGAAGTTTTTGTCTTTCTTTTATCAAGTGCTAGTCAAGAGTGGGAAGTCCATTATTGGGCAACTTAAGTTATCTGTGTGCTAAGATGGCTTGATGGCTAACAGTGCAAAAGTTATTATGGATGAACTTTGTATATTGAAATTTTAAATCTGCTGTTGCTCCGAGTACCAAACAGACTCCATTCTCGAAGTGTAAAAACTGCAGAAGAGCTTTCTACATAAACGTAGCATTTTTACAAGAATTGTGCCAGTACCTACTTATACATGTACTTGATTCTCACAACATTTTGAGTATTTTTTTTATAGTTTATAAATACAGTAGCAGGATATCTGCAGCTTTTTAAACTTATTAATAAATGACTATGAGATTAATGTAAGAGCAGAATAAGCACGACAGGATTTCTCCACATGGTGGTTGTATATCATGTTTGCCAGATTATATATATTTAAGTGCATTTAAGCAGAATAGTCATTAAGGTAAACCAAGTGAAGCAACCATATTATGTTTTTTGCTGTGTTGTCATTGCATTCCATCAAATCATAACTGTTTATGTATATAATCCGCAACAAAAGTAACCTGTATTGTGATGATGATGCACAGAAAAATCATTGCATAAAGTTAATTATGAACCCACCGATAATTAAAGTGCTCATTATGGGAGAACATTTCCTTACTGAGTACAATCCTCAGTGCATTCATTTATTAGCATAGGATAAATTACAAGGTGCTACTCTTAGAGAAGTATAGTCATAAAGTTTTTCACTGGCAGATTTGAGACTCATTTATGTATATGCTGGCAGGTATTTGGCATGTATGACAAACTTAACATTCTCCTGATGAACAGGAGGTGTACAAAAGAAAATTGTTACTAACAATAACCTGCAAACATTTCATATTGTCAGTTCTGCTGATTACATACAATGATGGCAACAATGGACATGCAGAAAAGTGAATACATGATTGATTTGGAGTCCCCCTAGTTCCTAACGGAGTGTGCATACAAAACCTGACGTTGCTCATAACCATGATACAAAAAATGCCTCGTTCCATAGCTCAATATTATATAAAGTATTTTTAAATGTAACTAAATAACAATAGATCTTTGACCATGCCTTCATAATCAGTGCTGTATCATTCTGTGCACTGTGACTATTTTGACACTGCTGTGTAATTGAGACAAGGTGCAAATGAGCAACTGATATGTCAAAATTTAGATGCTTATCTTAGGTAGATATTTAATAAACCTGTAGTATAATATCTTTAACAAGTAAACCTTTCTTAAAAAATATGCTCCAACCAATACAGCACATTTGATTTAGAGCACACTGATTAAAATACACCCTTTCATGTATATTTCATGAATAGAATAGGTAGGCTTTAATGTCCAGCCTGCTCTCCTTAATTGGCACAGTTCATTGTTGTCTCACTGAACAATAAACATGGTTAATTTACATAGTGAATACACCAGAGAAAATGCTTAACAACATAGAAGGTATGTTTAAAAAAAGAAAAACTTCCAGATAATTATCTTGAAAGCAACACATTTCAAGAAAACAGATTCAGATTTGTTTATTCAAAAAGGTTTTTGCCTGGTGGTGGTGCATGAACCTTGCTACAATTTTCATAGGCTGGCAATAATTATTGACAGGTTTTTTCTTTCTCTGCGACATGCTGACCTGTCATGGCATGTAATACGTCCTCTGATTGGTAATCAGAGGATATGGTCGGTGAATTTATTTTGATAATTCTCCCGGTCAGGTCGGTGAGGCCCGTAAACCAACGACAGGTGTGGTCCTCCAGACATTCTGGGGGTTGTGAGAGAGCGATGTGACTGCCAAAACATAAAAATATGGTGCTCTCTAAAAAGCGGTTACTATTACTGCTATTGCTCTCTTCAATATCAAATGTTGGAGAGCAAGAGGATTAATGACTTCATTGTCAGAAATCCAGCATTAGCTAACAACAACACTTTCTCTGCGACATATAGTAAATAGAGGAAGCATTGTATTCCACCCAAAAATTCAATTGTGAGATTTCACTGGTAATGCACGTTTTGAGGCCCCCTGAGAACAGAATAACTCAAGTTGGTTAAAAACCAAAGTTGGTATTTAAGTTTAATATTTTTAAAGTATGTGATACAAAGACTGAAGAAAATTCCTCCATCCTAAATTATCCTTTACATGGAAAATTTTTTGAAAATTTTTATTTTCTCGAGAATGGTTCTAATGATTTTGATTAAAATGCTATATGTTTAAGATATTTGTATGGCAAATGAAATGCATGTTTTGAATTTTCTGGCTATAGCCCACAAACTCGCCTCCTCTTGATGACTTTTGCATAACTGGTGAACTGTAAGAGATACACCAAATCTTACTATACAAAAAATGTCATTAAAATACACAATTTATGTCCAAATTAATCTTTTTTGTGGAGTGAACTGTTTTGGAGATATTCCTTGTTATTTGTGTGAGCTTTGCAGTACTTATACTTTTCTCAAATGAAAAGTCGTAATTCACTTTTTTATATCTTAGCTCTGCAAAGAGAACAGAATTTCAAAGCCTTCATATAGTGACCAGCTTTAAAAGATTTGACTATCACTCAAAGCCTACTGTAGGCCATGACAAGGCATTTGATTTTCACATTACAGTGTAAGGAATTGGTAATTATATTATACTGGTGAGACATATACATATTTCTTGTTCACTTAAGTTTAGAAGATGCACACTAGACTGTGGAAATATTAGTAAGATTTTTATATCCAGGAATAATTAATGACGATTTATTGAAACATATGCATTGTGTTGGTTTTGAAATTGTGATGTTTTCTAAACTTATTTTTATGAAAGAATAGACGTAATTGTCATTGGCAGGCAACAAAATGGGGGACTAATTCTTGACCCTACAAAACAATTTGAAAAAAAAATGTAGATCAAATTAAGAAGGTTGATAAGGGGAAAAAACTACATTATGAGCCTTGCATTCCTTATTTAACTTATAACTCATAATTCATAACTTTAAGAGACAAATACAAAATACAAAATTTCAAATTGGGATATGATTTATCTACTTTTTTGTGCTCGTGAAGTGACCACTGAATTTACTGCTAATTTGTTCCAACGTTTTGAATTGCAATTAAGATATTGATTTAGAAATTATCTGTGATTCTTTGTACATTTTATATAATCATCTGTATACTATACTAATAATTCTAAAATGGTTAGCTGTCCTATTTCCAAATTCTATAATAATTTTGCACATTATTACATTTTACCTATCAAATATTTTTACATTATATGATTTTTTACACTTTATCATTCCTGTTTAAAATTGTCTTTTTTAACAGACCTATGAGCAGGCATGGGTTTATGACAACCCTAAAATAGGACAGCTATCCAACTACTGGATTTTCTCTCTTATCCCCTTGTACCTACAAGAATACTAACAATAATTTTGGCAAATGTTTATCTTGACTGACATGAAAAAGATAGAGGAATAAGTGTTTGTAGAAATGGTTAGTACAAGAGTAGAGAAAGTCATGTAGTACAACACGTCAAAAACTGCCACAGTGTTTACAAAAATGCATCACTCGAAATGGTGATTATGTGGAAAAATAGAAAAATGTTCAAGCTTCAAAACTGTGTACCATTTGTTGTCAATAAATGTTTCTTTATATTTTTTAAAAAAAAATTGGAGACCTTACTTTTGGGATCACCCTCATACAAATCTGGTTTAAATCAGCTATAGGTTTCTTACAAACTTCTTAAATATTTTATAAAATAATACATTATTTAATAAAAAGAATGTTTCAGATAAAAGTCATTTTCTTTTAATGTTTAAAATAAAAACTTATTAAAAGAAATTGGGATTCTGATATAAAAACTTAAAATGTAACTAGTGATATACTAGTTGTTTTCCGCTTCAGATGAAGAAACATTCACCATAAAGTGTCCTCTTGAAAACATGTTGCTTTCAAGATAATCAGTTAGAAAGCTCTTTAAAACACCTGTATATGATCCATGTAGGTATCATGTATTACATGTGCAATTCTTCACTGGTATATCATTTACATACAGTAAGAGTAAACAGGATGGTAAGATAGCATATGATAGTATATTGCAAGTAGCATTTGGTAATGCATATAAGTATCTAAATAAATTTAAGAGAGAATAACGAAATCAAGCCTAGTTGAAAAAAATATTAGCTATGCTGTCATAACTAATGAGCAAATGTCTATTCTGGTCAAGAGAATACTGTGGTAAAGTTCTCAGTTTACCAGGGTAAAATAGTATTTCTGTTGCACCAAGGTCAGTATTTGCTGCTCATTGGTGAGCAGTTTTCATTGAAAATCACTGTGAAGAATCCAAAACAGAATTTAAGCGTGTAGTAACATCAAGAAAATGTTTCTGTTAATTTTCAAAGCTGATTTTTTTAAGGGTTACCTGTAGATAAAAATTCATAGTTTTAGAATTATTTTTCATATGTGTATCCACAGCTTTACTGGCATTATTGCATTAATTAAGATCTCTCTTTCTCTCCCCCATATTCTCTCTCACTCACCCACTTTATCCTCCCTTTTCCCCTTTTGTCACCTACTCTCTCCGTTTCTACTCTGAATAAATTCCTCTTTTAATTTAAAAGGTTAGTTAATTAATAACACTGAACAACACTTACAAAAATTTTTCCGGGACGTGTTTCGAAGGTTAACTTTCCTCCATTATCAACCGGACAATAACTGGGTTTCCATGGTGTTTCATGGTGTGGATGGTGATGCTTCTTCTGATGTTTCTTCTGGTAACGGTTCAATGAACTTACTGAAAATGTCCCTCTGAGGAATGTCGAAATTAAATACTCGGTTTCTATTTTTTAAAATAAAGATTTGTTCCCATGTGGACAGTTCTTGTTTTCCGGTTATGTGTTTGAGAAGTTTCGGTTCTAGTATTTAATTTCGACATTCCTCAGAGGGACATTTTCAGTAAGTTCATTGAACCGTTACCAGAAGAAGCATCACCATCCACATCATGGAAACCCAGTTACTGTCCGGTTGATAATGCAGGAAAGTTAACCTTCGAAACGCGTCCTGGAAAAATATTTTGTAAGTGTTGTTCAGTGTTATTAATTAACTAACCTTTTAAATTAAATTAATTACAACACTGTTTTCAAACTTCTATGAAAGGAAGAAAATTCCTCTTTGTTTTACCACATCTCTTATTCATATGTCATACATTACTAACACTCATCCATTTCTTGAAACACTGCTATGTCATTTTCACTTTTGCACCCATATGTAAGACCACATAACAATTACTTTCTATGAATTTTTTAGTCAGTGATGATGTTCTGAGCTTTGGAGATTGACATAAAGTGCATAAATAATTTTGGTTGAAAATGACGTTTGTGATAATAGAAGTAACTTATTAGTAGGATGAACTGGTCAACATAAATGCATAAATAATAATTAAAATAAATATTGGACAAATATCAAACAGGTTGTCTTTATCTCTATGCAATAATTTTATGCAGTTAAGACAAATGGAAAGCAAATAATTTGTTGCATTTTATTGTTGTATGATGGTCATTTATTAAATAAGAACTGTTTTGTAACAGAGTAAGAGAATTATTATTTATTTATGCCAACAAACTTACTGTTGGTGTTTTTAAACACACAAGCCGTGTGTGGGCAAAGTTTAAGAGGTAGTTGAAGGTCTGTGGTTCAAATCCCAGTTGTGGCATTGAATTTTTAAGTTCCGGTTCTACCTCTTAGAGTAAGAGAAACTTTATTTATGAAATAGATTGTATCACAAACTATAATATGCACATTTGTTCATTTTTCAACATAATCACAATTAACATTTAAACGTTGGTCAAGTCATGGTACCAGCTTTTGGATCACAGCATCAAAGGATGCTGGCTCACAGCCTGACCATTAAACCAGTTAGTAACAGTTTCTTTTAGCATGTCAGTAACAATGTGACGACTACTACTAATCTTGAAACCTGAGGAAATTTCTGGTGAAGCGCATTAATACTTAAGTGCCTGTTTCGGTGAATTTCCTCATCAACTTTTTGTGTCGTGTCTTCATTCATGATAGTAGGCCATGCAGATCGTTCATCATGAACATTCGTCCTTCCTTCATTAAACAGCTTACACCATTTATGCACATTTCCATCATTCATTACACCTTCACCAAAAACTTCAACAAGCTGCCAGTAAATTTTGGCAGGATTACTGATTGATTTGGCGACAAACAAAGCAATATAACCATGCAGCCAACACCGGCAGAGATGTGAAAAGTAATGGTGGCATAATGAGCGACTGGCTGACCTTGAACTGTCACTTGGCAAGATGTGCATTCACACTGCACAATTGGTTCTTACTTTAAAAATTACCCTTGTATATGGTATATTGTTGGCGAACAAAGATTCTTAAATCTAAAATAAATTTGATGCTTTTGGCCATTTGTGAGTAATGAATGTAAAATCTGAGGTGTCTTTTGTCTGGAAATTATTTGTTAATTTTTCTTATCATTGGTTTTTTTTTTATAGCACTTGTGAAATTTGTTTTGTTCTATTTCACAGAGGACAGGAGGGAGTAGATTATTTAATGAATGTGTAAATAGTTTTCTATATCATAGGAATATCTAGCATAGCAAAGCATTGAGGTTTTAGTTTGACCTGGTATGTAAAATGATTATACCAGCTGTAGCAAATATATATTGGTGATAACCAATTTGGCTGTGACCTGAAAAACTATGGAATATTGCACACCTAAAGTATAGGCAATAAATGGATCTTCTGCCTTTGATATTCATACTGCCAACACTTTGCATCTGAAGATGTAGCAAGTTTGCTCATTTTGTTATTAATTAGTCATTAAAACAGCTATTTGGTTGCTTCATTTGTTTTACTATATTTACAAAAAGGAAATAAAGGTAAGTAGCATACTTATACAGTTAGGACGAAGTATTATTTATTGAATTCCAAGTTTGTAAATAATTTATACAAATGAAGTAGTGCATAAAATTAAAAAAATGTAATTGGATGATTGTCTATCTGTATAGTTAAAATGTATAATATGTGCTCAGGTGCTTGTTATTATTTCTACTGTGATTATTATAAGTTTGTTAAAAGTATGCATCTAATGGAACAAATCAAGTAGAACAACTTTTACATATATCTTATAAAGTTAGTTTAATATGTGAAGTAATTATGAGCTTGCTGTTGAATTTAAATATTGTTCTGGAGTTCAAGGGCATTTTATCCTTGCAACTTTGCTCTTGCATTGTTTCAAGTCTGGAAAGGAAAGGGAAAAGTGCATTATTGTACCATTCTTGTTGCTAAAATTTTTTATCCTGGTTTATTTTATGTCATACTTATGAGTATGATTGATATTTTAAAAGTGCAATAACTAATGGTTTTGAAAATATAGAAAATGTAACAAGAATATAGTGAGATTATAAATGCTTTATAAAAGAATGTAATTAATTTTAAAGATGAATAGCAGTTAAATATGCAGGTACCTAACTTGTACATGAAACTACCACACACGTTTAATGAGGGAAAAGATTGAAGCTTTTAGATAGTTCATAAGAGATAGAATGATTTTAATTATATCTCCTTTCAAAACTTCTTTCTTTATGAAAACCCCAGACAGAATGAGCTTTGTGCTGTTTTTCTTTCTTTCTTTTTTAGGTCACATTTTAATTTTTATTTCATCTATTAATTCACTTATAAATTCATTTAAATCAAAGAAATGTGGAGCTCACATTTGCCATTTAGCTTTTATGCCTTTTAATGAAAATGCATGATTTCCTCTGGTTGAAAGATACTGTATTACATAATCCAGGTATCATACACCTCTGAATGACAACATGCATCTTCCAGGAAGTGAAAGATTGTAGGAATGTTTGCTTTTAACACACTAATCCCTTGCCTTCCATTTCCTTACTGCATGAGTCTGCAAATTGGTCACTGCGATAGCACAAATGGTAACATCATGGAACGCAACCTGCCAAGCATATGATGCATGGCTTGAAGGAGGGTTTTGAAAGCCCCAGTGGTGGCATAAAGGAACTTCTCTAACACATGTTTATATATATATATATATATATATATATATATATATAATGTTTGATTTTGTACATGCTTAATACACATGTGTATATATATTGAGAGGGATTGGCTCCATAGTGTAGTTGGTAGTGTGCTTGCCTTTGGCAAGTGGAGGACCTGGCTTCGATCCCCTGTACCAGCATGGGAATCTTTCCCCTGCTGGGAGGTCTGGCACAGGGTACACTCAGCCTCGTTAGGTCCCAGAGGAGCCAATTGAGGAGCTACTTAATGAAGATGTAGCACCCCCAGGTCGAGAAGGTTGCATAACTGGCTGGGAGGGCTCAGTATGCTGACCACATACCACCCTCCAGTACTGCACCCCACCAATGACGCCTGTAATGGACAAAGGTGGGGGACACAGCAGCTGGGTAGCAAGCCTTGGCGCTTATTGGGCTGTTGCGCTGGGGTTTAGTTAGCACAGATTGAGAATGCTTTAACATTTAGCTTTCATTAATCTATTCCTTACTTCTTCTGGAATGTTATAGTTACACATACATCTAATGTTAATTCACAAGTAATGAAGTACAACAGAGTATGCAGGTTTTCATCTGTCAATCGTATTCTGCTTTTAGATTTTGCAATCTTAAGTTTAGAAAACAGTTCTGTATGTTGAGCCAAACATAGTATTAATATATGCAAAAACATGAATGGAGAGATGGAAATCTTGCCAAAACAAGTTCTCTAAATCTAAACTATTATTTATTTACGCCAACAAACTTATTGTTGGTGTTTTCAAACACACAAGCCATGTGTGGGCAATATTTGAAAGGTAGAATTGGAACTTAAAAATTCAATGCCACAGCTGGGATTTGAACTACAGATCTTCTGCTTACCAGGTGGTTAAAGCATCCGCCTGGTAAGTGGAGGCTCTGTGGTTGAAATCCCAGCTGTGGCATTGAATTTTTAAGTTCCAGTTCTACCTCTCAAAAATCTTAAACCAGTTTTATTTTCTAATTGTGATTTTACATAATGAACTTTAAGGTTTTAGATTTTTTAAAATTAGTGCATTTTCTAATCCGTTTCTTCTCTAGACTATAAAGCTTCAGTGAATATTTAAACATTATGATTGCATTCCTGGGCAAATGTTTGTTTTATATTATTCTATTAAAATGCCATAACATTTCCTATCCATGACTTGCTTGTGAATATTGAGACAACATTCATAATGCCCTTTAATGTTTGGCTTGTAAACCCAAATCAAGACTTTTGAATACAACATACATTTCACATTCTTGCCCATAGTGCAGCAAAACTATTGTTCTTCCCACTCCTCTTGGAATGGGAAGGTCACCTTGCATTTTCATTGTTTCGAAAGAACCATATCATGTCGATGAGGCATACACCACTGCTCGTTTATGTTTGAATGCGTGTTGCTTGAAGGAGGGAGGGCTTCATATTGCTTTGTCCCTAATGGTGGTATTACATCATATTATCAGCTAGTACAGTTTTGCCAACCCCTGCCTTATTGCAAATGCAGACCCTTAAACTTGCTAAGTCAGCTGCTACTTGTAGTACAGTGTATATGTGAATTGTGAGATTAGCCTTCGGAACTGATAACTCTCCTGAGTTCCATCATGAGGCTATATTCTGTTTCTAATTTCATTTTTCTATATATGAATTTTCATTTGCTCAATGTTTGACAAAAAAGGAAGTATAAATAGAAAGTACACGTTATTTTATTCTGACTAAACTCTATCAAGACCAACTTTGAGGGTTCTGTAGTATACATAAATTTTATACTTTCCTAATAATTTTGAAATAGAAGATAATAATATAAATTGACCTATAGTTTTCAGTTTTATACCAATTTTTTTTTAGCTTTAACATGCTTTAACCAGTTAAGTCAAATCGAACAATGAGTGACATGATGAAATTATACTCAGATGAGTCTGTGGTCTATAGAGTGTAGAGTAACCTGACATTCATCTTTTAGGATAAGGGAAAATCCCAGAAAAGAAAAGTCTTATCCAAGTAACTTGCCCTAACCGAGATTCAAACTTGGGACCTCTTGGATGTGAAGCAGATATGCTACCTACACAATAGAGGTGGGCTGTTTTATTCTCTTCATCCTTTTTAAACAGTGGTATTATTTTTGCAGTTTTCACACAATGTGCCTGTTGAAAAAGAAAGTTTGTCTGGATGGCTCAGTTGGTTAGACGCTGGTTTACTGATCCCAAGGTCATAGGTTGAAATCTGGCACAGACCAATAGTTTTTAAGTATGCCTAAAAATAATTCTATGTCAATAGATCTATTGGCATGTAAAATAACTCCTGTGGGACAAAATTCTGGCATACCAGTGATGCTGATATGATCCTGGCAATTGGCAGTGTCGTTAAACAAGAAAATAATTTTTTAAGTTGAAAAAGATGCCTTGATCAAATATCACAGCATGGGCATCGCAAGGGGGGGGGGGGGCCACGGCCCACCCCCCCTAGAAGCTGGCCAACTTAATGTGCAATCAATTACTGACTATTAAACTACTGTTTTAATTTTAATGTAAAGATCAATTTTTATTTAGCACAAATTAATATGGTTATATGCAACAAGCATAATAAATTTTGAATTAATATTATCTGATTGCAAATTTCAAACATGTGCCCCGCCCCCCCCCTAGAAAAATGTCTATCGTCGGTCATGTATCAGAGAAGTGCAATAAAATATTGATAAGAGTTCTGTAATTATAACAAATACCTGAGAGATTACAAGCTTCACTTATCTTAGTATTTGCTGCAAGTTCTTGAAATTAAAAGCAGACTCAAATACCAAGATAAGTGAAGCTTATAGTCTCTAAGATATTTGTTATAATTGTAGAAATGTATTGCTTCGCTGTTCATAGCTTCAGTTTTTCATAATATATGGTACTGATAAGAGTTTTTAAAAATACAGTCAGTAATTTCATTTACTCTTTGGTAGGTTTTATTTTTTGTGTTCAATATTGCACATCGTTAGCTGTAATCAGATTAAGATATGTTGTATTTATATTCCTAGGAACATACTTACCTGTCCAACATTTTAAGTTTATTGGAAAGATTGATATATAAAACTGATAATAAAAATGGAGTGTTTGAAACAATGGAACATACTAGTAAAATATTAAGAACATTTAATATTTTAAAATCATTATGTTCGCAAAGTAATCATTCCTGTTGGGTTCATTTCTAGTGCTAGATTTCTGTTTTCTTGAGCTAATTCTGTACTCTGTATTCAGGATCCGCCACATTGTTTTTTATTTTTTTCAGAACTTTGTATGATCTGTTCTGTATGATATTGTTTTGCAGCTATCAGAACCATTTGTATATCTTGTTGTATTTATTAAAATGTAGTTTGAAAGCTTCAGAATTAGTATTTTTATTACCTTCATTAAAATTTTAGACTTCTAAATGATTTTTAAATTCCACTTGTTAGCTATGGCTTAGATTTTCCTTTACTTTTATGTGCTTTCTTGGTACCACATCAAGATATTTTAATTATCTTAACAAGGGCTTTAAAAGTATCATTTTTATGTAGTTCCTCATATACTTTTTCCCATGTTTCTGTCTCTGAATACATTTATATTATTACTTCTGTAAATGTGTCCTATTCTATAATTGTTCCATATATACCATATTTCATTGCATAATGGTTGCACCTTGGCTTATAGACAAGCAATTAGCATTTCACCACATAATCATGGGTGACCGAGCTTCGCTCAGCATTTACATAAAAGAAAAGGGAGTAGAGAAAACCATGCAAATGTAATATGTTGTGTGGTAAAATGAATTGCATAAAAGCCTTCTCCATGAAGAAACACTTAGATGAGTCTGCATGAACTCTGTGCACTGATATACAAGTGACTCACCTGCACAGTTAACCCTTTGTTGCAAACATTCAACTACCAGGTGCCTCACTACAAATGCAATGACGCCGTTGCTGACCTAGTGATGTCATTACACACATTCCCATTACTTCATCCAGATTATTGAAGTTTTGATTGATGCCAACGTGTAATATCATTACTTTTGGTTTTTTCACTTTATTACCTATATTTCAGTCTCCTTTTACAGCTGTCTAGCTGTTATACCATGAAACTCTTGGACATCCATATCCTTCACCTTCATGTGTTTTATAATAGCGTCACCCTTTAGCAACACACCACATTTTACAGCTTTGCCTTTGTTTCGCTCCACCTTCTTGGGTTGTACATTTGGATTCGTCCACATTTATTCCTAAGTTCATGTGTTCCTGTAGTACTATTCTCTTGCCCAGTAAACTTGTATCAATCAGTATTTGGTCACTACCTCAATGCTTTGAAAAGCATTCTTCTTACTATTAGCACTTTTGCCGTCATAATTGTAGAACATAGGACATTTATCCATACTTTTGCTTTTAGCTCATCATTTTGCTTGTCCTTTCTATAAGTCATTATTTAAAATATTTGTCACTAATTGCAATGGCAATATCCTTGGCATCTCTCTGAAAGATAGAATATCAAACACCTTGATACACAAGATATCAGCAACAGTAGACATAGCACAACAGGCTGCGAAGACCAAGTGGAAATGGGGCGAACACGTGATGAGGCTGCAAGATGACAGTTGGACAGCACAAGCTACCACATGGGACCCTTACATTGGCAAGAGACTCCCAGGAAGACCAAGACGCAAATGATCGGACTTGTTCAGAAAACAAGTAGGAAGACAGTGGACCACCATAGCCAGAAACAGAAAGGAGTGGAAAGAACTAGAACAATTAAGTGACCATGTGTAATCCAATGTTTAGTATATTATGTATGGTACCCTCTTATGCGGACTAGCTCACCGCGTGAGTGTTTTAAAGCAGCTACCCTTATTTGTAGGAGGCCTTTGCCCTCAATGGGACATCACAGGCTATTTTCATTTCAGTTTCATTCAATTGCAATTATGCTTCTTGGTGGTTACTAGGCTCTTCACTCACATTAACTGTTTTCTCCTGTTCTTCTATAGTTCTTATTATTGCACCTCCATTTGTACTATTTTCTATGGCCTTAAAGCTATCATAGATGCTTTCCTTTGCTAACATTTCATCAGTTTTGCTGCTTACTTTACATAATCTGTTCACCTTACTCTGGTTTATAACTCCACATCTGTCATCTTGAACTACCTCTGAAAGTCTTAGCTTGATCAGTTGGAAATAAAAAATACATCTGAAAAAGACTTGACAATCAAGTAAAAGACACGTGGTATGTGCGCAAATCGTATATGAAATGACCAGGTTCATAAGGCAAGTTTTTCTTACTTTAGATAGGTATATCTATTTCTGTTGTTCATTTTTGTGCATTAATGAATGTCTTTGTATAAGTTTTTCCTCAGTACCTTAAAATGCACTTTAGCCTATAGAATTCCATCAAATACAATTAAAACATTTTAATTTTACTCTTTAACAAAAATGTCCATGGAAGTGTCGCAAACCAATTCTGAGTGTTAAGTGTTATTATGGTACGTGGGTGGTTAAAGGTTAGCATCAGTAGTACAAAATACGCAGGGAGAAAAGTTATTTTAAAAGTTCATTTCTGAGCTGTAATCTAGCAAGGCCAGAATTTCCAAATGAATACATATAATATACTTGCCCATGTAATTTACAGTAGGTACTTTATTTCAAGTATATTGTATTTCCTTATTTTTATTTAAAAGGTACTCCAGACATGTAACTCAGTTTAGGATGTACTATTAAATTGATTGTATTAATGAGAGAATCTATACCTACATCTAACGGTCAATAGATTAAATCATCTTGGAGGAGGTTCCATTGTAGAAACGTATGTCCCAGAAAATATTTCTATCAGTCAGAAAGAGTAGTTAAGAAGTTCTTAGTAAAAATGTCATTTGTCAAACACATTGATTTTTGCTAATCTGAAAAGCTTCATAGTACTCGATAGTACAAGGGTTGTTCAATACATAATGCCCACATTCTTTTTTAAAAAGCCATTAATATATATATATATAGACAAATATTCTTGTAGGTGCTTCACATTTGACATTTCTTCTGCCTGCCTGTGAAGTTTCGAACCATTCCAACAAATGGCATAGCCATAGTACAGCATCAAATGGTGTCTACATACGACTCTCGTTACAAGCAAGGGTGTTATTGAATTCTTGTATGCTGAAAAAGAAACAATGGTTAACACCCATAAACGTTTGTGTGCAGTGTATGGTAATGATCCAGTGGATAGGAGTACAGTTGGGTGATGGGTAAAGAAAGTTAAAGCATCAGGAAATGCAGAAACAGAGCTCCTTGATCAGCCATGTTCAGGACATCACAGGAGAAGAGCTTCTGCTGGCTGGGAATACACGCTCTCACACAAAGTTGGTGTAAGACCGTAGAACATGATGGAAACTATATAGAAAAATCGGACATGGACAAGAAATGTTAATGTATTTTGTCACCAAATTCTGACTTAAGAATAAATTTGTTCAGAGAAAAAAGATTCACATATGTTGAACTACCCTCATTTTGTTCCAACTCTAACTAGAGTACATATGAAATAAGAAGGCACATAAGTTCCTCCAATCCATAAACAGCAATGGTGCACTGTTGTCGGAACACACCGATATGCAAAAGAAACAGAGATAGATAGTAGCAAAGACAGTGAAAGAGATAAGATATACAATTAAAACCAGTCACTACAATTTTCCTCTCTTTAGAATGAGACAATAAGCACTCTACTGTACTTTTCAAATGGGAAGAGTTCTGATCTGCAGCCAATGAGATACGTTTACATGCACAGCGTTGCAAGTTCATTACCCCACTCTTTTCATATTTCCATCTCTCTCGCACACTGTCCCATTTCATTCAAGTCTACCTGGCTTTAGATGTAAGGGAATCCAAAATGAATTTTCCAAACTTCTATAATAATACAGTTGTTTAAATTCAAATTGCAACATGTATATTATGTATGTTAAATGCTATGTACCTATATTTTATGAATTACCTGTGTTTTAATCCAATGAAACTGCCAGTGGCTCATCTGTATCGCTGTCATCACTTACGTCAAGAGGCAATTCGTCATTGTCACTGTCGTCATCGTCTGAGTCTTGCAAATTTATGATGATCAGTTCCAAAATCTCATCACAGCATATTTCTTTCCAAAAGTCGTCTTCTTGTAGCTTTTTGCATGTGTCACACAGTTTTCCCAGTCTTGTAGAGTTACCTTCTCAGTTTCTTCATGAATAAGTCGTTCAACATCAGTCTAAAAGTGTTATTTCTGGTTGCAACTCCCCATTTTATTTTAGACCACACTAAGTCAATTGAGTTATACTGGCAGTGATAAGGGGGGAGGTGAATTACCTCGTGTCCCATTTCAGTTTCAAGTTGATCCAGCTGATACACTTTTTCCTGGTTTTTAAACGGAAGTACTCGTTGCAATAACTCATTTTTACTTTCCCTGCTGGTAAGTAGAGGAAGTATTGTATTCCATCCAAAAAATTGATGTCGAGATTTCACCGGAAATATGTTTTGAGACCCCCAAAAGCACTTTTAGAAAAAGGTGTGTATATGGGGGTGGGGGGGAGGGGCTGCACGTGCGTCCATCAACAATGCGACATGAAAATTTTGAAAAAATAGCCCTACCTTAACATGGAAACTTTTTCGAAAATTTGATTTTCTTGAAAATGGCTCTTAACGATTTTGATTGATTAAAATGATATATGTTGAAAATACTTTTATGAGAAATTAAATATATATTTTGAATTTTCTGGCTATAGTCTATGTAGCCCTGTTTACTCTGGATGACTTTTGAATAACTTGTAAACCATAAGAGATGAACAAAATCTTACTGTACAAAAAATTTAGACCTCACTAAAACACACAATTTATGTCTAAATAAATTTTTTTGTAGAGTGAACCATTTCGGAGATATTCCTTGTTATTTGTGTCAGTTTTGGAAAACTTTGAAAGATCGTTGTTCATTTTTTTAAATGTTAAATGTGCAAAGAGAACGACGTCTCACAGCTTTAAAAGATTTGATTATTGCTCAAAGCCTACTGTATTCTAATATTCCCCTAGCACCTACAAGGAAATAAGCAATAAGATTATTTGTACAAATGTTCTCTTAACTAACACAAAGAAGATATAGGAATAAGAGTTTGTAAGAATGGTTAGTACAAGAGTAGAGAAATTCATATGAATGCAACACATCAGATTTTTTAAATTTATTTTAGGCCACTTTAACTTTGAGGTTGCAACATGACCGGTACATATTTAACAAACACATACATACATACAATTAAACATATACATTCATTTCTATTTTAATTTGATTTCCATAGACCCGCATCCTTTAAATAAGCAAAAAGTTTGTGGCGTAGTTGCAGGTTGTTCAACGTTTCAGAGATATACTGTGGAATTCTGTGTTGTTTCCATATATTTTTGTGCTTATCACACTCAATGAGCAAGTGGTGAATAGTGATGTCCTTATGGCATAGATCACATGTTGACTTTTCCTGTCCTGTGAGAAGGTATGAGTGAGTGAGGCTGGAGTGGCCAAATTGAAGCCGTGTCAGAATAACTTCTTCCTTTCAGGTCAGAGATTTTGTTGGGTGGAGGATAGTGGATCCTTTTCTTACCTGGTGTAATTTTCCTTGATGTTGTACACTCCACTCAGATTTTCATATGTGTATACGTATTTCAGGGACATGATTTACATCAGAGTATGGGATTAGTGTATCCATTTGTTGGGGTAATGAAGTGGCATCTTTAGCAGCTTTGTCAGCTCTTTAGCTTCATGCTATTTCTTCATGGAAGGGAATCCAAATGAATACCACATCTTTACCAATGTTAGTGATGTTATTGATTAATCTCTGGGTATCCTGTACTAATTTGTTGTCTGTACTGAAATTTTTTATGCTCTCCATGGTACTCAAAGAGTCAGAGCATGTTACATAGCTGTTGTGGTCAGAATGTAAGCAAGTGCTTGATATATGGCATATAATTCAGAACTGTAGATGAAGTAGTCTGGAAGCCTATGCTGTAAAACTTTGTCAGGAGTTATCGCACATCCAATACCATGACCTGTTTTTGATCCATTGGTATATAGAAATTGATAGTTTGGGAATTTGCTGCACATTTTGTTAAATAATGTTTGGTAGATATTTGCAGCTGTGTTCGATTTCTCTTGTGATGAAATGTTGGTGTGTATCTTGGGGACACTGAGTTTCCAGTTTTGTAATCGTCCCTGATCATGGCAGTGATCCTTATGTTGTTGGTATATGAGTTGTTAGTAAGCCGTTGATGGAAAGGTATCAAGTGATTTTTAGTATGACAGATCTTGCTGCTTTCCGCATTTGGGAAAACATGTGAATGGATATCTGAATGAGGCCTTGCTGCTATTTTGATTCCATACTTAATACTTATTTTCATTCTCCTGATGTTCAGCGGTGTTTGGTTACATTAGAGACTGGACTGGTATGATACGCCTTTAGAGTAATCCTGGTACTGAATTTTGAATCACATCCAGTTGTTTAAGTAACACTGGTGTTGAAGAGTTGTAACAGCAGCTCCGTAGTCGAATTTGCTTTGGATTAGCTTGATAGATAATTCATAGAACATGTTGATCAGCACCCCAGTTGCAGTGTGATAGGGCTTTTAGGATGCTTAAGCGCCATAGACAATCTCTTAGATTTGAAATATGTCTTCCATGATAGGTTGTGGTTAAAGATAAGTCCCAGTAGCTTCAATTGTTTTGTTGTCTCAATAGGTTTTCCATGTAGGTAAATGGAGGGGTTTAGAAGATGCATTGAACTTTTTGTAAAGCAAATACAATTTGACTTTTGTTAAGAAAATCTGAATCCTGTTTCTTTTGCCAACTTTGTATTCTACTGACAGTATCTTGTAACAAGGCTTGGGTGGTCGAGATGATGTTCCCTTTGCAGAAAATTGTCAGATCGTCAGCAAAGAGGCATGCTTTTACAGGATGAGGGGTAGTGCTCAGTATATCATTTATTACAAGCAGAAAGAGTGTAACGCTGAGCACGGAGCCTTGTGATACACCGTTGTCTAGCTTAATGTCCTTGGAAAGTGTGCCATTCGCACATACTCTTATGGTGCGATTCTGGAGAAAGTTTTTAAAGAAATAAAACATATTTCCGGATATTTTACGTTGTAGTATTTCAAGCATATGTGTTCTCCATGTCATATCATATGCTTTTTTTATGTCTAGACTAACTAGTATGAGATGTTGATTTTGGAGAAAGGTGTCTCATATTTCTGACTCAATCATGATTAAACAATCTGTAGTGGAACAGAATTGTCTGAAGTCATATTGAGATTCAGACAGAAGCTTTCTGTTTTCGATAAACCATCGTAGTCTTTTGTTTGTAATTTTTTCTATAAGTTTGCACATTGTACATGTGAAAGATATTGGTCTGTAATTGTTTGATAGTGTGAGGTCTTTGTTAGGTTTCAGCAGTTTAGGCTTTCTAAAGCCTTCGATTGCGTTAACATAGAAACATTGATGACAAAGTTAGAAAATTATGGAATTAGAGGCTTACCATTAAAGTGGCTTGGCTCTTATTTACAAAATAGAGAACAATGCGTTGAAATAATACACAATGTAAGTGGAAAGCTAACAAAAATTCGATCACAATTCAAAAAAGTAAAACATGGAGTACCACAAGGCTCAAAATTAGGACCGTATCTATTCTTACTCTACATAAACAGTTTATTTAAAATAATTCAAGAAGCTGGGGGAATAGCGATAGGTTATGCAGATGACACTACGATTGTAGTTACAGGAAAAACAGAAATAGAGCTACAAATTAGGGCAAATACTCTACTAGAAAAAGTCAGTCAACATCTAAAAAATTTAGGTATGGTATTAAACGCAAACAAAACAGAGTGGATGCAAATTAGTCTCGGTAACAAAAAACAAACAAATACAAATATTAAGATAAAAATAGAAAACAGAGAAATTCAACAAGTAAATAAAACAAATTTCCTAGGATTAATAATAGACAGTAACTTGAAATGGAATATGCATGCTGAAAAAGTCATAAGCAAGATTAATTCAGGTTTATATGTACTAAAACAAATAACACAAATAATAGATAAAAGAAGTGTCAAGCAAGTATACTATGCCTTCATTCACTCGCACCTAAACTATGGAGTGGTATTATGGGGCACAACACATAAAACATTACTTCTAAGGCTGTTTAGGCTGCAAAAGAGAGCAGTACGCTTAATTGCAGGAATAGAAAAAAGAGATTCATGTAGAAATGTGTTTAAAAAACTAAATATTCTAACGTTGCCTTCTTTGTATATATATGAATGTACTAAACTCACATTAAAAAGTTATAATCAAAACAAAAACAGCAATATCCATAAATATAACACTAGAACAAAAGAAAATTATTTTAGAAATAGACTTATAGGTGGTCTAAATAATAAGTGCATAGAAAATATTAGCAAAGATCTGTACAACCATCTACCATCTAGAATTAAACAGATAACAAATGAAAAAATCAAACTAAAGAATATTAAATCTTATCTATTAGAAAAGGCATTTTACTCTGTAGAAGAGTACAAAAATTGATAAAATATGGTATATTGCACTTCCCAATATTCTCAACTAGTCTCATATTTATGTAAATACACTTGTATTGTATGTACATAGAATTTGACGATCCTTGTAAAATTTTTTACAATTGGAGAAATAAATCAAAGCATAGGTATCACTATTACAGAGCTCCAGAGATCCAGAAATACCCTAGAAGACCAGATATGATTGAATATTTGAATTAGATAAAGTTGAGCTTCAGTTGGTAGCTGTTTTAGTAGGTCGTAGGCTATATTATCTGGGCCAGGGCTGGAGTTTTTGCATGATGTGAATGCATCTTCATACTCACGATACTTGATGATTTCATCAAAATTTTCAGTATTGCCATTTTCAATCTCATCTGCTAGTGAGTCATTTTTGGCTTTAAGGATTTGAATTCATCCTCATAACTGGAGTCAGATGATGCGAGTGCAAATGAATCTACTAAGGTGTTAGCTACTGACTGTGGGCTTGTGATAATTACTTTTGTGTGAGGTTCTCATAATGTAATTTCTGTACTGTATTTAAATCTGCCTTTTATTTTCCGGATATTTTCCCATACTGTAGGTTCTAGAGGATTAAGTATGAGTAGGTCTGATTCATTTATAAACTGTTCAATGAGTTTATCTCGTGAATTAGTGACAGTGCATCCCCATAATGTGTTGTGCCTGAAGTCTCCTAGCATAAGGCAAGGATGAGGCAGCTGTTGAGCTAGGTCATTTAGTGTTATAAGATCTAGATTCTGGCTGTTGGGGAGATATATATTACATATATATAGTTCTATTGTCAAAAGAATAGAAACTGCAATTGCTTCTAGGTTAGTGTTGAGTGGGATAGCACACTGCAGGATGTTTTCTCTAACATGTAGCAACCCCACCACTAGCATGTGTACATTCTTCATGATTTTTATTATAAGCAGTGTAGCCTGGTAAAGGGGCTTCATAAGCATGCTTAAAATGTGTTTTTTGAGTACAGATAATTACTGTATTATGTTAAGTAAAAGCTGGAGGTGTTCCAGTTGTGAATAAAAACCATTCATATTCTATTGTAATATGTTGTGATTCATTATTTGTTATAGTTTTTAATTGTAAAACTTGGAGAGCTATATTAAGTTGGTTTTAACGCAATCCTTTGCTATTTAGCTACTGAGATGTTTAGGAGACTGTGTTTTTCTTGTTTATTTCGGAAAGCTGTTTCTTTTCTATTCAGGTGATTCGATTTTTCATTGTTTTATTGGTAAACAAAGGATGAAGTATTTTTTATTGTATCCAGGAGTCCCTTCAAATCATCATTGTAGCTAAGTGCAACTGTTGCTATATCAGATGCTCTGATGGTATATTCAAAGAAGCTTTTATACTGAAGGTAGCTTAAAACATAGTCAGTGGGGCTGTCTTCCATTGCATTTTGTATTACAGACATCTGTTCATTTACGAGTTAGAGAGTATTGGTCTTTTTTGATCTTTTATGTATATGTTTGTTTACTAGGTTAGATTCAATTTTTTCTGCTTCATCTAGACTTATTAATGATAAGTTAGAAAAGTTTTCGTCATCATCGGTTGGAGATTCGGTGTGTTTGCTGGAAGCTGATTTAGTTGGCTTTAGGGCATTATTCTTGAAGCCTATCTTAAGGTTCAGCCCTAAAGGAGGAAACTCCACTGCTGGTTAGGTTGTAGCAATGGAATCGAAGGAAATTCAGACTGAGGAGTGTCCATTTTCTTGTGAGCAAGAAAATGGACACTACTAGCACTTTTCTATGTGATCACTGGCAGTTTCATTAATATCGGCTTTTTCTTTAATTACATCATTTTTTGGCATTTTTGTTGTATGTTTACTTACACTTTCAGTTGGGCAGCTGACCGTCTTAGTATTAGTTTCATCTGACATCTTGCACTGTTTAGCTAGGTACCCTTCCATTTTACCTAGAAAGCAGTTAGGACCATCTGAAGAAAGGTATATCCAATAGAATGTGTCATCATAGTTTATTTGTATGTTGTATGGTAACTTGGTGAAGTTATCAGGTTTTATGTACATCTATCAGCGAAAGTTCATTATACATGTGAGACAGAATATTAGAAGACCCCAAAAGAAAATCGTTCATGTAAATGTTTGTTAAAAGTGTAATTCGTTTTTTGATGTTGGTATGAGATAATTAAATGACGAAAACATGTTGATAAGGTTCATTGTTACGAACAACTAAGTTTGCACAAAGACGTCATAAATCTTTCCATATTTGATTTTAATATATGTGTATAAATATTAGAATTGTATGTGTTCCATAATAAAAGTAGGGGACGATGATTGGGATCACTTCCCTAACGAGAAAGAACTATTTGATGAATAGCGCGGATGAATATGAGAAAGGCAGTAACGCGTCAAAACGACGCCAAAAAACAGTTCACTAGCGCCTCCGTATCCGGCATGGATGGACGTATTTTTATGTGTACGCGTCATGAAATAGTAAAAGTGAATTTACTAAGTGTTTAGAGACCTTTAATTAAATTTCGGTGATGCTAGGGAAGTTGATCCGCTAAAATAAGACTTTCTACTGTGAGATGATTTAAAAATTGTGAACAAGAAGGTGCAAATAAAATGTTTGACTAAAGTTAAACCCGAGTGTATGTTCATTCCATCCGTTACCAAGCCCTGAGATCAAAAAGATCTCATTAGCGTAAAGACACAGCGACGTTAATAATTCCAAAAACCGCACCACATGTATAGCCAAGTATAGGTATTCCTGCCCTGATAAATGATATGGATGATGCAAGTTTAATTCCATAGCTCAGAATATGTTCTTCAATAACATGATTGGGAATAACAGGACACACATTAGAGTATTACTCTCCTATTTTTAGTGAGAAGTGGTCTAATTTCCAAATATAAGCTGTTTACCTTTATTTTCGGATGTTTAGAGTTAAGTTCATCTACTTAGTTTTTGTTTGCTAGGCACGTGCAGATCCTGGAGTTCGATATTCAAGACACAAGTCAAATACTGGTGGGATTAGTTAGGTTACCTATTGCTGTTACATATTCTTTGAGGGTTATACCGTCGTGAGCTTCTGTTATTATGGCTTGATCTTTGCTGGGTCCCGCTTGGGTTATGCAGAATAACTAGGAGCTGAATTGTGCATTACGCAATTGTTTACTTTGGTTTGTTTGATATCTTATTTTGGTAGGCCTGAGGCCGCCATAGTTGAGATTGATTTTATTGCGAGGTTGATTTTATTGCGAGGAGCCTGACCTCTGCGCAGTTGTTTTATCAGCAACTGGCATTTGTTCTCTCTAACCTCAGTCTACAAGCTGATAAAATTTAATTATTGACTAGTGTAATGCAGCTGTAAAGGTGTTACCTTTACTTGTACAACAGCTACAGTAGATGGTCTTATTCAGCAGAATGATTGCTGTGCAGCTAATTGTTCTTGAAATATATAACTCTTAAAACAGGAGCTGTGAAATTTCTTGGAAATCCAGGCAGTGACCTTCACTTGTTCCTGCTAAAGCTAACATTGTTCATAAGTTTGCATTAACTTTGATGTTAAATCACTTTAACATTGAAATTAATGTTAACATAGTTTAGTGAAACTGGCCCTTATAAGATTAAATTAAACTCCTTTTCTGGAGGTATCTTGATATACTTGAGAAGAAAATAATTTTGAGACAATAAACATCTATAGTGCTATCGTGTTTATTCAATTCATGTTGGGCTACAGGCCACCTAAAATATTACACCTTGGACAGTCAGCTTCAAAATTTCCAGCTCATTTCAGCTGGAATAATAATGTAATGAGCTGTGTATGGACTTGTTGAACACAAAGAGAAAGGTAAAACAACCATTCTGCTAGATGGCACCTTGCCAAATTAGGCAATGTTGCCTCTCTAGGATAGGCTACTTGTACTTGCCCAGCTTCTTCTACCTCTGCCTCATGTACCTTCTTATTTCATACACACCTTAGCCTGAGTGCAAGTATACATATTCAGCAACAGTGCTTGGAGCTCGGCTGGAAGGGAAGCGTGATACCCAATACAGCACTGGGTGAAGGTCACAGCACGAATCCTTGTACTTTCTACCAGCATGCTGTATCATTTCTCGTAGTACAAGTTCATTATGTCAAGTTGGGAAGACCCATTGGCTATTTTGTGGGAGTATCTTGCATGTCAAAAGGTGCGGAATTCAAGTAGGAAAGTGTCATACAGTGTCATTATACAACTGCATTCAGCCATAATGACAGCTTGCCCCAATGCAGAGCTGTATTGCATGTTGCAGGCGGACTCAAGCAAGGCATGTATACTTTGCTGCTCCCAGGAGCATACCAAAGCTGGTGTAGCCTGCTTTATATGGATATTGAGAGATAAACAGCTTTTGGAAAAGTTAACCTGAAAATTTTGAAATTAAGTAAAAATATTTAGGATTATATTGTGCAAATGTCAGGAAGAATGTACATCTAAACACTATTACATCTTATTACTCCACTGATGCTGTCACCAGTGTATCAATAAATTAACCTTTACAGTTGAATTTCTTGTGGGAAAGGTTGTGAACTACTGACATTTTCATAGAAACACTAATTCAGCAGCTGTCTAACAATGTACTATTGATGTTTTTAAATAAATGAATATGTAATTCGTGAATATTGTGCAAAAGTGATAGATAAGATTTCTCAATTAAAATGAGAGATTTTGAGCTAGTAATATTTTTACTAAGAACACCTTAGATGGGAAACTTATATTTACAAAATCAGAATTGAGATCTAAAAAAAATAGGAGCATTTCGTTGTTGGAAAGAATGAACAGTTTGAATCTCGCTTAGAGTGAGTTATCTGGATAAGGTTTTTTCCGAGGTTTTCCCTTATCCTGAAAAGACAAATGTCTGATAATTTAAAGCTCTATGGTCCTCAAGCTCATTTGAGCATCATTTCACCCATTTCATTCATTCACCGTCTGATATAACACTACGTTGGAGGATGTTAATAAAAAGAAAACTGAGCACACTCCCCGCTCAAGCTGAGCCAACCCCCTATGAGTGGCCCAGATATAAACACTGCACCTCCAGCCAGTGATTCTGTTGTGACTGAACATTCGTCGAGAAGACTAAGACCACACCACTGATGATGTCCACTGCAGGTGTGGATGAAACGTCTGGACTTCAAAATTCCAGTAGAGCACAGCTTCTAAGTCCGGAAGTAATTTCTAGCTATAATTCTGATTCCGGCCATGAAAGCTTCTGACTACTCATGCCTCATAAACAATTCAGGAAAACACTCTTGAAATTCTTTTTAACATGGAACATTAATTGCTTTTGTTAGAAGACCCCAAAATGAATTGTTCTATATTAAATCTCTAAACCATGATGCAAGCAAAAGATACAAGATAGAAATAGTGTCAGCACTGTACACAACACACACATCAGGCTGTTTGATTGCAAATAATATATGAATAGCTAGATATTATAGCACACAAATCACATAAGTGAGCGAGAAAAGACATTAATTATGCACTATATAAAACATGTTATTATTCAAGCTTACAGTAGTATACATATATATTATTTTTAATAAAGTAGAGATTATATGTATGCTGACCTAAAAGTAACAAGGTATTTCCTTTTAAACTACCTTGATGTAATGGGATCATAATGAAAACATACATTTGTGTGTAGTATGAATCTGAATAGTGTGCACCTAACAACCAGATTATTTTAACAGGTTTTTGTCAAGCTGTATCATTGCCCTAACTTATTGTCTCTTTGAATTACTTCTGAAAATTAAGAACATTGGACAATTTACATCATTACTGCTTTCAAATTTTTAATAATTTCAAGTAATTGATCAAAGTTACTGTGAAAACTGCAACAACAAAAAGGTTGTATGTGAAACTCATATTGCAACATCTGTGTGTTGTGCCTCTATGTCACTATATTCCTGCTGGAATAACACATATTTAGGCCTTTTGTCATTGTAACTGAGGATGCAAACCCTAGCAACAATGCAAAATTTTAGTATTATTGCCAATACATCTGGGCTAGATTTCTAAGCCTTCAGCTTTGTAAACTACGATTTTAAATGTTTAATTTGCTCGCATAGACTGCAAAATATTTCAGACTCCTTTGAAAACCTTTAACCCCTAGTGCAACAATCCTTTGTGAACCAAGGCTTATCACCTGGTTGCTGTGTCTGCACCTTTGCCCTTTACAGGTGTCACGAGTGAGGTGCGGAATTGGAGTGTGGGATGAGATCAGTGTACTGAGCCCTCCAGGCCGGTTATGCAGCCTTTGTGACCTGGGATCACTACTTGTTTATCAAGTAGCTCCTCAGTTGGTGCCTCAGGAACCTAACAAGGCATGAGTGCACCCCATGTCAGACCTCCCAGTGGGGAGAAAATCCCCACGCTGG
Source organism: Tenodera sinensis (assembly GCA_030765045.1). NCBI lineage: Eukaryota > Metazoa > Arthropoda > Insecta > Mantodea > Mantidae > Tenodera > Tenodera sinensis. Next base: position 85,982,761 of record CM060968.1, on the reverse strand, counting down.
CACCAGGGATCTAATCTGGTTTTTCCGCACCAGAGGCAGGCATGCTATAAGCTGACAATCACATTTTTGCACTTAAGTTTTTCATAATTCTAATTACCCTTCAACATACGTAAATATTATGTGTGCTCCATGTTGAAAGTAAAATCCATATTCAAATCTATGCAAGTGAGGATAAAAATCAAACATTGAATTAATCAATGTTTGGAGAACAGAAAAGAAACCCCATCTTTGCAAGCAAACTGAAATCACAGTAGACCTGAGCTAAGGAATCTTCCCGTGGTGTTCTTCACAGCAACTGTATCTCGGTACAGCTGGATTTAACATTCACAGTTGTTTACTCAAAGCTCCAGTGACAGCATAGCTGTATTTTCATGGTATATTAATGTTTATGTAAGAATTTAAACTGTTATAAGGAAGTATAATAATCATGCCAAGTTTTTTGTTCATATCTAATGTTGAAGTTTGTGTTTTATGTTGTGTATAATGAATTATGTGTATGTTTATTTATGTCATATTTTAATCTAAAGCTGCATGGTGTAAAAGCTGTGAAACCAAATAGAGGTAGATATATAAGTGGTTTTGTATTATATTGGTGTCATTTTTGGTGTGGAAAGAATACTACATTACCAATTAATTTTAAGTATTTTATTTTAATTTAGTTTCCCTGAGAGAAACAAAAGAGACTTGATAGTTGATAAGTTATTCTATTTTTGTGGTCTTCCAGTTTGTTTAATTAATGTATAACATTCAACAAATGGATACAATTTAAGGCAAACAAAAGATATTTATAAAGTTACATTTTCTTTCAGTCATTGTTATATTTACTACTATGTTTGAACATGAAATGGAGGTAGGTAATGAAAGACAAATCACACCAACACTGCAATTAAAAGAAATTATTTTACAGTTATATCTTTACCAACTAAAGCTAAGCATTCTCTTTCTAATGGAATACTAAGCAACGTGAGGAAGGAAAGCTTGAAATGTTGAGAACTTTTAGTCAGATGTTACTGTGTCAAAAGCCCTTAAAAGTTACGTGATTTTGTACTGAAGGTGGAAAAGACAAATATTCTAAATATTCTACATTACCATCTAGATACAGATTTTTAAGAGAAGGACAAATTGTTTATTGCTCACAATCAGTATGCTTTGGACAAAGGGAGTATATCTCATGGAAGGCATAAATCTCCACTCTGAGAACCCATAGCAAATGATAAATAAAAGTAAAATTTATGTTAAATTAATAATTCTTCCTCTCCCGAAAAGTTCCTATTCCAAGTGCCAACATTGAGAAAAGTAATTTCCAGATATAAGAGGTCTGCATTATTGTACTCGTAGGTAACTTGTGCTTTAGGTGAGTGAAACTAGGTTCTTACCTTCAAAATGAAAGGCTCAGACATAAAACTCAGTAACTGACGTTTTGGGTAGAATTGGGACTTTTTCTGCAAAATGTGGTATTTAACATTCAGTTTCATATAGTCATTAATTTTTAATACACATGATAGAACTGTAACAATTTTTCTGCCTGCTAACTGTACGTAAATTGCATGCATAACTTGACATACTATGCTCATTTTTTCCGAAACCCTGAGCCATTCAGCTGTCTGTAAGCAATGAGTGGACTAGTTTTACTGAGAAATATAAAACTGTGCATAACACCTTGCATATAAAAGCAGAAAGGAACAATTTTGTTTCAAACTGTTTTTTATGGAAAGATTAACATATGAAGCACAACTGTTGAGTGGTTCTGGTGACATAAATATATTTTGTAACAAACTAGCAAACTTTTGATTTCCCAGCAGACTTATAATATAGAATTTCTTTCCTATGAAAAAGTAAATTTTTTTATGCATGTTAGTTTATGTTTTTAGTTGCTTACATAGAAGTTTGCGCTCAGAGGTTGTTTTGAAATATAAAAAGCAGCATTTGCAACTTGCAAGGATGATTCAATATAACAAAGACTGGTTCATAATACATTTTTACTTTCTCTGCTATGTATAGTTGCAGGAGAAGTATTCAGCCTAAATTTCAAAGTCGAAATTTCAACAGAGCTATATGTTTTGAGGCTCCTGAATCCATTTTTAGAAAAAGGTCTGTGTTTGTGCATGAGAACAGCATAGCTCAAAAATGAAAAGTTGGTTAAAAACCAAAGTTGGTATTTTAAGTTTGATATCTTCCTAGGATGCAACATGAAGATTTTGAAGAAAATTCCTCCACCCTAAGCTACCCTTTACGTAGAAACTTTTTCAAACATTTTTTTTTCTTAAAAATGGCTCTAACAACATTATTTAAATATAATAGAATATATTTAATAATAATTTAAATATTTAATAATTGTAAGGAACCATTGCTAAACCAATTTGCTGCTCAAGCAAATTTGCGGTATGACTCTTATCTTTGCTTCTGAGCTAAAAGTGTTTAGTCACAAGCAAGCACATTTTTTGTTTCAAGATTACAAGTAGTACTCTGTGCTGTAGGAAAACATCTTTGATTTTCATGATATTCATAACGTATGTACTTGATAGATGTAAATGTAATAATAATTCAGCAAGTACGTGAATGTTACATAAGCACATATTCAACCAGATTTGTCAATAATTCTATATTTATTGTTTTCCAGAGAATATTTATAATCTTTTTTAGGATCTGTTAAGACATTAATTATTTTTTTTTAAAGTTGTCTTGCCATAAGTCACTCCAGTACTGGTCCAAAACATTTCAGAATCTCTGTCTATACAGAAACCTTAACCAGTATTTTGTTTTACAAACATCAGTATTCTACTAATTGAATCGTCAATTTTTCCAATTGGCTGTGATGATAAATTCTAAAATTATTTTATTATTGCCAAGAAATTCTCAGGGAAATTGAAGTATTCATCAGCTAAATCTTAAGAATGCCTACTTGTATTTATTCAAATTTTTCAACCAAATATAACAGATATCATAACATTGCCTCTGAAGCAGTGGGTAATGGGCATGTTCTCCTGTGCTAGTCAGCATATAATTGGTTGGAGAGATAGAAAGGGAGGTGCTCTCAGCTAATGAGCAGAACTAGAATCAGGAAGTCAGCAGAAGTTTCTAGACCTTCCCTGTAAACATTGAACATTTCAAGGGAATGTACAGTTTAGTTGATTTATAATAAACATTAGATTTGAATATTGAACATAAGACATCTTATAAGTATGTATGGGCAATATGAAAATAGAGCAGGGATAATTTTGTCATTATAAAAGAAACAAAATCAAATATTTCCTTGCAGTTATAAGACTAAGCTACGAAGTTTATATAAATACAATTAGGCTGCATATAAATTGCAATACTTATGGCTTTAAACTTTCACTAGCTTGTATGTCTCATTCTGTAATATTTGAGTTGCAATGCCTAGCATCTATTATCAGTTCAATATATGCACTTTAAACAGCTTTTGAACAGGTCTTAAATGTAATTGGCAATAATTTGTCATTAAAATAGCTAGATACCACTTACAGAGCTACGTAAGTGTTATCAGAATAATTTGTTATTCAGATGATCTTGTACAGAATAAAATGATTTTGAACATAGATACCCTTTAGTAGCAATTTTAAAAGTGTCAAAATTGTCAACCTTTACTCTTAAGATCGTTAGGAAGAGCATTAAAATGCATTTATGGTTTCATATTATAAGCCTTTCTGCAAGCAAAAAAGTTTTGCTCTGGGATGATGGATATTACCCTTTTGTCTAGAACTTATCTCATGAATTTCATTGTTTGTTATAAATGTAGCTCAGTTGGACATAAAGAATTTTAAAATAGAGAATATATACAACCAAGGGTAATGTCACAGCAAGGAAAGGGGGTACTAATATTTTAATTTATTAAAGGGTAACTGTTTGTCCTTTCTCTTGAATGTGTGAGCTGTTGTTTGGGGTGGATGGCATTGCCCATTCTGCCCTGGACACCTATGTCAGTAAACCTTGTGATTTTATAAGAATAAATTTGTGAATTCATTACTTATTAATAACTGCTGTATCATATTTCGAAGAACCGCTGAGATGGGAAAGGCGCAACATTACCTCAAGGACAGATGCGAGAGAGAGAGAAAAGAGGGGAAATTAGTAAGTGCCAAGGGACAGAGAAGAAGGAGAAGAAAGACGCTATGATTGGCTACAACAGTTCAACAGAGAAAGGAAATGGTGGTGGGAAAATGCAAAACTTAGCAGACCATCAAGAACCAGTGAAGGGCCACGTTAGTGCAAATTACTGAATAGCAAATGAGCAATATCAAAACTGAATAGAAATAAATCAGGGAAACAAGAAGATGTGAGGTATGACCAAGTGGAATTGGAGGATAGAGAAACAGGCATTACGTATGTGGGTAGAATGGAATGGAAGAAGAAGAAGGGCAAACAGAAAATACCAGCACATATCTGGAAAGATGAAAATTCACATAGATGGATATCAGGTAGTGAAAAAGTGTTAATATATAGGAAACCAAAGCAAAAGAGAGAAAACTGATGCCCCGCGCTGTTTGACAAAGAAGAACAAGTGGGCAAGTTAGCCATGTTCTGGGCTGGTAGGAGGGATGGGTATAAAAGTTTAGGGATAAAGTCAAGTAGGTATTAAAGCTAAGTGAGGAAAGGAAGTGGAAATGACAAAGAGATAAGAAGAAAGTGAATCAGTGATATGTAGGAAATTATTAGCCAATGATCATCATACATAGGAAAAATACATTTCAAAATGGAATGGGTAATTTAAAATAATAATGAACTAGGGGAATGAAAGTAGGTATAAGAGAATTTGGTGAAAATAGACCAAAGGACAAAAAAAAAAAAAAAAAGAAAAGACAAACAGCACACGTCAAAAAATTATATGTAGAGAATTTCAGAGGGCTGTCCAATGACAGAGGCTAGGGCCTAAGTACATGGGCAGCCCAAGATGTATATGCTCTAGTATTCAATAAATTCAATCAATCATTAATAACTATTGATCTGTTTTGGCTTCTTTGAAGACAACCCATAGCTTTAAATTCTAAATTCTTAATGCATACTAAATGATGAAAAGCTGTGCCCCTATTTTCCAACCAAAGTTTGCTGAAAAACAGTGTATTAAATATTGTTGTTAGCTAATGCTGGATTTCTGACAATGAAGTCATTAATCCTCTTGCTCTACAATATTTTTCACAGATATTGAAGAGACTTAGCAGTAATGTAACCGCTTTTTAGAGAGCACCATATTTTTATGTTTCAATGTGTATTAAATGTAAATTTATGAGTGTTTTACTGAATTAATCTCAGGGTTGTGACAATAGAATATCAAAAATACACAAAGAACCTAGAAATCTGAAAAACCAGTCCAATTGAGAGCTAGAAATAGAGGTTCAATTTGGAAGCAACAGTTATGCAAAGTTAGCAAGAACTTATCTAGCTCACTTCTATAGTGTGGAGGTAGCATGTCTGCCTCACATTCAAGAGGTCCCAAGTTCAAATCTTGATTAGGGTGAGTTATCTCTAAGGTTTTTTTCTGGCTTTTTTCATAAAAATCAGAGTTGAGAAATTTCCACAAGTTGGCTGTTCATGGAATGGCTTAATATTTTACAGATTTTGAAATATTTTTTTATATTCCATTGTCAACCAAAGTTATTTTAGATTTAATAATAAACAGAAAGGTAATGGTATTTTATGGAAGGAATTCCACATTGAGCTTAATCATGCTGTTGCATGTCAAAACACCGGGAGGAAGCGATGGAGTTGTATTGGAACCTGGGCGACCAGTGTGCTTCTAACGTGTGCTGTAGGTTATTTATCTCAATACCAGGGTTTGCAAGCAGTTGCCAGCCAGGTGACCACAATGCCACCCATCTATCAAGTTATAGCTCATAGAGTCCTCACACAGCAATGCCAAACTTGCCTCTTTGCAAACACTTCCAACCCTGAGAAATCAGATTGAAATGAAGATGGGAGGACAGGAAATTTGGGGGATGTAATTATCCTTTCCAGCATTTGGCTTGTGACCCGGGAAAACCCCCCAAAAAACCCAAGGGTGAGGAAGGTTGACTGCTGGAATCGAACCCACCACATCCCGAATGTGAGCCTCATATGTTCCTGTGGAGCCATCTTTCTCAGATTATGTTTAATAGTACTATAGCTGCAACTTTTTTGTATTATCCTTGAAGGATGTCTGCAACTTCCAAAGAATAAAGGGAGAAAGGTTTTATCTGAAACTGAACACCCAACCAGCAACCTGCCTAAAATGTATTGCCGGTGTTGAAAATGAGCAGTAATTTTCAGACTTAGAAATAGCATAATTGTCTCTGTGAGGCGCTTGATGCTATATTACCATAAAGATCACAAGGTCACAATCTCATTAATAATGTATCATATGCATCTCTTCACTTCCCAGTAGCACAGCACTTAGATTTACTTGAATAGATAGAACTAAAAAACATTTTTATTTTATTACATACTACTTGAGAATGCCCGCCCTTCTCCCAGTTAATGCTTTTATGGTTGGTGGGAAACCTACCTCAAATTAGTTGGTCTTAAAGGCCAATTGAGTGGATATTGAACCTTTTGCACCCCTTCCCCTTCCACATGTCCACAAAAGGATAATGTCTAGATCTGCATTATCATCAATTCCAACCGTAGTGTTTACTTTAGCTGCTGTTGTTACTGGAAATAAAAACAAACATGTTACAAAAGTACTTGCATTTCCCAGGTCAAAACATTAGTCAGAGAAAGTTATGTAATGCTATAAGTATAATTCAGTGCAATATGTAAGCAAATTGTTCACATGTATGTTAAACATTTGAAATCCAGAACCTCAAACAATTTTAATTGCGCACAAGATCCAAATGAACACAACTATGTGAATGCTATGCAAGCAGAAAGCTTGTAAGAATAATCTATTTTAAGTAAGCCAGAGATGCAGGTATTAAACAATTAATACCCTTTTTAGTCAGTGTGTAAGTAAATTTCTGCTGCTGTTCTTTGATTTTTTCTCCCTCCAATTCTGATATTGTTGAAATATCTCATCTTCAGTTTAGAGGATTTTTTTCAAACATAAAAGGCATCTGCAAATGTAACATCAGAAATACAGGAGTGTTTATTTTTGTATGTATCTGATACTTAAGTTTATCCTACAAGGCCTTAAACTCACTCTTTTGGATAATAAGGGAAAATAAAAATATTTGTAATTGTAAGGTCTGATAAACCATACTGCATTTTATTGTTAATCAACAACAAGCTCATATATTTCTAGTTATAATTTTTTAGAATTCCAAGCCTTTTTGGTAATAGCATATATTACTTGTTTGACTGGGAATTAAATTGTTCTAAATATTTAATAAATTTTACATGATGCACATTTATGACTTTTTAATGCTTTAGATATTAAGTCTTTGCTTTAGTTAGTGCAAATAGAAATGATCTCAATCTGTGTGTAAGGAAAGGAAGCACATACAAAGAAAGAAACTATAAATCTGCCACATTTGTTGACTGCACATGGGTTAGCTCTGCTCATATCTGTTTGCACAAACAAAACTCCCCTCTTCGTATGCTCTGTATGCTATATTGTTAATATAATTTTACGCTGAATACAGAATGTGAGGAAGCAAATTAGTTGCAGTGCTGAGCTGGATCAAAGGGTGTGGTGCAGTGCTGATTGGATTTACTGGGCTTTTAGAACAACCATTTGGGAAATTAAACTGTTTAATGCCACTGTGTTTTGATTGTATTTTTACCTTTTTTGATATCCATAGCAGCTGTAACAATCACTACAGAAAAAAGTTATTTAGTGCAGTATTTTAGTTTGTTGGCATAAATAAATAATAATTACCATGTGAAGGTTATTTAATCCTGGGATATAAAGTACTTACAATAGTAAGTCACCATTGGGGTAATTGTTTCTGATGTGAGACTGCCTTTGTGGTTTACCAGGAGAAATACGAACTGGTTTGAGAATTTAATGCCATTCTGGAGTTTGTCACAATAGCTCAGTGGTTAAAGCACCCGCCCGGTAAGCGGAAGGTGTGGCATTGAATTTTTAAGTTCCAGTTCTACCTCTCAAACTTTGCCCACACACGGCTTGTGTGTTTAAAAACACCAACAGTAAGTTTGTTGGCATAAATAAATAATACTTACTTATACAGTTTATCGGCATAGTGGATTATAAAAATTGTTAGTCAAGTTTAAGAATAAAAAATAGAAAAGTAGAGTTATATGGAATGTTGAATTATCGAAAGTCAATTTGTCAGGGTTCTACAGTAAAACCTCATTTATCTAGACTAACTGGGACCAAAGTCAATCCAGAAAACCAAAAATCCAGATAACCCGGGATATATGGGTAATAACCAAAACAAAATTCTTAAATCCTTAAATAAGCAGACTTGCCATTTATGACAGTAAAAAAAAAAAAAGCAGTCTTGTAACAAAATTATATACAGTGTGTAGTATGTATTGTTTACAAGACATCAAAAAATATAAAAATCCTAATCATATAAAATCACATCATTTCTTAACAAAAAATTGATCTACAGTGTTCTGTTTTAAATATGTGTGTCATTTGAACTGAGTACAGTCATTATCATTACTAGTTCAGCTTGAGTGGTCTCGGGTGCATCATAATGTTTGTCAGTGTGTGCACAGCAACTCCCAATTCAGCAGCTATTTTCTTTAATGTTTCTCCTTTATCAATTTGATTAATAGCATCCAACTTTTATCCAATGAAACCACAACATTCTTTCGCTTTGATGTCATTTTAAACATGTATACTGAATTACACTCCCAAACACTTTGATAAAACACAAAAACAATCTGGTTGAAACACACAATAAACTTAATGACATGTGCCATTTGAAAACTGAGGAGATTTAGGAAGGTGTAGTGTCAGGTAGGGTTGAAGGTAAACATTTTCTTCCAGTCCTATTTATAGCTGGTGAGACATACCACCTCAGCACCATGTGACACATTACTAAATCTTTCTTAAACTCAACAGGTAGAATTTTACAATACAGTACTGTTATCATAATTTATTGTACAATTTATGCAGGAACCATACATTGAATCAAACTAACATGCAAATATTTGGCATACTTACATTCTTGCTATCATAGTTAAATTTATTATCTAATGTGGACATCAAATTTAAAAAAAAAAAATATGTACAAATCTGAACCAGATAATCCGGAGATCTGGATAAATGAGGGCCGGATAAACAAGGTTTTACTGTACTGTACCAAAATTTGGCTAAAAATGTTTGCGGTAAAGTTTGGCATTCACATGCTCTCAAAGTTCTGGCTTCATCAAAATGTTCCGTCCTTGCTGTCAGGTTACTTAATTTCATTAATGAAAAAACCTACTCTACATGGCATTAGAATCAAGAATAACTAGCACCATCCACTTCCCAACAAAATTCACTATTTGGAGAAGAAAATATCTATAACCATCTTCCTTTGCAATATTATTGTTATTGTCTCTCATTCTCCAGTGGTTCTCCAACAGCGAAAGCTGAAAACCTTGACAGTCCTCCAAGATAAGCTTGGATTCTAAATTCAAAATTTTACGCACCTCCATTTTGGACCCCTACACCAGCAGTGCCCAACGGAAGTTGCACACTGAATAAGCAGCCGCTGAGGAGCAAAATCTTGCTACCTCCTTACAACCTACTACCTCAATCTTCACCCGCCATCCTGCAAAACCCCACATCCCGTCATAAAGTGGTTAAGCCCTTAAAAGGGCAGGTACAAGCATGACACACCTCGGGCTGTTCTCAGCCTGCCAACTGGTAGTCTAGTCTAGTCCAGTGGTTCTGGAGTTTTCTCCTTATTCCTTTACATTCCACCAGCACCTGTTTCTAATTTCCTTCCTCTTAAATACATTTCACCTCATGTGTTTCCATAACATTTAAATCTTCCTATTCCAATATCTTAGAAATAATCTAATAGCCGTAAGAAATGATACCATATTTATTTAAAAAGAAAAAAGGAACTAAATAACTCTTGCCCACCTCGCATTTAAAAGGGGCCTTGCCGTAGCCGAGTGATTAGACCATTCGCTTCTCTCCAAAGCGGCCCGGGTTCGATCCCAGGCAACTTCATGTGGGATTTGTAGCGGACAAAGCAGCACTGGGGCAGGTTTCCTCCGGATTCTCCAGTTTCTCCTGCCATCTCATTCCACCGGTGCTCCATCTTCATTCCATGCATCATCAGTGTCACCACCTGTGGTACCATATGTAGTAAAAGCGTGTGTTAAACACTAAAAACAAAACATTTAAAAGGTCCTGAGTTCATCTTTGTTTGGGCAAGTTACCTGAATATGGTTTTTTCACCCCTTTTTCTTGGGTGGGGGATTGTTTTCCCTTGCCCTGAAAATATGAAAGTTGGTTACCTTTAAGCTCTAATGACCCTATATTCATTTGAAAATAATTTATACTTTTCATTTAGTCATCATCCAATATAATGTACCCGGTTAAAGGAAGTTAAACTGTTGAAAAAGAAATAGCTGCTAGAACTGATGTCTTTGTAGGGTCATTAATGACAATAGGTAATGCTTGTGGACAATCATTACTGTTGAAGTATAGTGAAAAAATATGCCATGTTTTGCATGTTTCCCTACTGAGGGACAGATATAATTTGTTATTTGTTATTTAACAACACTGTCAATTGCCAGGATCACATCAGTGTCACTGGTGTGTCGGAACTTTGTCCCGCATGAGTTATTTTACATGCCAGTAAATCTACTGACATGAAGCTATCGTTTTTAAGCACACTTAAAAACCATTGGTCTGGACCAGATTTGAACCCATGACCTTGGGATCAGTAGACCAGCATCTAACCGACTGAACCACCCAGACTGACTGCAAGAGTGATGAGATATTTCTGATGCTTACCTAAAAGGACTTATTTCTTTCCATTTACAGTCATTAAATTTGAAAGATTATGCATTCTATTGTACCTTCTTACCAATAAAGGAAACTACTGCAGCTCTATTGATTCAGTGACAATTATTTATTTTTAAGTTATGTTTATGATAGTAGTTGCACTTAGCAAATTTCCATCTCACTTTCCTTCTAAGTTTTCCAGTTTAGATTTATTTCTGCAAAAATTCACACTGGCCCTATGTGCACAAGCATTTTGAGTATTTTTATCATAATTAGGACTGTTGAAAAGCATTGCAATTTTTGGAGTAAGAGTCATGTTGTTTGAGAAAAACTAGAACTGAATTCAAATTTAATTCTCAAGTATGAAGCATCAGTGCATATCCACAGGCATGGGTTCATTTGAATTGTTTACACAGAACATTTGTAGCTAATTCTTTGGCTTTATTGTGCTTGGCTTTTGACAATATGAGTTGACTAAACATATTTGACATTAGTTTGTCACAGTCCACGCTGTTGTATTAACCATAGACAGATAATGTTACAGGTCATGTTACAATGTCTACATAATGTACAAACTTGACAAATGAATGGACTGTAACTTTATTAATCTGGTCTTAGATATACATCATTAGGCACTGCACAAAACAGTCTTATACCCTTATTGACAAATGATGCGGAGCATGACTTTCTGTTCTTTAGAAAACTGCCATCGATATTAAGTGCAACAAGCTTCCATTATTCTTTTTAGTTTAGATGGGTATATTGAGCAAGAAGTTCTTTTTCTCAAACTGAGGCATTTCAGGCTGATGTGGTTCTTCATGGTGCAGATTTTCTTCAGTTGTCCTCTTCGCTGTGTGATATGTAACCCGGTGGACAAAAAAAATGAGCCATATCTTGAATGCCAGGCTACTTTAATGGTAGAGAGAAACTGCACAAGTACCAAATAACTGCAGTTTTCAACAAGTAGGTATGTCTGACTGTTTGCCTATCTGTCATGTATGTGTGTATGTATATCTGTTTGTAGTTAGGTAGGCATGTATCAATGTATATATGCATTCCAGACATGACTCATTTTTTTGTCCACGGGTGTACCTAGACCTGCTGCTGCTATACTGGTAGGTAGAACAACTGCAGTCCATTTTATTTATTCTTATTGTTCTCTGTAACTCAAACTAAAATTAAGTTACTTATACTCCAGAGAAGATCAAAGGCAGAGAATGTATGAAACAGCTGTGAATTGAATAGAAAGCGATTTAGGATTAATTTTAAGTGGAAATAGAAATTTTACTGTGAAGCTGTTAAGGTAGGGAAACATGCACCATAAATTATATTATTTTTACATTAATTTATTTTTAGAGCTGCTTATGCTTTTTATTTATATGCATATAGCCAACATGACATTTATTATTCTGGAATTATTCAGTTACAATGAAATTTATTTTAAATATTTCGAAAATTATGATATTTAGAATTTGTTGAGAAATCTCATCAATATTGTAGAATCTAGCAACCCTAGCTGCAATGTACATAGAGTGTTTCTGAAATAGTAGGTTATTTTATGAACTATAGGTATATGTAAGCAATGACTTTCTCTGGAGATGTATGGGGCCTGCTAGATATAATTGTTGTGTAATAGGTTGCAAATGATGGTACTGCATAATTTGGAGTCCTCTGATGTGTTTACTATCAAATATTCTTACAATACATTGTATTTTTATGCTACATAGACCTTTCATTATACTTAGATTTGAGAGAACACGTCTAGGAGAAAAGTCATATTAGTAAATATATAATGGCAGACATACCCTCTAGTTCAGACATATTCAACCTAGTGCATGTGAAGACTTCTTAGGGATACGTAAAATTTAAAATACCATACAGTCAGTATAACATGTTTCCTGAATGATCACAAATAACAAAAATATTAAAATTTAAAATACACTATGTTTCTGAATGATCACAAATGACAAATATTTCATCCAGAGAGATTTGAATTACCCTCTGTCTAAGAATCCGTTTTGTTTACTCTACTGGTCTATCTGATAATGATTGTTTTACAACTGCACTTGCTAATCGTTTATATTCTTTGTTTTAGATGTTGACAACAATAACTGTCTGTGAATGCACTTAGCAACTGATTTATAATCTTTCAGTACTCGGTATATTTTCATGACTGTTATATGAAGGTTTGTTTTCTTCATTCAAAGTCACACATCTTGTTCTTTATATTTGTGAACTGATATTCATATTATCACTGGTGAATTTTATTTTATTATTTTGGTAGTGGATTACATATATATTTACTTTTGTTGCGAGATGGATAAATTCATTATAAGAGCAAAATATAAAATCAATGAGAAGGTGATAATGGTAATAGTATTGAACCATTGGCAGTGAACAACATATGTTCCACCGTGCACCTGGTCTGATCCCTGGCTGGGAAATGGAAAATTTTCTCTGGCCAGGATTATTCTCTATTCTCTCCAGAGTCTGTATGTGTGAATGAGAGTGTAAATGTGTGGGTGTGTGTGTGCGTGCATGTGTGTGTTCTAATGTAAAAAACATCAAAGGACCCGAAAGCTCACTGCACATGAGTTAACACTGTAGCCTATAGGCAATATGTTCCAAAAGATCAAAGGCTGCCAGTTAAAGTTAAATATGAGGTATAAATGGAGCAATTAAAACATTTCAGAAGAGGAAGATTAACATTGAAGGCTTTGGAAATGTAAGATATACTTTTTCTGGAATGTGCCTAACTATGGAGTGCAATTTAGAAGAAAACAAACTCTGAATGTGAATATTACCAAATGTAAATTGTTCTAAAGAATCTGGAATCACTACATATGATTACAAATGTGTGAGTGCAATTTGATAAATGGGATAAACTGGACACATGAACTATTTGTTAAAGCATCACATCTATACTTAAAGTTCCACATATATGAAAATCATCCAGTACTGCTTTTTACAATAGTCACCTTGAAATGAAATTTCAGAAAAACTAGTTTTTATGTAGGAAATATATATTTATTTTTCTTATATATCAATATTTTATACAAACACGACAACAGAATTTGCTGTCTTTATACATTAATACATAATATCGTTTTAAAAAATCACATTCATGCTCAATGCTTTCAATGTAGCACACATCTCTCATTCAAGCACACAATCACATTTTTCTTCTGTACTTTTGCACCAAATAGTCTGCATTAAATGTTATTTCTTTAGAATCTAATGCTGAAACCACGGAATTCTGGTCTTGCAAGATATTCCCAGTTCTGGAACTCGCAGCGGTCAATTTTGCATCCTGGGCTACCAGTCTTAGACAGCCATTGCACCCTGAAACAAATATTAATTAGAATAAACTTGAGACATTTTGTTCTGGATCAACTGTAGAGACAATGTCATGTGCAGTTTACTCATTGATTTATTAGATAAATGTTTTAGTATTTTTGTAAACATTTATAATTGATTCTTGCTCTTAAATATTACCATGGGTATAGAGTTAAATTAGACTGATCAATGACCTCAGAGTCAAAGACAGTCACTGCAAATATAATTAGGTGTTTTTCCTAATTGAGCTCTTGCAGCTGCATAGGACTGAAGTTTGCCATTCATTAAAATAAAATTATAATTGTTGTTCACAATAAGCAGAGACAGGCAAAATATGAAAAAAAATTGCCATAATATTAAATTTCTTTGCCAAAATATGAAAGGGAAAATAGTCACCATATTATGAAATATATAAACCAAATAATTTAAAGGCCTGGAGCAAATTCACTTCATTAGTTTAAAAAATAGACTTCGTAAATTTCTGTGCATATTTAAGAGGTTGAATCAGAAACTGAAAAATTCAATGCCATAGCCGGGATTTGAACCACGGATCTTCCGTTTATCAAGCGGCTGCTCTAACCATGAAGCTACCATGGCCAACTTGCCAGTACAACATTAAACTCCCCAGCTGAATGTATGTTATCTCTAAATTTCATGGACTTCATAATCATTGTGAACCCCTTAAAGTTGGAAAAAAATATTGGTTGTTTTGTCCTTCCTTAATACTAATTACAATATTCCACTAAAAGCTTTGGTTTATAAAAATAAAAGCTGTTCAAAAATAGAAGGTATTTAATTTTGTATGTAACATATCTAGAAAATGCTACATTTTCTCAAAATTACTTGATAAACTATGATCATATGAGTAAATGGAAAAATGCTCAAGTTGATGAGAGGGTTAATAGAGCAGAGATTTGATGCAACAAGAGTTATGAATGACATCAAAATTTAAACAACACATAGGGTTACCTCAAAGTGGTGTTATTAGCCCCACACTGTTCAATGCAATGACAAATAACTTTCCAGCCAAACTTAATGGCATAAGTGGAATCAAAACAGCTTTATTTGCAGATGATTCGGTCATCTGGGTATTGTAAACAAAAAGCATTACAGCAAACTAACAAACTACGAATAATGCACTGAAAATACTAGGAGAATGGTCAACAGAAATAGATTAACAGTAAATCTTGATAAAACTATGTACCAAATATTTTCACTCACTCATAAGCCTCCAAAAATTGAGGTGCAATATAATGGTCAAAATATAAAAGAAACCAGAGAACAGAAATACCTTGGTGTAGTTCTTGATCCAAAACTAAATTGGCAAAAGTATATCCAAAAGGTTAGTGAAAAGGCGAGAAATAAATTAAACACATTAATCCTTTCATGCCTGAATTATTTTGCTACTTATGCCGTTCTTCCTCTAATTCGAAACCGGTTTAGATTAGGCAGTCTGGGACACCTTCAGGCTGCTGGCTTGAATAGCCATGATCGTTAAGGCAACACATAGTGCACTGACCATGTACTCAAAGCCTGAGATCGTGAGTTCGAGTCTCGGCAACCGCAGTCGAATGTGCCTGTGGTAAAGAACGGGGAGGGCCCACGTAAAATAATCGGTAAAAATAATTTTTTACAATTCAAAACGTCTAAAATATGTATTTTTAATTGGTGACAGACAGTATAACAAGAATATAGCAGAAAAAAAAAGTTAAAACTAGTACAAATACGAAAAAAAGCCTATGTATCTTATAATACACACCAGGGAAAAAGCAGGGTTGTTCACGAGCAGTTTAAAAAAGCATATACAACATACATTAAACCAATAATATTATTTGGAGGGAAGACATTGATAACAGTTGACGTGCATGCATTAGGAAAAAAATTCAAAATCAAGCTGAGGATAATAACAGGAACGGTAAAGACTACACCTTTAGCAGTATTAGAAATTGCCACTGGAAATGCTCTGATGAATACAGAAATAAAGATGGCAGTTATATAATACAAAAAATTGATTTGGCTTCCTACCATGAATGTTTGGTTAAAATATAAATCAAGGCAGAGAAAACTTAAAACCCAGAGGGGATTTATACAACACCTTGATGAGATTAGAGGCAATTACATACCAAAATGCAGAAGTAGAAAAATTGGAACAACCAGAAAAGCTGCTACATTTCTCAGAAGTATCTTTCAGTTTAGAATTATTTGAAAAAGTAAAGAAAAGCAAAACTGATAGAAGCATATTAAAAAGCTTAGCAATGGGAACTGTTAATACTTTATACCCTTCACGTTTTCACTGATGGCTCACTAATCAAAGCGGAGTGTAGTACAGGAGCTGGCATATACTGCAAACTTTTCAGATTTTATGCTGAAGCAGGAAAATTAAACACCAATTTAGATATGGAATTAGAAGCAATAAACATTGCCCTTTCCAAATTATGTGTTAGATTGGGCTCCTTTCATAGCATGGTCATACTATGGAACTCAATCTCAGCTATTCAAGCCATAGGGAAATGGAATGTAATGTTACCTCAAAAATTAGAGAAATCAGTATCCCTAAGACAGCTGAAAGAAGCAGGAAAAGAAATTGTTTTCCAATGGATCCCTTTCCATGTTGGAATACAAGGGAACAAAAAGGCTGATTTCTTGGCAAAAAAAGGGGATAAACATTTTGAATCCAAAGGTATCTACTCTATCATTTCATTCAGCAAAGATGATATCTAAAAATTTATTTAAAGAAGTATTGGTTGTCAATGTGACAATGAAGAAGGATCACCCGCCATTGGTGGGTCTACCCTGCCTGGCTTGCCGAAAAACAGGGGCGGCTTAGAAAGAGATGGAGAATGCCTATTTCTTTTTCTTTCTAAAAAGTAGGTGCCAAGTTAAACCTCATCCACTATAACACATAAAAACCGTTAGAGCCATTTTCAAGAAAATCAAAATGTTCGAAACATTTGCCATGTAAAGGGTAGTTATGGGGGAATTTTCTTCAAAATCTTCGTGTCGCATCCTTGAAAGACATTAAAGTTAAATACCATCTTTGGTTTTTAACCGACTTCGTTTTTGAGTTATGCTGTCCACAGACTGACAGACACAGTATGTTGAGGCAAATATTGCCAATATGCGAGCGCTAAATGCCCTAAGACGATATTTATTTCTAGGAGCAAGTTTAAATACCTCGATTGCTAAACACTCCTTACAAATACTTTTAACAACTGTCATTTTTGCAGCGTAACTAATTCCGTCTGAAACTGCAGTGAAGCTGATTTTGGGGTTTAGACAGCGACATCACTCCGTTACAACCTACCACTGTTTGTTATGACTACGATGGCATTCACGGCAAGTGAAGGGGTGTATCGGTATAGGTACAACTCCACGTGACGCGGAGGGAGGGTGAGCCAAATTCCGCTCAGCCAACATCATCATTATGTTATCTCCAACAAAATGTTAACATCTGTTACCAGATATCGCAAACTGGGCAACAGTTCATTCGTTTGAGATCTTAGATAATAACGTTTCCTTTGAATACCTTCCAAATCTGACATTTCTGTCTAGTTTATGTATGTTTGAACTAGGCAGACAACACCGGGAAGCTGTGATTCTTGCACCGGAAGGGGAGGGGGGCGTTCCATTTTACATTGTTCTTACACAAGAAACAAGGAAATCATGAAAATTGCAGATCACAATAGAATTATAGAATGTATAGTACAATCTGAAAAGGTATTAGGTTTTATTCACTAAACAGGTTGATGGAGTTACTGATATACCATAAGTACTACGACCGACATTGTTTCGCGCCCTGCTGTTTCTAGAAATTTGAACAACTGGTACGTGTGATCTGCTCTTCCATTGTTTTTTTGTATTTACGTACAACAAGAATATATTTTATCAGACATTTACGTGTGCTGTTGATTGGATGAACATAAATCGGGGCTACAAACAAACCTTACGTAAGAACTCTCGACCAGACAATAATAATATACACAACAATGTTGTACGGTTGCCAGCTGGCTAGTCAATAAGTACACATGTCTCTTTCGTTATTTTTAGATCTAGCCCTCCGCCCGATCTTCGCAGTGAAATTCATTTAGACCGACAGTACTCCACAACATTGTATTGCAATAGAATTTTTTGTCAACAAATATGTCTAGTTCCACTTGTTGAGAAGAATGATGGCTCCTAATAACCTGATCTGCTCGAACGGCAGAGCTAGGATGTGAAACTCATCGTAAATGTGCTTAAAACGTCACGCGCTTTCACTTACCGCAGATAATTCTGTAATATAATAAATAAAAGAGAGGAGAGATCTTACGCATTACAGTCACATAAACTTTCTCTGCCCAGTATCACTTCTTTTCATGGCTACCTAATTTAAAATTATTCACAAAAAGTTTGTTGTACTTCCAGTTAATTGTGATAAACGAGCAGCAAAACTTAGACAGCGATGGGAGAGAGACAAATGACTTCAGATTGTCTTCTAGCACTGCTTACAATACGAGAGTGGGTCTTGCCTCGTTGCAGTACCGAGCTAGAACGGTCCGCGTTAACGTGTGACGCTCAGGTCGTGGGTTCGATTTCCGCGGCCGATCTTCCTGACCCATGGGTTTTTTCGAGGGTTTTCTCGGGTCACCAGGCAAATGCTGGGAAAGATAATTACATCCTCCGAATTATCTCTTCCCTCCTTTTCATTTCACCATCATTTCAATCCGGTCTTTCAGGGTTAGAAATGTTGGCGATGGGCGAGTTTGATGCTGCTGTGTGGGGACTTTGCGAATTGTAACTGCTGTTCTCGAAGTATGGGCGACGTTGTAGCCGCCTGACCTGCTGTGGTGGACCGCTATCGAAACCCATTCGATTGGTAGCTACTTGAACCCTGGTGCAGAGATGAATCTCCAGCACACGTTAGGGACCCTCGGGTTGGCTCGCGCTCTTCACCCGGAATCCAATAGACCCGTATAGCACTCTCATGTCATCCCTTCCTCCCGGGCCTGACATACAATAGCCTAAACCGTTGGCTCAATGTGGAATCCCCTCCGTCTGTACTCTACCCTTGCAGTTCTACATAAAATCGTGGACATGCCAAATTGTGTGCAATCAAGGACGATTTAAAGGGAAACTGTTCACTTGAGAATAACAAAGTACATGAATATCACATCAAATTTTGCCGCTATCGCCACCGCCACTGCCACCACCACTACTACATGTTTTATGTATATAGCACACCGATGCTACTGTGTCACCGCCTGCGGTGCCGTAGTAGTAAAAGCGGGCGTTAAACACTACAACAACAACAACCGATGCTACTACTACCGGTATTAATACTACACATTAATGCTATAAATATTACACAAACTCTCTCCCTCGTCAAAAAGTCTCGAATACTGTTTAGTGGCATACTTTCGCCGTATTGTTTGTCTTTGTATTCACATATTTGGAGCAGATAACTAAACTGATGTGTGTAAAGTTCAAATTTATATACCTACCAGAGAAAATTATTAGGATTGGAGAGTAAGAACCAACGTATCAGATTATATTTTTCCTAGATGAAACTAAGCTCAAGATTGTCGAAATTGTTGGAGAAAATGTTGAAAGCCTTTAAGTTCGAATGAGGACTTCTTTCCCTGATTACCCTCCCCTTATGTGGGACTTACACCCTCTAGGACTTACACGTCGGTCTGGGTGGCTCGGTTGGTTAGACGCTGGCCTACTGATCCCAAGGTCGCGGGTTCAAATCCGGCCCAGGCCGATGGTTTTTAAGTGTGCTTAAAAACGACAGCTCCATGTCAGTAGATTTACTGGCATGTAAAAGAACTCCTGCGGGACAAAATTCCGGCACACCGGCGACGCTGATGTGATCCTGGCAATTGACAGCGTCGTTAAACAACAAAATACTTTTAAATACTTTCTAGGACTTACAAGCCAGTGCCTAGGGTCAGACGCCTGTCGGGGAGCAGAGGGACCTCTTGACCAGAGAGAGTGAAGACCTGGAAGCGGGTGGTCACCCAAGCACCAGGTGTGATAGTGAGGAAGAGGATGATTGGAAGGGTGATAATGGAGCAATTGGTGGAATGAACCCGAAGAAAACCCGCCCAGGCACCGCTTACTACCCCCTGCCGGGAATCGAACCCGGGACCCCTTGCACAGCAGGCAGGTGCTCTACCAACTGCGCTGCCAGCCCCGAATGAGGACAACGTTTCTAAAACATACCTTAAATTAACAAATAGGGACCACTAAGGAAAAGGCAACACCGCAAATAAAAGGCTACTTTTTATAGGTATGCATGAACCAGGAACATACCAGTCTTTCGAAACTGGACTTTTTTTCGAGCTTAAGGAGGAGATTCGCTTTTGAGAAATAAAAACCGGTAATATTTAGGGCGGTTTTCAACGATTAAAGCTTCGGTCGGAACAATTGATCTTGTTTGGAGCCATCACAGGGGCGCTCTCTGACGTAGCCTGATGTCTCCTGTTCATGCGCTAAGCACAAAGTCGAACGCTCAAAATCTTGATGGAAAACGCTTTAATATCACTTTGGGACAAAACAGTTTTAATTTCTGAGAAGCATACAACCTCAGCCAGCTACTTTTGCAACCCGAACTAACTCACGTTTCAAACAAATGGAGTGTAGAACTGTGCGTTAACTGTGCAGGAAACTTGGAGTTTGCCATTTTAAAACTAATGGTGGTGGAGATACCACTTGGAGTGAAACGTGAAGGGAACGTGTTTAATTCAGAAATACTAAGTAAGCATCAAAGGAGAGTAGAAATCATTAGAAATGAATATCCATTATGAAAATAACTACAAAAAGCACTCAAGGACTAAGGCTGGGTTGCGGGAAAATAGTTTCATGTGTATGTATTCTATTCGATAATCTCAAAATTACTTATAGCAAGGCTCTGCATTGAGAGTGTAGGGAGTTAAGGTCGCTTTTCGAACAACTTTTAAAGGAATAAAATACTATGCAGATCAAAACCAAAGCCTTTGTCATTATGCGTGCTTTTCTTTTCAGTCTCGCGTTTGACCTTTGTCAAACGAAGACAAAATTATTTATAGAGGACAAAACAACATTCCAGAGTTGAAGTTCACCTTTTGGTTACGCAGCTTTCAACGGAACACCACAACGTATTGCTTAGTTTGTGATGCAATCAGTTCACCTTTGCCAAATAATTCAGTTAATGATGATCGCCTTTACTTACTTGCAGTTTAACTGCAATGCTTTACCTTTCAGGGATTTGCTTAATCCAGGTTTATAGAATAAAATTGTCGCTTCATTGTTCTTTTTTCCTTTTCTTCCCCAAAGCAATGAGTTGGCTGGCTTGCGCGCTTCACATGAACTACTAAAGTGAAGAACGAAAACGTATGTTTAAAAGGAACAGTTACACTACTCTTAAAAACAATATACATCTTAACTGCCTTTGTGGTCATGTGTTTAACATGGTAGTTTTAAAATCCAGAGGTCCTGGGCTCGCTTTTCGACTGAAAAACGGAAATTTTCCTGTATCTAGCGCAATTCCTCGTCCTACGTAGAATATAAGTGAGAGTGTAAATATGAATTTAATATTTATAAACAAGAAAACATCGTAAATAAATTTCAAGCTACACGAATAGTAAATGAGTGAACATCATTGCCAATTAGCAATTCCGAAAGGAAAAGCAACTGATATGACCTTAGATGTTAAATGGAGCAACTAGAATAAACTTTGAATTTGTCATTTCTCATTCTAGCTTTCACGCAGCATTTGTGTGTGTGTGTGTGTGTGTGTGTGTGTGTGTGTGTGTGTGTGTGTGTGTGTGTGTGTGTGTGTGTGTGTGTGTGTGTTAGAGCAATCAATTATTGATTGGCCTGATATATGAAAACTATTATATAAACTCTTGAAGTCCGGGACTTACAGATGTAATTTTTAGAGGTGGCGAATGGCTTGAAGTTGCGCGGTGATTTATGGCCGAGTTCACTTTTGTGTTTACAAGACCATGGAAGTGCCACGTTAGTATCTCTCCAACTTCCGTGTAGTAAACATTGTGTGACAGTGCATGATTAAATACAGTGCTCGCTTTATAAGCAGTGTTTTGTTTATTTCAAGTAGGAAATCGAGACATTACCCCCGCCATCAATTTGCATGACGTCACTCGCGCAGATACCAGCAACTTCATTCGCCACGTCTAAAAATACCTCACTAAGTACCTATGATTGTAAATTGCCACTGGGGTACTTGTCTCGAATGTAAGATGCCCTTGTGATCTACCGAGAAGATGCCCGTTAGTTAAAGAATTTAAAGCCCTGCTGGCATTTTCCTATGGTAGTGCAATGGTTTAGAGCAGCCGCGCGTAGACCGGAATATTTGTGTTTCAAATCCCGGCTATGGCATTGAATTTTTCAATTCTGATTCTACTTTTCAATGTTTACCTACACATAATTGTTAGAACAATAAATTACCATTGATTGGACTTATATATGAAAAGCGAGAGTAGTGTTGACAATAAAGGGAATTACATTATTGTTTGCAAGAACATTCAATAATGGACATTAGAATTACCTGTTACATATGTATGCAATTTTTATACGAGGCTAAAGAACCAGTGAATGATTCTATCGTGTTTTAGGTCCTGTCGACAACTTGGTCATTAGGGCCCTCTAAGGAACCAGATTTCTATTGAACAAGATCCAAACAGATCAACATAGTCTGGGAGCGAAGGTGAGTGTGTTTGATGATAAAAATTATAAAAATCAACGTTAAGAAAGTAATATCACCACCCGTTGTTTCTCAAGTCAAAGCCCTCATATGACCAAAGAAGTTAAAGGAGCTATACAAATGAAGCAATTAAAAGAAAAAGATCCAGACAAAAAGGCATTCTTAATTACAGATTTAAGATTGCACAAACTTGCACAACTACAGTCACCAAATGAACCTTATACCTTATATATATTATCTTATACCTTATATTATTATATACCTTATCTTCAGTAGGTACGAGTATTGCCCAAAGTTCTGACACAAGACATTTTTGCACAAGGGAGACGTATTTTACTGTCTTTGTATTACTGACCTTTCAGCACATCAACCTATATTTTACGCATGGAAATATCAGGCTAAATCAGGAGCTAATGAAACTGCATCTGCTTTGAACGACTTCTTAATAAAACTGTCATTGCAAGGTAATAATGAAGAAATAAGACTGTTTACATTGGATTTGCTGCGTAAAATAAAGCGTCATATTATTCACGCAATTGTGTTTTGCTGCATAACTTTGCTCCAGTAAATTTCAAGGAAGTCATTCTTACATTTACTGCAAGAGAACACTCTTTCCTATCGGCAGACAGAATATTTGGCTAAGTGGAACAGGTGTTAGGCCACATTCTACTACACTGAACAAAGATAAGTACACTGCTTTATACTCTGAAATCGGTACTGTAAGAAATTTGGGTGAGGACTGGAGAGTTAATTTAATCTGAGTCGAATTAATATTCCGTGCTCCATTTATTGCTAGTATTTACATAGAACGCGTCCTTTCTAACATTATCAGCTTGTGTCAAATTGGAGAATATTTAAATTTAAAATGTTACTTCCAGTCTAAATAAGATTCAGAGAATTATTGAAGCCAGGATAGTAGTCAAGAAGATAGAAAAGCCCTCAGTTTCAGCACACAAGACACAAACGGCTGGCTCTCTGTATGAGCAAAGTTTTTGTTGCCATAAGGAAATTCTGCAGATTGGTGCTGTGTAGTAAGCATGTAATGGAGGTATTCCTTTAAGAGCCATCCCAATAAAAGTAATGTCTCAGTAGAAAAATTATCGAAGAAAGGGCAATTCTGTCAACAGCATTGGGATTGACAGTATGGATGATACTGTGAATGTTCAACTCATCCACATCCATATTTTGGGCCTTCATGTCACCAGATGATGACACAGCGTATCTATGCCACGACACTGAGTGCACATCTCAGTACACCATGGTGTAGACATAATATTGTGCAGGCATTTCTCCGTTTCAATAGAAGTTTTATGGTTTTGTACCTACAGGCTATTTATTCTCTTTCAGGGTGGTGGTTCACATCCTAGCCCAGGCATACCAGTATATTTGGACATGATGTACGGATTGATGTTTGTACTTGCTAGCAGATGGTGATATCTATGGTAGTCAGAGAATTCTATGTCCTATACAAGATCTGATTATAACTGTGCGAAAACCTCTGATTTTTCCTGAAAATGGAATTTTGGAGTTTGGAACAAATCATTGAGACAAGAATAAGGACACCTCATATGATCTGCAATTGTAATATCGTTTTCGGAAACAACACCTGAATTTGTGATTAATGCCAAGTACTCCTTTTGTGGTACCATTGAACCCTTATGAACATGCCCTGTCCAAAGACTATGTGGTGATCAATTCAGTCCGTTGTGCAATGTCTTCAGGTAGTAGCAGTACTTGTGCTATATACTGGACTTTCAACAAAATGAATAGATTCACATTCCAATCTTTCTACATGAGATCAACATGGGCAAACTTTTCCAAAGTCGAATCTAAGCCAGTTCAAAGGGGTAATAACGTAGATGTTTTAAAATTAAGAGCCGAAGAAGTCATGACAACGTTGAGCTGTTTGTACGCATTCAGTTCCAAAGTAACACTGCTATGTCTTCCACATACATTAATGTGCTAAACAAGGCATTAGAAACGGAATACATGGTGAACTTAGCTTGAAGCATCGAATCATAGGTTCGGTACAAACGAAGTGCTTCAAGCTTCAATATTGACAGCAGATAATCTTGTCGAATTCTACTTCTCAATAGAACCGAGTGAAGTGGTGTCCCAATAAAGTGTGCAACTCGCATTCGGGAGGCCGTGGGTTCGATTCGAGACGTCCGCGAACTCTGACGAGCTTTTTGTGGTTTTCCCTTTGTCACTTAGGCGAATACTGAGGTGCTCATCCTCATATCACGGATTTAATGTCCATTATTTCCTATTCCCATCATTCCCCTTTTCATTCATTTCGGGGTTTTGGACCAGGCATCGGTGTTCGGCGGATTGGGCGGTGACTTGCTCACTGTAAAGGTTTCATCTTCGGCGTCGTTCCGGGTCGGCCTGTAGCATGGCTTCCCTAGCTTCGTCTTAACCTTCACCGGCTGGGTGTCAACGTCATGGGGCCCTGCCGGGCTCCAGGAGATGGAAGTTTCTGCCGAGTACGGCGATGGGCGGTGCCGGATGCGTTATATCTGGAAACGTTAGGGAGCCTGTTCCAGCTTGTTCCGGTCGTTCATCAGGATCTGTTCGCCCTTGGATCTTTCTTCCCATCCCTCCCTTCCGAATCACGGTAGAAGGACAAAGGGCCCTGAGGGCCTACTGCGGTGCTCTGCTCTGGTTGCGGGGGCCGCTCCGTTGTACCTACCTATACCTTTTTTTTTTTTTTTTTTTTTTTTTTTTTTTTTTTTTTTTTGCTTCCCAGTGAATCTGGTCTGATATATATTTTATTACCAAATGCTATTAAAGTTTAAACCATCTTTTCTTTTTTATCTGTTTCATTTATGTATATAGGGTCCTTTAACTTCTATGGTTATATCTTAGGGCTTTGACTTTAGAAACAATTTACATTAATAACTCGTTGACTATAGGCTTTAACTTTTATTTTCACTGTCTTTGTGATCTGGTGGTTAGCATGCTAACTTTCAAATCCAGAGGACCCGGGTTCAATTCGCGGCAAGAGGCTGCGGATTTTTCTTTAGCTAGGTTTATTCCCCTTCCTCAGCAGGGTCTGGAAGTATGAGTAAATATGTTTGTGTGTGCGAGAGTTTAATGTTTATAAATAAAGCCCAATGGAAAATAAACCCAAAGTTACACGAGTAATACATCAATGAATATCATTGCCGACGAGCATTCCTCTCAAAGGAAAAGCCGTCAATATGACTTTCCATGCTAAAGGCGGCATATAAACGAAGCATTTTTTTTTTTTTTTTATTTTTTTTTATTTTAGTAACTTGTGTCCCTTAGTAAGATAAATGCAATACTAATTTGCATTGCTGATTTTGCCATAACTACTTAAACTGGGTGGGAGGCAGTAATCTATGACATTAACTCGTCTAGCGCTTAAACGAAGCACCGCAGCAAAAACCTTTCCTTAACAAAAAGTGTTTAAAATAATGTTATCTATCAACTCCTAAAGTTTGTCGGTTTAATTTTGGGACACCTGTATATCGGTAATGATTTAATATAAAAACAGTTTTCATTTGTTTTAAAAATCTGAAATCGATAGAAGAAAACTGATAACATATTTGGAAGCAGCACCCCAAAATTAGGGGAATGACCTTCAAAACTAAAACATCAAACCTTCCTTTTTTTCCAAATGCAGAGCAGTGTTATTGAAGACCGCTTCCAAATTTGGATAGTGCCCTTCTTCGCAAAATCATTACTTTTATTTATACTTCTTATTTTTTAATTCCTCTTATTTTTCGTTTTTCTTTCATTTTCTACTTTTTGTAATTGTAATTGGTTCATTAACTTCTATGGCCATGTCAGGGGCTTTGATTGAAAAACAACTTACTGATGGTGTTTTTACTTTCTGGACTGTAAGGGTTTTCATTAACGTTTACACTGAACACACATTTGCTCCCGCATTTGTACTACTAGACTCTCTGAAGGATAGGGACAGATTCTGGAAAAAGAAAAATTACCCGGGATAAATCTGGGACTTAATTCATTCCTTTTCTTGTAAACCTCTTGCTGTTGTTCTTAATATACCCATATGTTTCTAGTAGCTTAGAAATGCCATTAACATTTCTACATTCCAACTACAAAGTGTTGGTATTGACTCAGTGACCCGTATTTCAGTGTGCAGTGTGCTGCTCTTGTGTTTAGCCTGTCTAAATTTATCGTTGAACGAGAATAAGATTCACTCTCTTGTTGTTTACTTTTGAACACACAATAGACGTCTGTGTAAAAAGGCCCATGCCAAGTTGAATAACAATGCGATGGTTTTAGCACGAAGGATAATTAATTAGAGGAATGGCGCAGGTTTGCTTGTTGTTGAGTTTACTTACATCTGCTCCACCTTGGACCTTTCGCCTTGCATCTTGCCCACGATACTGCCAGTCTTGCTATTCTTTACCCATCCTCCGATACCCAGTTGTAAGCAGAGGTCTCTGCAGTACTTTGTGAAGTATACTCCTGCAAACAAAAAATAATATGCTGTATGACCACAAAGCAAAATATTATTTTAATAAGTACATATATTTTCAGTGTGCAGCAAAATGGCGAAAAGGGAAGTGTAAAAGTTTGACAATATATTTATTTGAATGTAGACATTTACAAACTGGAATAGCTCATTAGAAAGTCAAGCGGTTCAAAATTTGGGAAATCAATACAAAACTATGGTGCAGTAAGACTTGGAAAAAGAAAGTGTCTTTCATAAAATTACAAGATTGTTGCATGAAGAAAGTTTTCTAGGATTTAAAATTATGTATCAGTAAGAGGTAATAACAGAATTAAAAATAAAGTGCTAAGTAATTCTTTTAAATATAATAATTATTGAAGGTAAAAATGCGTTTTATAAAAAGAAATTATGGTAGGTATAAAGAAAAATACACTTTTGAGTCAACTGAAATAAATGGCATCTCCAACAAAGAAAATAAGCTTGCCTACATAAGAAGAATAAAAGAGAAGAATAAGAAGAATGTTAAATGGAACTAAATATAATGAAAATGTAGTCAAGTTGATGGATAGAGGGAAAATAAATGGAAGAAAAATACGCCAATTTGCCAAATTTTACCAAATATTGAAATTTGTATACGTTAATGAGCATTACCTGTGTAAAGCACACCCCCCAAAAAAAATCCTATTACAGTATATGGCTGTTGCAACATTTAATTACGGGTGGCTTGATACAACGTCCAATCATAGGCTTGCCACGCTTTGGGGTATTGTAAAGTTAGGCACACTGTGAAATTATGATATAAAGCCGGTGATATAAATATCATTTGCACCCACAAAATTTATTTGCACAAAAGAAAAGAGAATAGAAATATTCAGCTATCAGCCGCCATTACATTTTGCGGCAACCATAGCATACCTATCTTTAAATAATGTTCACACATAAAATTATAGATGGAATAAGCAGTGTTTTGAGGCTAATTTATTCTTTATTTTGAGCATCTTTGAAATGTCTTAATTTATGAGTTTTATTATGATAGTCTTAGATACTGTCAAATTTCGTGGTTTAGTTTTTCTTATTTTTATATGTAATATTAACTTCACAATTCATTTGCAACAAGTTCAAGCTATTCATCGACTAAACAGTATACTATGAGTATTTTAAAAGGTATAACTGGCGCCGTTATTTTACTTTAGTAGTAGAACCTCGAAGAATGAGAAATTTGGGGGACACAAAATGTCAAAATTATTTGGAGAACTCCCTGAAAGGCCTATGTTTGCCCAGCGTTCCATCTGAGTTCACTAGCCTCTAATTATATAATACGAAATTATCCTTATTTTGCGTTTATACTATGACGTCGGTCTCGGCGCTCAACAAAGGACGGACGGGGCCAAGCTACTTCACATCACGTGCAGTGCAGGCAAGCCGGCAAAGCCGTTCAAGGCCGGGCTGCCTCGCGGGACTGCTGTGTGTACGTGACTTAACAGCCGAGGCGGCAGAAACAAAAGGGGTGCCGAGAACGTTTTAAGCAGAATCATTTCCGGTGTGTTCGTGTGTAGAAGTCGAGAAAGGTCCGCGTGACGTCTCCCCAGTATATAAGCAGGCCTGAGAAGAGGAATTGAGTTTTAGAGTTGAGTTACAGACATAAGTCGGGGAATGTGTCAGGGTGTGAGACAGCTGTGCGTGTGTGTCGTCGTAAGAAGATCCAACGAGCGTCGCGAGTGATTGTAATGTGGTAATTCGAGATACAGAAGTAGTGAAGAAAGACACTAAAAGGACTGGGGAAGATTATGAGAAGTAAAAATTGTGAGTGGTGATAGCCCGAAGAACCGTAGATGGTGTTACGACGGGAAAAAAACTGCGTATTTGTGGTGAAATTTTAGAAGACAGTGAAGTGATAGAAAAGTAACCGGACGGATTTTGTCATCTTTGTCACAATAGGAAAGCCTCAGCCCTACAGGTGCACCTGCTATCCCACGTGAATTCTTTTCTGAGGAATGGTAGTGTGTTCATTCTTTGTGAAGAGATACGATGGAGGAGCTATCTATGTAGATCTGTGTTGGCGTAAATTCAACGTTTTAAAACGCCCAACAAATGTAGTATTGTGTTCATACATATCATGAACATATCATCTAAGCAATAATTTTTCTGTTTTGTGAAGAAAGCAATTGCTTTACGGATACAACTGTATGAGCTAGCGCTCAGAGATACTCGCTCAAGTTTCCTCAAACAGCTGTTGTCCTCTGTGAAATCCCTCGGTAATGGATGTCTTCCAATTTCTCCAATTTCGCACTATTTATTTATTATTTTTTAACACGTTTTCGATATTGGATACAAATCTTGGTTAAGATAATCAGTTATTATAGTTATTTACTACATAATATTTTACCAAAGTGAAACTTACAAGCTACGCCGCTCAATGTTGCGGCAAATAGTGGTGCCGTCTAATCATTTATAACAAAATGTTTTGTTTCTCTAACTTATCCTCGTAGAATTTGTTGGGTGACAGTGAGGCTATCGCTTCTCGATCCCTTTAAATCTATAATCGTAAAATATAGAATTCATTAAATATTTTAATTGTTTAGAGTACTGTGCTTGAAAGCTCTGAACAATGATATGCCTTATCCTTTATAAAACTTCTAAATTATATATTTTCTTACACTTTGCATTTTGTATGGAAATGTTCATACCTCAAGTATGATTTCTCCATCTAAGCGTGTACATAAGCAGTTTAATTCTTGGGAAATATTTTATATTCTTGTTTAGCTTTAAAATGAAAACGTATTCTGGTTATTTTTCAACGCTAATACTATAAGTTGAAACCGAAATTATAATGTGAATATATGTAATTGATATAGAAAGAAACAAAAGGAGATTCTAATCGATAGTTAAGGGGAAGACGTAATAAAGCTGAATAGATTAAAGTCTCAAGAATGGAAGTCTAGGTAGATTTAAATGAGTGATAAGGTTACAATTGTTGTATGTACGAAGCCGGAGCGATTCCGCGGGCTGATTCGTATCTTACCATGACGTGCTCTAAAGTTGACCAATGGAAATCGCTTCCTTCGTGTCGCCCATGCAAAACAAATGCAACGCAAGACACACTCGTCTTGAATCGAGCCGGGAGTGCACGTGCAACTTCGTGATTTGTACGTAAGCTAGCGCGTATTCATTTTTCGGCGGTCGCCAAAGGGCGACAAAGTTAAAATATTATAACGTAGCAGTTGAAGTTACAAAGTTACATTCTATTTAGATATCGTCGGCAGTTCTCTACAAATCTGGAAATTTGCAAATAAAGTTAAATGTTGGTTAATACTTAGTTTGGATCCATTCCTACCACAACTCACGCATACCCTGCAGATTAGGACCTCTTGCTAGAGCTAGTCCGGACACCAAACACGGGATAGGAGATATCCTGGCGACAAGGTCTTATAGATCTTAAAGACGACATCTTCGACTTAGAGGAACGTTTGCGTCAAAGTACTACCTACCTCTACTACTAGTACTACTGCTGCTGCTGCTACTACTACTACTACTTCTGCTGCTACTACTACTACTACTACTACTACTACTACTACTACTACTACTACTACTGCTACTACTACTACTATTACTACTACTACTACTACTGCTGCTGCTGCTACTACTACTACTACTACTACTACTACTACTACTACTACTACTACTACTACTACTACTACTGCTACTACTACTACTACTACTACTACTACTACTACTACTACTACTACTACTACTACTACTACTACTACTACTACTACTACTACTACTGCTGCTGCTGCTGCTACTACTACTGTCGCCTGGCAAAAAGATCAGGCGTATCGGAAACTGCCCAACAGCAATAATGTTTACATCCTTACATCGAGGAGGAGCATATTAATTGAAGTACACACTCTGCAGATGCAATAGCTGCCATTATGTCATCAAGAAGGCAGTTTTATTCCTCGACAAGCGCAAGAGCTGTCATAGAGTTTTGCTACTGACAGGACTAGAAGAATTGCTATTGATTGTTGGAAAAGAATATGATTTATTGGAACAAGAAGTTGAGAAGTTTATGATTTCTATGGGATAATTGCGAGAAGACAGTAAGACATTTTTCAGTGACCGTATGAAAGGTTGGACATTAAGCCTTTAAATAAATAAATCACCTTTTTTGAAAGCATTCAAATGTACAGGTTGATCACACTCAAAAAACTACACTTATATTACCATGTACTTCCTAAAGTTACAAA
The DNA here is from genome assembly GCA_030765045.1 of Tenodera sinensis. Taxonomy (NCBI): domain Eukaryota; kingdom Metazoa; phylum Arthropoda; class Insecta; order Mantodea; family Mantidae; genus Tenodera; species Tenodera sinensis. Next base: position 85,951,190 of record CM060968.1, on the reverse strand, counting down.
CTTATTTAATACAAAAAGTGCACTGACCAGTTTGTTTTCTTTCTTTTTCTGTTATAGAAATTGACGATGTTTAGCCTCATTTTCTTTGAAAAGTATTACAATACATAATTACGTAGGTGCATATGTGATTCATTTGCCATTATTAAGATTACTCTTTCCTATTATGTATGTACATGTGCAATTATAGGTCGCGCGTTACTTCTTGACGAATGAAAATTTTATATGAAAGGTTGAATGCGAGTCTCTACTCAGCTTTTGCGGGAACGAGAGAGAGGAGGTACAGTCTGCAGTGAGATGACGCGCATGCTTCTGAGCTGAAGTAGTACAACACTACAAATCAATTTATGACACTTGCAGTAATGTCAGCCACACGTATTATACACTACACCTCTATAACTGTTTCCACTTAACTTTCTTGCATTTATTCTATTCCCGACATCTCTCCCTCGTCTGAATTGCTATTTTCGTTGCATGCACACATCCGTACCGCACAAAACTTCTGCAGTCGACTGTATACACAAACGCGACAGAGGAAAACAGAGGTGTGTTATCGTAGCATAAACAGTTGCTGACCTGTTTATTAAGGGTAGGCTCACTCATTGGATTTCTGCTCAAGGTCATTCGTCAAGAACGAACGCGCAACCTATACAGTTGCGTGTAAAAGTGAATCGCCTTACCTTTGGGATCAGACATACAGCTCCCGAATACTCCATTTGTGCTGCATTACTTACTGTACGCCAAGTTACTAATATGTTCTTGCAAACACATGCAGGAGCCTAGGTAGGGCTTGGCACGCCCGGGGTTCCGAGCCGCTTATCCCATTTCACCCCATTTCACCACCATTAGCTGTGCCACATGGTAACTCTTCTAGGCTTACTATGATTATTAGTGTCGCCTTGACTAAGCGGTTCCCTATCACCTAGGTGGCCCGGGTTTGATCCCAGGGACCTGCATGTGGTGTTTGTGGCGGACGAAGCAGCGCCTGGGCGGGTTTTCTCCGGTTTCCGCCGCCACTCATTCCACCAACTGCTCAATCGTCACCTTTCCATTCATCAATCTCGCCTGCATTTCACATCATTCTCTTCCTTACTATCATACTGGTGCTTGACTCCAGGTCTTCACTCTGCCCGGTCCATAGGTTCCTCTGCTGCCCGACAAGCATCTCACCTTAGGCACTGGCTTGTAGGTCAGCGAATGCAGCGCTCTGACAATCAAGGTCAATATGCCTGGTCACTGCAGGGTAGTAGTAGTAATAATAATAATAATAATAATAATAATAATAATAATAATAATAATAATAATAATAATAATAATAATAATGATAACAATGATTATTATTAAATTAAATTATTGTGTTGTTTAACGACGCTGCCAATTGTTAGGATCACATCAGCGAGGCCGGTGTGCCGGAATTTCGTCCCGCAGGAGTCCTTTTATATGCCAATACATCTACTGATGATGATGATGATGATGATGATGATGATGATGATGATGATGATAAACAAAGTTTAAAGTCACAAATGAGAGAAGTAGTATACTAATAAGCGCTGCATTGAAAGCAATTTCCCTTAAAAAAACTAAATTTATCCAGAAATATGTGACACTACGAGTACGAGTGCGGTAGTTTAACTTATTTAATGCCTGTATCTTACAATACTTTCTTCGAACAAATGAATGTCTTATGTTAGAACAAGTGCATGTTGCACACTCCAGAGACGGGACAGAAATCAATATGATTTTAACGTACATAACACGGATCTGAACATATGTATCTGGCACCAGGAATGCAGCCTGCTCTGCCAGTATATAATCCCGCTGACTCCAAACACCATTAACAAGTCACTACCTACACAAATTCTTGACAGCTTTGTATACATACATTAATCAACTGCAGGGTAAAGGTTCGAAACTAAATTATCTCAGACGAGAAAATTAGAGGTGATTTTTCTTCACCACTGCAGTAGTAAGGCAATACAGGCCATTAGCTTCGCTCTCAGAGATCAAAGAACTTTTACAGCATTTTTGACACAGATATCTTGCTAATTTTCGTACCGGTCCCAAGACAGAATATTTTGAGGGTAAATTCGTCAACTTCATGTTTTTATGCCAAGAACTGTGCGTAACGTGTCTTAATTCACGCAACAATACTTACGCACATGCAGTCTTCTAATAATTAACCCTTTAATGCCTGGTGTGTCTTATAAGACACATAGGCTTTTTTTCCTATTTGTACTAGTTTTAACTTTATTTTTCTGCTATATTCTTGTTATACTGTCTGTCACCAATTAAAAATACATATTTGAGATGGTTTGAATTGTAAAAATTTTTTTTTTTTTTACAATTTATATTGTAGTGTTTTTTTTTTTAAGAATGGAAGCAAAATCCATGCAACCGCAGTCAAATGATACCCCGTCATCATCCACGCGTGCCATCACACCGACTATTTTACGTGGGCCCTCCCCGTCCTTTACCACAGGCACATTTGACTGTGGTTGCCGAGACTCGAACTCACGACCTCAGGCTTTGAGCTCATGGCCAGTGCACTACGTGTTGCCTTAATTCGTCAACTTCATGTTTTTATGCCAAGACCTATGCGTAACGTGTCTTAATTCACGCAACAATACTTGCGCACATGCAGTCTTCTAATAATTAATGTGCATAAGCACTACTTTATGTTATTTATGTATAGGGTGGGTCAAAGAAACGGGAAATTTTGAAATTGTGAAATGAAACCTTAGATAATGTATTAAATTAATTTTATTGTATGAAGATCTAAAAAATAGTATGCCATTTGCTATAACCACTATTTCTTGAAAATAACATCCTTTAAGTGTCCACCACCAACACTCACGCATTCTTGTAATCGATCTTTAAAAGTTTCTCATCACTCTTTGCAATGTAACTACTGAGATTCTTGAAATTTCTTCACGAATTTCTGTCTTCAGGTCGTCAATGTTTCATGGTCTTTTTTGCGTATATTTTACTTTTGAGTTACCCCCATAAAAAGTAATCACATGCAGGCAAATCAGGGGATCGTTCAGGCCACGGGATGTTTCCATTCCTCGATAAGACATGATTCCCAAACAAAGTTTGCAGTTCCGTCATAGAGATTCATGCAGTATGTGCTGAAACCAAGTTGTTCTGTTGATCCCAAAATTTCTTATTTGACACGCAAGAAATGTTGAATCATTGTCACATAACGATCTGCAGTAACAGTTTGCACGGGACCATTGAAATCTTCAAAGCATACACCCAATAATTTCTTTGGAGGAGACAGCACACCAAACGGTCCCCTCTTGTGAGTGCAGGGGCCGCTCATGAAGTAGCTGTGGAGTCTCTTGTGCATAATACCGAAAGTTCTGCTTATTTACGAAGCCATTCAAATGGAAGTGGGCTTCATCAGACATCCATAAATTCGGAAAAACTTCTGCATTATTTTCGATCTCATTCAAAAATCACTCACAAAACATGACACGATTATCTACATCCTGCTGATTTAATTTATACACAACTTGCAACTTTTAGAGGTGAAATTTTAGATCATGTTTCAGCATTCTTTATACACTAGAGCGATCCATGTTAAGTGCCAGAGAATGTCTCCGGACTGAACGTGTCAGGCTGTTCACTACAACAACTCTAACTTTTCCAATATTTTCAGGTGTACGAATAGATTTTGGTTTACCTGGAAGTTTCTTCTTTAATGTTGAGCCTGTTTCTTCTGATTAGCAGAGGGCACAGGATCATGCCGACGGAGTTGAAAATGACGAAACTCCCTACGAGCAGCTTCAGCGCTTTGACCATTTAGATAATAAGATTTTAAAGCAAATCCTCGTTGCTCATCAGTCCAATGTTCCATGTTTACTAAATTGCAACTATCATGCTCAACAATGACATGAATCTAAGCCTTCTGATACAAACCATGTACTAACAACAATGAAATTAAAATCTCCCATTTCTTTGACCCACCTTGTATGTAACAAGATTGTACTACGTCTACGAATCCAGGCCTTTTTGCAGAAACGTGTAGCACTTTGTGCTTTCATTTAGCCCAAATAAGTTTCAGTGTCCTGCTTGGAATTTGATTCTAATCCACTTTTCCCCAATTTCTGTTCCGTAAGATCACACGGAATCATGTGGTGCATATTAATTTCTCTTTAATGTTGCCTTCAGTATTTCTGAGCCTATCGTTATACATAAGCTATAAGCTGGATATAATTCATGTCAGAAAAATTAACCATCCACTCCACAGTTTTAGTGCCAGTCTTTTACGAATGTAATCCTTTCCTTGGTGCTGGGTGTGTCTTGCAGGAAAACATCAAGACAGCCTCCGAACTCCATTTTTATAGTAGGTCAGACTACGGCCTTCTGTCCAATATGTGTCAGTACTTCTCCTAGTTATTTTTTTAGTGTTTAACTCCCGTTGTTACTACATACAGCACCAAAGATAATGAATACTCATGCTGTATTAAATGAAATGGCTGGGAAAGGTAATTTAGGAGGGAAACTCTCCATGCCTAAGTCTAGAATACCTCAGATATGAGGACTGGGAAAACCTAAGTGGTACGGGCGGGGGGGGGGGGGGGGGGGGGGGGACAAAGGAAAAGAAATGCTTGGTAAGACTGTCCTGGTATTATTTGAACCGGAGACCTCTCTTCACAAGTCCGTGCCTAAATAACCTCGGCTATCCATGAAGATATCTCACTGTTTACATCTTCATGTGCTACCGAAACCACGCACTTAGTCGCACAACTCCATGACATATTCTTACGTGGCAGTTTTACTTACTGATAAATCTGATAGGGAGAGCACGTGCAATAGCCAGACTTGTTTTACAAATGGTTTGATTTCTTGGACGCGCTAAGGAAAGCATTGTTGCTTTTTCAAAATAGCTGACTCAATGATAATGCAATGGTAGTAGACAGACCATTGTTGCGACATTCATTTTTGCATCTGTTTATGTTTGAAGTCTGAGAAGTGTGAACGTTATTTCAAGTGTAATGGAGATTCAGAGAGAGAATATGTTTTCTCGCCGTGGATTAGTTGTTACCCGACAATCCCCTTGGTGTAGCAACGTATGATGGAATTTTTTGCATATTTCGCATGCAGTTTTAGAACGGCATGCTTTCAACCGTAACAACCGTATTGAATAAAAATATCGTTCTTTAATGCATTTCTCTACTTGATTGTGAATGGATACACACTTAGAGGTAAGTTTGTTTCACGCTTTTAAGCAAGAAAGGACGGGAAATTCTTACGTGGTACACTGCTGTTGTCAGAATGTTATCAGAGAACTGCAGCTGTTCCAGCGCTTCTTCCTAGCGATTTTTTCATGTTTGAATTGAACATAAAATGTTCTTTTTAAGAAAACTATTAAAGGCAGTCTGGGGGCCCCTAAAGATAGGGGGGCCCCGCGCCGCGGAGTCTGCGGGTCCGTTATTTACACCACTGGTAGGTACCTACTATAAAAATGTGCTTATATCGAGGTAATGCCTGACTACTGTATACAAATGGTAAATGAAATATTTCAGCCAAAATATAAGTAAGTTTCACAAAACAGACTGTGGTGCTGTCTGATAGTGTACATTGTTATAGCTTGAAAAAAGTACACAGTCTGCATTGGCACGGGGCATCCAAATTGCGCTTAATACAGTCTTCGCAAGGTCTGGGTTTATTAGGGCATTCCTGCCCACAATAGCATTATTTTTCTCTCCATCCAACTTTTTTGTGTTTCACTAAATATTGGAGTTCCGACTAACCCTTTGCAATTTCACACTTATGGAAATCAGAGAAAAAAACATCCAGTGCCACGATTTCTACAGGATCGAACACACTTGTAATAGGCACCAGCAGAGCCAGAGGAAATTGTTGCTCAGAGTAGATATAAATGTTTGTTTTATAATAATGTCTTCAGTTTTATAGCCTGTCTCCATTTGCGCTCTAGTTTTACTGCTGTGGTTACCACTAGCAGTAGTAAACTGCTGAATGTTCCGCAAGTGACGTACATTGTTGGATATCTCTGGACCTACAAAACTTTGATCAAATATACAATCCTTGACCACCATCCTACAGGAAAGCAGCTGCTTCCTGAGCAGCAAGAAGCTCATCCTTCTCCAGAAGTCCTGCTAGCATGGATTTTGTGCAATCGACTGAAAAAGAATCACGTAGAAATATTTGTATTATAGTCAATAAAACTACTGAATACGCAAGTAAATATTGCAGTACATAATTTTCAATATTTGAGTTGTGCGAGTCTTGTATCCGATATGCGATGAAAGTTTGAATTTATTTTGGTTTTATCTGTAAAGATTTTATTGCACACAGCGTTACATTTTTTAAAGTTCTTGTTCATAAAGAAGCTGCAAACAATTGGGTTTGTGAGAGAGCGAAGGCTTTCACGGCCGGAGTCAGTATAACTATATAGCGTTTCACTCTTAGAAGACAGTATGGAGTTAAATGGGACATCTCTGTCTCTATCTAGCGCATACAAGTTGCCATTAGCCGCGTCCTTTTCTAGCCTCGCTCTGTTGCCACATTCCTAATAGCATGGTATAAATATTCATTTGTTATAAATTTCAGGTTTGAACACATTATCCTATGCAGAATTTTTTTCTCTATCAGGTTATATCCTTTTCAGAGTCATTATACATTTCTATAGGTCCAAATTTCTTCAGAAAACGTTTTTTTCAATAGAAGTCCGATATTTGCTGTTTCTACACTCATCACGCACTAACTAACAAACTAACTGCTAGAATGCATCTATATTTTTTTCTTAGGTAGAGTAAACTATAGTGCTACTACCTGCCTACTTTGAATTCTCTATGTTTACCCAGTTAAGGGATATAATTTTTTAAATTAAATGTTTTCGGAAAATTTTATATCTGTGCACTGCAAAAGTTACGCAGTGTGAAACTTTTTTGTTATTGAGTTTACATCAGGGAACCAGCGAGAACAAATGTTGAGGAAGGTTGGAGAAAGTTTTTAAAATAAACCAAAAGGCAGTAACCTCTTTCTTTTATCCAATAAGGCAAACAAAAGGTATTCATCTATTCAGCGTCAGACCTGACACAGAAGATAGTATAAGGAGCAGCACTAACATTAGTTCGAAAGAAGCCGTGTGTGTAACTGTGAGCTGTTATTGCGTTATTTGTTTAATATTTTTGTAAATATTTGTAGTTATGGAGGGGGAAGCTAGGAAGAGACGATATGTTGGTAAATAAAGAAGTAAGGAACGCCAAATAATTATGAATGTGTTAGATTATTTTTGAAGCAAAATGCTTGGCAGTAAAGGCAGTAAAAGAAACAGCTAAGGTTATCGGGTGTTCAGAAGCAGTAGTGTGTATGATTAAAAAGGAAGTAATGAAAGGACCTCTAAGAACGCCATCGAAAAAGAAAGCAAAAAGGGCGGGACTACACAAAACGATAGGTTAACGCAATATGATTGAATAGTGCAAGGTGGAGTGCGGCGAATTGTTCATTCTTTACAGTTTGCAAATATTCCACCCATGCTGAATATAATTTTGTCACAGTTCAACAGTGATGAGACCCTACCAAATTTCTCAAGGGCCACTCTGATTTGGGGTTCGAATATGAAAGAAAGGGTAACAAGTGCATATTAATAGAAAGAGACGATATCGATATCATCAGATGGCGACATAAATATCTAAAAGACGTAAAAGGTTTAGGGACCAGGGGAAATCAATTGTTTATACAGACGAGTCATTTGTTAATGTAGGTCACACAGTAACAAAGGCGTGGAGGGATACCAAAGTTAAAAGTGTCCGTCCCGTCAAGCAGCAATTGAAGGACTAAGTACAGGACTCAGGCCACCTCGAGTCGCTCGCGGAGAGAGATTCGCAACTAGTACATGTTGCAACACTGCGCTCCATTTAACGTGTACTGTCTTTTAAGGGTGAGACGCGCTTTAGGAGTTATTTCCGGGCTGTTATGCCGTGGTCTGCTGGAGTTGAAGAACCCAGACGTTTCGTCCACATCTGCGGCGGACATCTTCAGTGGCGCGGTCGTAATCTCCTCGGAGAAGTTAGCGTAGCGCTACGCTAACTTCTCCGAGGAGATTACGACCGCGCCACTGAAGATGTCCGCCGCAGATGTGGACGAAACGTCTGGGTTCTTCAACTCCAGCAGACCACGGCATAACAGCCCGGAAATAACTCCTAGTTATAATTGGGTTTGTGTTCTAACCTAACTTCTCTGGGTGCACTACTTCACTTTTTTGTTTTTGAACGAAAGAGGGATGTTATTGAACAGGACTGTACAAAATTACGTTTTTGCAGTTACAAAATGGTTGGCAGGCTTAGGGAAGCTTATTCATACAGCAGACACTCGAGTAATGTTAGAAATGCTTGGATTGTGCAGAGGTATTGCAAGTGAGACTTTTAATGTCACACGCCTTCTCCACGTACCTACTTTAAAACGTGACGGTTTATTTTAATATAAACGTGGGTGGCTGTGGGAGTCTTTTCCATGCTGTCGGCTTTATAATTATTCACATTCGTTTTGATCATTCGGTCGTGTCCTTTCAAAACACATGGGAAGTTTCACTAGCCAGAAAGAAGGCGACGGGCAAAACAAAACAAAGCAAAATCACAGTCGCGACTGCCTTAAAATAAACAACCCAGCTAATCTGTCCGATTCACATTGTTGCCTGCTAGTGCTGAAATTAACGACTTAGGTCACACTAGTGGAATTCTACCTTGAAAACAACTGACCAGTAGAATTTCCCTCAGGAAGACAAATCATTTCAGTCATGACGCTTTTTTTTTTCTTGCCTTGAGTTTCTAAATACGAATTTCTTTAATCTGGTATATTCATATAACTTGATGTACGATATCTTCGATTTTACATGTCAAACAACCTGTAATAAACACAGCCATGAGCGTCGGCAGACTTTTTTTCAGCGGAAGAGGGGCACTTGGAACTTTGTAGTCAATATTATAATTCATTATTCACATATCTCACTGTAAAAATATGAGTTATAGTATTTGCTTTTATAACAACTTACGCACATATGAGTCAGCGCGCGCGCGCGCGTGTGTGTGTGTGTGTGTTACGCCTTCACTGTATGCTGTAGTATGACAGTTATGTTTACATGTCATGCAAACAGTATAACTGCGAATCAACTTGTGTCGTAAACATGGGACCAACAATTCTACGTGCAGTCACTGCGCACCAAACTCCAACTTTTGCAGCTTGGTGACGAACTTCATAAATAATATGGGGATTTTCGGTAGCCCAGTATCAATTATTCTGAGTAGAAACGTGACCTGAAGATAAAACCACGCTTCATTACCGAAGAACGTTAAAAGTGGGTTCACGTCGTGGTTGTAAAGGATGAACTACAGTTACTTGTACGGTTTCAGAAGTTTGTTGTCACAAAAGCTGACGTCTTGGTAATGTTAATCCCTTATGCTAAACGTCTTAGTGATTTTAATTTATGGGGAACGCCGTTAAAGAATAAAGTGTACGCATCAAATCCCCACACGTTACAACAATTGAAGGACGACATTACTAGAAAAATACAAGCAATCAGTCAACATGAACTTCTGCGAGTAAACCAGAATTGTTGTCGGAGATATAGGGAATGTTTTCGCGTTGAAGATTATCAATTTAAACATCTGTTGTGATGCAGGTAAGCCTAATATAAGTTAGTGCAGTAGTTAGTGTTCTGCACCCATGACTTGTCGGTCTTTTCGCGTAACTCTAGCGGAGGGCGCTCCGGTCCTCATCCGGTCCGGTGCCGCCGCGGGGCGGTCCAGCCGATCTACGAACGCGCCGTCTTAAAATTTCACAATCACTAATTTTTAGGAAAATCTGTAGAGAATTATGAGTGTGTATTGCGTTCAAATCTGTATGGGGGAATTATTTTACACCATTTAGTCCATTTTAAAAAGGTGGCATATTAAAATTATTTTAACTTGTTTTATGTAAATAATTAAAACTAAAAGACGTTGTCTGCCTGTCTATTTTTCATGCAGTTCTGAGCTATGTTTAAAGTTTCAAAGAACTTCAGAGGCTATTCCCAGAAAAATCAAGATAAACATTTTATTTGTCATGAAAATATCTTAAACATATGATATTTAATCAAAATTGTTCAAGCTACTTTTGACAATTTTTCCATTTGAAGGGTAGTTTGGGGTGGAGGAATTTTCCTGACAGTAAATTAAGTAGCGCATTGTAATTTAGGTTTCGATTGTGTTTAAAGTTTCAAATCTCTAGCTCATCGCAAAGTTATTTTAAAATGGTTCCATGTTGGTTCAGTTTGGGATATTTACTTGAAAGTGCGTTAATGTTGTATTGTCATCCAGTTCTGAGCTGTGTTTTAAGTTTCAAGTCTAGATTACCGCGATGTTTAAACAATTGTCCAGTAAAGGATAGTTTGGGTTGGAGAAATTGTCCTGAAACTGAGTTAATACTGAACTATCTTCCAGTTCTGAGCTATGTCTAAAGTTTGAAGTCTCTAGTTCATCGGGAAGTTGGTTTAATCAAATTCGAAATTTAAAGAGTGATTTGGGGTTTGGAGAAATTCCTTGACAGTGCGTTAATATTGCATTGTCATCCAATTTTGAGCTATGTTTAAAGTTTCAAGTCTCTAGCTCATCGCGAAGTTAGTTTAAAATTGGTTGCAAAATTTGTACCGAACAGACAAACAAATAGACAAAAAAGTGGCTTGATAAATGCGTTTTAAATGAGTTTGGTTTCCAAAAACAACAGCTTTCTCTGCCCATTAGCAACTGCCGAATACTCTTTATTCATCATATTCTCATAAAGCAAGATCTCTTTTGCTAGAAAGTGTTTCAAGCTATCAAATTATTGAAGTTATCCTTTTCTTATTTGGTTACATGCAAGATACATAATGATAGCTGTGTTTAACATGACTCAATCACTTTCTTATTTTTCTCGAATTCATGTAAAACACCATATTACATATTTTAGTTTCAAAGCATTCATAGATGGCGACAACATATGGCTCAGCCCAACTTGCACATTAATTATTTCCGGGTAGACTAGCGCTTACGATAAAATTATACTGCTCGACAAAATTCAACTTTGTAAAATTTTCGAGCACCAAAATGGGTTATCCTTATGTATTTTGATCTGTTGAACACGAATCTGCCATTGCTTTTTCTAGAGCACCCACAGTTTTTGTGTAAATGGTACTAGTCATTATCTAATTCTACTCGGTTTTTGTGATTCTTTAGCACAATATGATTTCGCCTGTAAATGCTAGTGTATCAATACAAAGACCATGAAATGCTAATGAAATATGTTTCCATGCATATCTAAACTATTTTTGGACCTTTAGTGCCACTACTATCTTGCAGTAATGTCTAGCAGTAGTCAACCATCATACTTATTTTGTGTATGTGTGTGTGTGTGTGTGTGTGTGTGTGTGTGTGTGTGTGTGTGTGTGTGTGTGTGTGAACGCATAACTCAGAAACGGAAAGTCGGTTAAAAACCAAAGTTGGTATTTAAGTTTAATATCTTTCTAGGATGTGACAAAGATTTTTGAATTAGATTCCTCCACCCTAAACTAAACATTACATAGAAAATTCTTCCAAAATTTTGATTTTCTCAAAAATGGCTCTAACGATTTTTATTACAATGCCATATGTTTAAGATATTTTTATGGTAAATGAAACGTACATTTTGAATTTTTTGGCTATAGCTCACGTTGTCCTTTTTACTCTTGATGACTTTTGCATAACTGGTAAAGCGTAGGAGATAAACCAAATCTTACTGTATAAAAAATGTATGTCTCATTAAAATACACAATCTATGTCCCAATGAATTTTTTGTGGAGTGAACTATTTCGGAGATATTATTTGTTATTTGTGTGAGATTTGCACTACTTAAACTTTTCTCAAATGGAAGGTCGTTATTCACTTTTTTATCTCGACCGTGCAAAGAGAACGGAGTTTCAAAGCCTACATATTTAAAAGATTTGACTACCGCTCAAAACCTACTGCATTCCCATATTCCCTTGCACCTTGTACAATGAAATAAGCAATAAGACACTTTCTGCAAATGTTTATCACAACTAACATGAACAAGATAGAGGAATATGAGTTTATAAGAATAATTAGTAAAAGAGTAGAGTAAGTCATGTGAGTGCAACACATCAGATTTTTACTTTCTTTACTGGTAAGTAGGGGAAGTATTGTATTCCACCCACAAATTCGATGTCGAGATTTCACCGGAAATATATGTTTTGAGACACCCTGAATACAAAAAAAAAAAAAAAAAAAAAAAAAAAAAAAAAAAAAAAAAACAACAACATTTTTAGAAAAAGGTCTGTGTGTCTGTGTCTGTGTGTGTCTGTGTGTGTGTCTGTGTATCAGTGTGCCTGTCGACAGCATAACTCAAAAACGAAAAGTTGGTTAAAAACCAAACTTGGTATTTAAGTTTAATGTCATTCAAGGATGCGACACGAAGATTTTTAAAAAATAGCCTCACCCTAAACTACCCTTTACATGGAAAATTTTTCGAGAATTTTTATTTTCTTGAAAATGGCTCTAATGATTTTGACTAAAATGTCATGTTTGAGACATTTTTATGTCAAATGAAATGTATATTTTGAAATTTCTGACTATAGCCCCTGTAGTCGTATTTACTCTGGACGACTTTTGCATAACTGGTAAACCGTTAGAGATAGACCAAATCATACTATACAAAAAATGTAGATCTTGCTAAAATACACAATTTATGTCTGAATCAATTTTCTGTAAAGTGAACCATTTCGGAGATATGCCTTGTTATGTGTGTGAGTTTCGGAAAACCTAAAACTTTCGTACATTGGAACATCGTTGTTCATTTTTTTATATGTTATGTGTGCAAAGACAACAGAATCTCAAAGCTTTAAAAGATTTCACTATCGCACAAAGCCTACTGTATTCTAATATTCCCCTTGCACCTGCAAGCAAATAAGCAATAAGATAATTTGTACATATTATGTTTATCTTAACACGAAGAAGATATAGGAATAAGCGTTTGTAAGAAGGGTTAGTACAAGAGTAGAGTAAGTCATGTGAGTGCAACACATCAGATTTTTACAAATGTAATGTTCCTCATAGTTCATAATGTCGATGAATGAAGTACAACAAACCCAACTCTTCAATGAACCTGAGCCTGGGATACTTGGCGCTTTATATTCATTTCTGAGGATAAGGAAATCTCAGGGAAGACCGTTATCTTGGTATTAACCCTTACCGGGACATAGACTGGGAACCTCTGGCACATGAGCGAGCATGTTCACCTGCTTACCTTGGACTTGACCAAACACTTGGAACTCGACGGACACGAAGGATGCCGGACCTTCCTGAGCTCCCATTTCGCAGCAGTTGCCACAAAGAACGCAGTGCAGTGACTGTGCTACCCTCGCTCGGGACGCCGCAGGTTGCTGACTGCTATTTCCGACTGAATGGAGTAGTCTGGACGGACGCAACTAGTCCATGTTTACTGTGTGTGCCTGGCACTGGCACCATTCCTGTCGGCTTTCATTGTTCTGGTTTAACACTTATGACTAATGACACTGCAGTCCACATAGGTATGCCTGAGTAAACGCCAACCTATAACAGTTCAACAGGCTCTGAAAAAAAAAAATTAATAAACGAGGCGATACTTCTAAACCACCGTAAAATTAAACTATCACCTACTGGGTTTAGAAACGAATCATCTATTACATGCATGAGTGGGTGTGTATGAGTGAGTGTGTGATTAAGTGTGTGAGTGAGTGAATGAGTGTGAATGACTGAGTGTGTGTGTGTGTGTGTGTGTGTGTGTGTGTGTGTGTGTGTGTGAGTGAGTGAGTGTGAATGACTGAGTGTGTGGATAAGTGTGTGACTGAGTGAATGAGTGTGAATGACTGAGTGTGTGTGTGTGTGTGTGTGTGAGTGAGTGAGTGTGAATGACTGAGTGTGTGGATAAGTGTGTGAGTGAGTGAATGAGTGTGAATGACTGAGTGTGTGTGTGTGTGTGTGTGTGAGTGAGTGAGTGTGAATGACTGAGTGTGTGGATAAGTGTGTGACTGAGTGAATGAGTGTGAATGACTGAGTGTGTGTGTGTGTGTGTGTGTGAGTGAGTGAGTGTGAATGACTGAGTGTGTGGATAAGTGTGTGAGTGAGTGAATGAGTGTGAATGACTAAGTGTGTGTGAGTGAGTGGGTGAGTGTGTAAGTGAATGCGTGAGTGAGTGAGGCAGTGTGTGAGTGAGTGAATGTGTGGGTGAGTGAGTGTGTGTAGGAAAGTGAGTGTGTGAGAGAGTGTTTATGTATGTGAGTGAGTGTATGAGTGAGTGTGTATGTGTGAGAGAGAGTGTGGGTATGTGTGTGAGGGAGTGTGGGTATGTGTGTGAGAGAGTGTTTATGTATGTGAGTGAGTGTGTATGTGTGTCGGTGTGTATGTGTGTGAGAGAGTGTGTATGTGTGTGAGAGAGTGTTTATGTATGTGAGTGAGTGTGTATGTGTGTCGGTGTGTATGTGTGTGAGAGAGTGTGTATGTGTGAGAGAGAGTGTGGGTATGTGTGTGAGGGAGTGTGGGTATGTGTGTGAGAGAGTGTTTATGTATGTGAGTGAGTGTGTATGTGTGTCGGTGTGTATGTGTGTGAGAGAGTGTTTATGTATGTGTGTGAATGTGTATGTATGTGAGTACATACTGTTCTTATAAGCGCTTATTCTTCTATTTTATATTAATCGATATAAGATCTGAAGAAATTATTTTATTGAACATTTCCTTGTAGGTACAATGGGAGTAGGGGAATACATAAATCTTTAAGCGATAGTCAAATCTTTTAACAAGAGATCGCTATGTAATGACATTGAAATTCCGTTCTTCTTGCATGGCCGAGAAAGATAAGTGAGAGATTTTCCATTTGAGAAAATTATTATTTCAAAAATAAAAACCAATAATAAGGAATATTTTGGAAATAGTTAACTCTACAAAACAAAGGAAGAAAGAGCTGTATTTGAGATAAATTGTGTGTTCTAACGAGAATTGTTTATTTCTGCAGTAAGGTTTCAAGATATGCATTTCATTTGACATGAAAATATCTTAAACATATGGTACTTTAATAAATCGTTATTTTTGAGAAAATAAAAATATTCCATTTGAAGGCTATTTTGTGGTAGGGGAGGGAGCTTGAAAATATTCGTATTCCATCCTTGGAAGTTGCTGATCTTAAATACGTACTAAGTTTGGTTTAGAATTGACTTGTCCGTTTGAGTTATCCTGTTCACAAACACAGCCACATACTTGGACCTTTTCGTAAAAATCCTTTTTCTTTGGGAGGAGGCGGGTGGGTGGGGCCAGGGAGTCTAAAACGCGTATTTCCGGTAAAATATCGAATCTAATTATTGTGAAATACAATGGTTTTCCTACTTGCTAAATACGCAGTAGAGAAAGTAATAAACAGCGACCTAAAACTTCAAGAAAATGTAGTGCTACGTCCAAACCAGGAACAATGAAGATCTTGCAGATGGTAAATGTCACAGATATGTAATAGTGTTTTAATGACATCTATGTTTTCCCTTTCTCTTTGGTCAAACTTTTATCGTTCTCCTACGGTTTATCAGTTGTATAAAACTATCAGAGATATCCGGCGTTGCCCAGGGCTATGATGATTTTGATAAAACATCAATTTTCCAAATATTTGTTCGCCAGTAAGTGAACTATAGCCATTACCTCATATTCAATTTCTCTTTAATTAATCACCTCACTTTCGTTGTGCCAAATTTCTCGTTGGCACTGAAAATCCTCCAAATTGCCACCCATTCAATATTTTCACCCCCTTCCGCCATTAAGAGTCATTTTTCGTATTACGAACCATAAGAATGAAGAGCGTAGCATTTATCTTTTTATTAATGAGGATAGGAAAAGGCCCATTGGTGCTGAATGTCCTCCAAACTGACATCGCCGAAAAATTTCCACCCCCAAGAAAAGAGGGTGACTTAGTGTCATGCAAAGTTCGAACATGAGACGAGAATCCACGGCGAGGCGACCTGGGCCTTGCTGCATATGCAACCACCAACACGTATGAGTGCAACGTGTAATCTACAATACTTGAGTTTCAAGTTCGTTTGAAGCGGCATGTCTGAAACCCATGTTCTTGGTGTGTTGTACGTTCAAAAGTGATTCGAAATGCAAATAAGATTAGGTAACGGCCAATGTGAGCATAGTCCTCGCTAATTAATCATATAAGATGCATCTACTTGCTTGGGGTAACTCAAGTCATATAACAGATGTGCTAATTTTACAAAAAAAAGGCTATAAGAATTTTGTCTAATAAATCTAAGAGTGAGCATTGTAATCCTATTTTTATAACATTAAATTTATTAACTGTTGCAAACTTATATATTTATGGTTTAACAATATAAACTTGGCAGAGGAAAGATATATTTAAAAAAGTTTGTGACAAGCATACCCATAATACAAGGAACAATATGAATTTGGATATTCATAATTATAGATTAAATAAGATGGGTTCAAGTTACCTAATAATGGGCCTAAAATTATGCAACAAAATACCATCTGAATATCACACGTTACCACTTCCTATTTTAAAAAAAAAAAAGGTTCTATAGTTGGCTAGTTTTAAATAATTTTTATGTTATAGACGATTATTTAAATATGACAAATGTTTCTTTTTAAATATGTTTTTTATTGTGACGATGCCATTGTATGACTTAAGGCTCAATAAAATTATTACATCGGGAACAAAGGAGCGTTACTTTGGGAGCCGGAGAAATTAAAGTAAAATGTGGAGAATGTACTGAAGGAGAAAGACATCGATCCTATTGGAAATTCAACTTTAGAAGGGGCCAAATATCCAAACCTGGTAAAAAAAAAGGGAAGAAGAAACCGACTTCGGTAAGGAAGCCGTCTCTAACAGCACTTGCAAATTGAAACGCACAATGGCGAGACTTTTTCACTCTGAAGTTCCTGTAAACTTATTTAACAGACAAACTACCACTGTTCAGCCTTTATCTTTTGAAGAAAGGAATAAAACAGCACAGGAAAGGAAACAAGAAAAATTGCAGAAGATTAGGGAAGAAGCACAGAAGCAGCAGTGCGCATCCTGTTCCTTCCTATTTAAAATGTCAGCTCTGAATAAAAGGGCTAGCTAGTTTACATTAAATGGTTATCACATTACTTCTGGTTTACGATGGTTATTGGGTGTTAAAATTATGTTTAGATGGAAAAGTGTATTTTATGTTTCGTATGTACTGCATATAGGTCATAAAATAAATATTAATTTGTTTAACCTTAAAAGAGCGATATACGTCGACCAGGATGTATGGTCTTGCTTGATTTACTGTCGTTATAACAGATGTACCTAGAAGGTAGGAAAGGAGGATAATAGTGATTTGCAGTTTACATAAGTATGAGCATAAAGTACCTCTAAGTGCAAATCATTAACAAACAATATCTCACAAATAGCTAACGCCGCAAAAAATGTATTTGACAAAACCTGTATTGTATAAACGAGATCTACATTTTTTGTAAAGTAACATTTTATCCATCTCTTAAGGTTTACCAATTTGTACAACAGCGGTTCAGACAGAATAAAGAGGACTTTAGAGGTTATTTCTAGGTTCTAATTCAAGATGTAGACTTTATTTGTCAAGAAAATAACTTAAACATGTGATATTTTAATCAAAATCGTTAGAACCTTTTTGAGTAAATTGACATTTTCGAAAAATATTCTATGTAAAGCGTAGATGGCATATTGAAAAACTTTGCGTTGCATTGCTAGAAGACACTAAACTTAAATATCACGTTTCGTATTTATCGAATGTTTCGGGTGACACTATTAACACATACACACACACACACACACACACACACACACACACACACACACACACACACACACACACACACACACACACACACACACACACACTTACCTATAGTAACCAACATTTCACTCTAAAATTGAATGTCACGGTTCATCGGAAATACATGTTTTGAGTCTACCTGTTAAAAACCCGCATATCGAGATTTCACTGGAAATACACGTTTAGCAACTCTCTGAACCCAAAACAAAAGTCTTTTTAGAGAAACGTCTGTGTGTGTGCGCGCGCGCACGTGTGATTCTGAGTGTCAACAGCATAAATAAAAAACGTATTAAAGTACATATCATGAATTTTCTCTAAATGAGCTGTGAAGTCACCTTCATTCTGAATGCTCTTATTAATGTATTTATTTATTTATTTGTTTATTTATTTATTTATTTACTTATTTACTTATTTACTTATTTACTTATTTACTTATTTACTTACTTATTTATTTATTTATTTATTTATTTATTTATTTATTTATTTATTTATTTATTTATTTATTTATTTATTTGTTTGTTTGTTTGTTTGTTTGTTTGTTTGTTTGTTTGTTTGTTTGTTTGTTTGTTTGTTTATTTATTTATTTATTTATTTATTTATTTATTTATTTATTTATTTATTTATTTATTTATTTATTTATTTATTATTTATTTATTTATTTATTTATTTATTTATTTATTTATTTATTTATTTATTTATTCATTATCATTCATCATTCATTCATTTATTTACTTATTTATTTTATTTACTTATTTAATTTATTTACTTATTTACTTATTTAATTTATTTATGTTGAGTGATATACCTACAGTTGAAGTAACTGTATAATGGCGTTTAATGGTTAGTACAGCTTATAATAAGAGTGATTTTAGTTATTCCAATATCAATGAGAAATATTTTCAATTTATAGTAAAGTGACGGATTTTCAATTGCTCTATGGCATTCGACGGGGATTCTATGTATCCAATGAACGGAAGATAAGCATTATTGATTGGGACAAGTCATTTAAAGCTGGGATAGTATGATACAGAAGGGACGAAATCCCCCCCCCCCCACCTCCTACACTGCTAATAATATGAGTAATAGCGCAGTGTATAAAATATGCAGAAAACATTTCTTCGCAGTGGTAACACACTATACAACAAATTTAAAGAAGCGTGTTACATTCATACACAGAGTGAAGTTTACAGAACCTCTATTGAAAAAGTAATGTACCAGCTTCCAGTCGCTGTTACAACATGATGCTGCGGCATCCGAAAATGACGAGTAAAACCAAAAGTTGTAACATGCATTTGTACTCAGAAAACTACTAATAAGAATATGATTCACTGAACAAGCTGTCACCTTTACATCTTTCTATACAGTGAGTTTCGAGTAGGAACTTTTGGTGCTTGAAAATCAGATCGACAAGCACGTATTCAGAAATCTATTTCGGGGATGGGTGCGGTGTCCATCTCATTAGATGGTTCAGTGAAAATAATTCAAAAGTCAGGAATTTTTAATACAAGTTTGTTTTGAATACATGCGGTTAAACCGTTCGCCCATCGCTAAGGCTGCTCGGATTCGATCCTAGGGAACTTTATCAGAAATAGATTCCATTACTTCTATAATTTTATATTTCACACGGGTTATATAAATAATGACGTTCCCGTTAAGAAATAAAAAATAAAAAGGGAGAAACGAATACAAACGT
Organism: Tenodera sinensis; assembly: GCA_030765045.1. Taxonomy (NCBI): domain Eukaryota; kingdom Metazoa; phylum Arthropoda; class Insecta; order Mantodea; family Mantidae; genus Tenodera; species Tenodera sinensis. The sequence continues at coordinate 85,931,649 of CM060968.1, read as the reverse complement.
CAAATGGGATTCGAGATATTAATTTTAGCACACCAGTGTTGATTTGCATAAATACACCTTAACCAGTTCGGCTATAGCGGCCACAAAAGCTGGGTGTCACTAATTAAACTCACGTCTATAAGCCTAGTACCCAACACTGGAATAATTTTTGGTTATCTCGTAGTTCACAACTGAATAAAAACACAATAAGAACATATTTTCTGCATGTCACTGAAGTTAAATTTGCAACGTTTGCGCACTAATGTAGAAGGATTGCTGAAATATTACTTTCAAAACTGCGAGGTGAGCTGCGAGGCTGCCATGTCCTCCGAACAAGGGTAGCATATGGATAGTTTAGTTCTCATACCATTTTTTTAAATTAAGTCCTCCAACATTGTGTCATATCAGACGAATGAATGAAATGAAATGGGTGAAATGATGCTCAAATGAGCCCGAGGTCCATAGAGCTTTAAGTTACCCGACATTCGTCTTCTCAGGGTAGGGAAAACCTCGAAAAAAAAAACCTTACCCGGATAATTTACCCTAAGCTAAATTCGAACTCGCGACCTCTTGAACGTGAGGCAGACACGCTAACCATCACGCTACCGAGGCGGGCTCATACCATCTATGCAAATGCGTTTGAGAATTAGGCGACCCTTCGCGTAGGCCTCACTGAAGTTGGGTATTTACTTTTGTGAGGTATTTTTTAGAGGTGGCATGTGACGTAATGTTGCGCAGTAGTTCATGGTCGAGTCCACTTGTCTATTGCAAGATAAAAGGGGTGTCTAGTTAGTATCTCTTCGACTTCTAGCCCACTAGCCAGCAGGCTGCTGGTGGAAACTTACCCCCACCATCGCTTTGCGTGATGTCACTCGCGCACATCCGAGTGAGGTCACGCGCCACCTCTAAAAAATACCTCTGTACTACTTGGCAAAGCGACCAGGCGTATTGACCTTGGTTTTCGAGCGCTGTATTCGCTTGTTATCTTGTTTATTAGAACAGCGAAATATTTGTAAATTGATGTAGTCAGCAATGCAACACAAATGAATGATCTCTCTTCACATTCTTTCCGATACGCCTCATGGCTTTGTCACCTTATAACAGGTCATCAGAGGTACGGGTACCACTTCTAAACCATCCTCAACACATTATTTAGCAACAATTAGAAACAAAAATATGGCTGCTTTATATTCTTTGAGTATCTAAAACTTATTTAACACATTTCCATAGGATATTATAGGAGTATTTCACAACACAGTGCTGCGATGATTTTTGTACAAAAGGTGAAAGGATGTTTCGAGGTGGTTGGTGGTTCGGACCGCCAGGACCCCCCTTGAGTTTCGGTATCAAGTATCCAGCAATAGGGTATCGTTTCATTACTGGTCATGAACCTTAGATGCATAATTTGTATTTTCTTGTTCTTTAGGGCACTTTAAAGTAGAGAACCTCTGTATTCAGAAGTTTCCTTTACATGACTTAAAAATTAAATCAATAAAGCAGCTTGGTTACCTCGATTAAACAGCTTTCTACAGAGGTTAGGGAACAGAAAAACGAAGAAAATGCATACGAAGGGTGAAGGGGATTTCTGGCAAAATCTTGTATTGATCAAACGCATTTTTAAAGAAATGCCAGCAGTAAACAGTAGCTAATGAATGTTTATTTAATGTAATAATGTTTAGTGCCAACTTATGTATTTTAAAACTATTTATTTAGGTACAAAGAAGCACAAAACAAAAGCTTGAATGAGTGTTATATAACTTGTAAACATAAGGTATAGACAAAAACGTGCTATAGAGCTCGTTAAAGCACACAATTTAGATGAATAATTAATGACATTAACTTTTCCGAAATATCCCTATTATTAGTTTGAATTATCAAATACTTTATAGGTACTTTATTCAACTGCCGTTGGTTCTTTTTCTCTTTTTCGTGGTCATGCAAAGATAACTGGATTTTAAAGTTATCACATAGCGACCCACATTTAAAGGATTTGATTATCGCTTCAGCATACTGTGCTCGCATTCCTCTTGTACATAAAATGAAATATGTCAAAAAGAACTGATTTCTGCGAAAGTTTTATCTGGGTTGACACGAAATAGATAGAAGAATAAGCTTTCGTAGGAATAGTTTGTAGAAGAATGAGTAAGAAGGCCATGTGAATGTAATATGTACTTCTTTATGAGAGTTGCTATTCGTGGTTATGCGAAAAGTAGAATTTATAGCCACGCGCTTTTAAAGAGTTGGTTGTTCAGCTTCTTGGACCTGTAACGAAATATATAATGAAAATCTTTCTACAAGCATTCATCTCGATTAAGATGAAGTTGAAAGAATAGCTTATGTAAGAGAGATCAGTAGATGAGGGTGTAAAGAAAGTAATATCACTAAAAACACATACAAATCACTTGAAAATGGCAAACTATGTTTTCAGTTTTATGTGGTTGGTCACAATGGAAAACTTGCGCCAGTTCCCATAGCAACCAATCCTGCATGTTGTATTTGTTGATTTTACAACTAAGCGAATAAGTTTTCGTGTTTTTGAATGCCGCAAGGAATATTACAGTGAAGAGTGCATTAAATCCATAATGTCAGAGTCACAAGGAGGCGAGGGTCCCGAGAAACCAAAAAGTGAGGCTCCCGAGAAACCAAAAGAAGGCGAGGCTCCCAAGAAAGATGACGCTAAAACAGCAACTCCTGTTACTGAAGCAGCAGGTGCAGAAGGGGATGATGAACAATCTGCTGATGAAGCAGAAAAAACGCCCAAAACCAAAAAGTTGAAAAAGAAAAAGAAGTCGGACACAGAACAACCCGGAGAGGAGAGCAGTGACGAGGAAGAGGGCGAAGGGGGCGAAGGGGGCGAAGAGGGCGAAGGGGGTGAAGAGGATGAAGAAGCCGAGGCTGTGGAAGAAGAAGATCTTAATCCAGATCATTATATTTGCCCTCCTCATCGAAGCAAAAAGTGTACAATAAATGATGACTTTTTTGAATTCTTGTATCCTTTACAAGCTTTTAGATTGTTTTACTGTAAAATACGAATTAATATTTATGGCTTTTCTTTATAATAGAGGAAGGATATAGGATATCCCTTATAAAAGAGGCACCTAATATTTAAGCCAAGATTCACGGTGCTTATCCTTATAATAGCGGTTAGGCTTCTGCTACGAGGGGCGAAGGCGCGCAGGCGTGGCCTAGGCGGCTGTTGGTAACCTTATCACCCTCAAATCCGCAGTCACATCAACGCCAGTCGTTCTGGGTGGCTCAGTTGGTTAGACGCTGGCCTACTGACCCTAAGGTCGCGGGTTCAAATACGGCCCAGACCGATGGTTTGAAAGTATTTTAAAAACATATTTTGCCAACCGCAGCAAATACATATAGCGGGAATTCTTCTCCTATCATAATCATGGCCGCGCAGTAACCGAGCGGTTTGACCGTTCGCTTCTCGCCAAAGCGGTCCGGGTTCGAATGTGGGATTCGTGGTGGACGAAACAGCGCTTGAGTGGGTTTCCTCCGATTCTCCGGTTTCCCCGTCATCTCATTCCACCGGTGTTCCATCTTCATTCTATGTATCAGTGTCACCGCCTACGGTGCCGTATGTAGTAAAAGTGGGTGCTAAATGCTACACATCATAATCATCATCACCATCCTCATTACTACTATTATTACTGCATGTTTCTTCACGCGTTCATGTTCCACCACTTTGGTTGCATGGTGTTGGTGTTTACAGCGCGTGCATGTTTCCTCGGTTTATTATACTTATTATTACTTCATGCGCCTTCATACATTCTTGTATCGCTACTTTTGTTACACAGTGTTGGTATTTTTAGCGCATGTATGTTTCTTCGGTTGGCAACGCTCCAGCCGCCTAGGACACGCCTTCATCGTTCTTAGCAAAAGCTTATCCACTATTATATAGTATAACCTACAGTAGTTACTGATTGGCGACAATTCGGAAAGTTTCTTCCCCTCCCCTCCCCCCCCCCCCCCTCCACCATGAAACACACACAAGGCGCGCGCACGCGACAAGTGCACACCATGCTAGCAGATCCTACATATTTTGTTTTAAAAAATGCTTGGTTTTTTTCCCCCCCACTTAGATTCTTCATACGCGTGCGTGCTTTGGATAGGTACTACGTCCAAATTGTTACAAATGGAACAACGTGTATAATGCAACATTTTTTCTCAAAAATAGTTATTTTTCTCTACTTTTATTTTACATTGCTTTAATTACGTAGTCATGTTGCGACAGATCTGTTAAGAGATATTCGTAAATCGGTGTGCGGTGGACAGTCATGGACGTCGCGAAACGGGGGCAAGGAGAGGCCGCGGCCCCCCCTTGGAAGTTGGTAAACTTAATGTGCAGCCAATTACTGACTATTAAACTATTATTTTAATTTTGATGTAAAGAACAATATTTATTTAGCACAAATTAATACGGTTATCTGCAACAAATATTATAAATTTTGACAATAAAATAATGATTTAATATTATATGATTGCAAATTTCCAACATGTGGCCCCCCCCCCTGGAAAAAAGTCTGCCGACACTCATGTGGACAGTTAGCCTTCAAGATTCCATGTGGTGTTGTGTGTTAGATTGTATTCTCTTTGCAAAAGAGAAACGACGTTTTGTTGTTTGTTGCTAAGGACGGAAAATAAAGATTTGTTGATCAGAAGCCGAGAATTATTTTGTGTTTAATATTATAAGTTTTCATCATAACGAAGTAAAACTGCACTTCATTTAGTTTTTTAACGTGTAATACGTAACAATGTGGTATTCATGCTGGATGAAGCGGCCTCTGGGCATTTTCTCTGGGTTCTCCAGCTTCCCCTGCCACTCATTACACCAATTGCTCTATCTTCACCTTTCCATTATCACCTTAATATTCATCATTCGCCTGCATTTCATATCACCCTCTTCCTCGCTGTCATGCCTGGTGCTGGGTTGACCACCCACTTCCAGGTCTTCATTGTGTCCGGTTCATAGGCTTCTGTGCTCCCCGGAAGGTATCTGACCCTAGACACTGACTTGTATAAGTCCTTCATAAGGGGAGGGTAATCAAGTAAAGAAGAAGAACAAAAAGAAGAATAATTTTATTATTTTGTTGTTTAACAACACTGTCAATTGCTAGGATCACACAGCATCACCAGTGTGCCAAAATTTTGTTACACAGGAGTTGTTTTATATGTCAGTAAATCTACTGACACAGAGCTGTCGTTTTTTAAGCACACTTAAAAACCATCGTTCAGGGCCAGATTTGAACTTGCAACTGTGGGATCAGTAGGCCAGCGTCTAACCAACTGAGCCACCCAGACCGACAAAGAAGAAGATCCCATCCCTATACCATCTTGTTTTATACGAGTCCACAGGGGGATCAGTGCAGGACAACTGTATACCTCTGCCTCTGTGACAGGTAGATAGCATTATCTGTGAATTGATTGCACAGCATTCACCATTATCACCTGTTTTTCATTTTTTTTGCTGTTGTTTTACACTTAAGGTGGAACTTTGGGTCATGGTATTGAATATCCAATGTGGTATTCACCTTGGCGACTAAGGGAAATCACAAAAAAAAAGAATAAAAAGCAGTCAAATTGGTCGACCCATGGGATTTGAACCCAGGACTGAATGTGTGCCACAGACATCACCTAAGCCATCCCATTTGAGAAAAACAGTTCTTAATGATTTAAACTGAAATAACCGATAAATCCCATATGTTCAAATGACTCACAATGGCAATTCTTAGGCATATACAACATTCTAATTTCACAACTGTGGCAAATGCATACATTGAACACTAATTAACTTTCAATATTAAATTTAAGATCCTGAAACACATTTAATACAATTATATGTAGTTATAACATGCAATATCTCTTCTTCTTTAACTTACCCTGGTTACTCTGAAAGTGTCAGGGGGTCTTTGGTGAAGGACTTCCATGTTTTCCTATCTTTTGCCATTCTCTTTAATTCCATCATATTTTTGTTAACTTTCTTCCCCAATTCCTCTATAATCGCTCCAGCGTTAGATTCGCATTTGATGTAAACACAAGCCATCAACAACAAACTCACAATACGCCGAAACCAAAGCACACCATAAAATATAGCACCTTAAATATCGGCGATTAATTGTGAGTTTTCAAGATGTAGGATAACCCTGGCAAATACTATTTCTAAAATTCCTGAGTAAATATTGTTCTATTGCAACATAAATACGAGGTATGAGTCCACATGGTGTTTGTTTTGTGTTAGTCGCTGGTGATAACATCAGGTTATCGCGGAAGTGATAGAAGGGGCGGATCTAAGGCTGGATGGAGTATATAAAATTCTCATATGTGCTCTGGGGTGGCCTCTCTGTCTTCCTCCTTCTGGCCTTGCTTCCAGAAACTATTTTGGCTTCCTTCCCTCATCCATTCGTGATACGTGACCAAACCATCATAATTATCTTTGTGCTAATCGTTTCTCAATTGGGGCTTGTTGAAAATCCTTTCTAATTCTTTGATTTCTTATTAGATCTCTTTTAGTTTTTCATGCTATACATTGCAGGCTTTTCATTCCTGATCCCGTTATTTTACTCATATCTTTCCCTCTAGCTGGCCAGCTCTTGCTTCCATATAATAGGATGGGTTCCAGTACAGTCCTTTGAGCTTTGTTTGGGGGTGTATTTCTTTTTTCCCCAATATGGTATGACTAATTTGATAGTGTGCTCTATTCCCTTTTATGACTCATTATTCACTTCTTGTTGTATTTTGCCACATTGCTGTAATATTGTTCCTAGGTATTCAAAGCTCTCAACCTGTTCAATCTGTGTCCCCTTACAGTATACATTCAACTATCCAACCTTATCCTCTGTCTTGGCCACCTGCATCACCTTGCTTTACCTATGCTTATTTCCTTTTTCTTCCAGGTTGGCATTCCATTCTTCTGTTGATTGCTGTAATTTTCTTTTGGTGTCAGCTATCAGCACTATGTCATCTGCATATGCCTGACACTGCACTGGTCTCATTTTCCAATTTCCCACCTTCATCCTTCCAGTTCGTGCCTTACATATTTGATGTATTTCATCCATTAATATTATAAACAGCAGTGGGCAGAGGCTGCCTCCCTGTTTCACCCCATTTCCATTTCGAATTCCCGTGATTCTCTCCCATCCAATCTTACTACCCCTTCTACTTTCTCATATGTTGACCTAATCACTCTTAGTAGCTTTTCACTTATCCCTCTTTTCTCCAGTGTGTTCCAAATCTCCACTCTAGGCATCCTATCAAAAGCTGCTTTCAAGCCTAGGAAAGCCAGGTTGATGGTTCTGCCTCTTGATGTCATTTTTTCACTTATTGTTCTTAACAAATATATCCAGTCCTGGGTTTGTCTTCCAGGTTTGAAGGCAGCCTGTTCTTCCTCTAATTCGTCTTCAATTTGTCTACAGAGTCTGTTTTCCAGTATTCTTGTGAAGACCTTGAAGACGTTTAAGGACAGACATATTGCCCTATAGTTTTCACAGTTAGAAGATTCGCCCTTCTTGTATATGGGGATAATTAAGTTTCTCTGCCAATCCTTAGGTATTTTTTCCTCTTCCCACACTCTTCTAAATAATTCTCATCTGTCTTATTAAGGTCTTCCCTCCTGCCTTGATTAATTCTGGGAAAATTCCATCTGGGCCCACAGCTTTTCCATTTTTCATTTTCTGTACCGCAATTTCTATGTCTATCTCATCTATTTCTTCCAAGTTTTGTTTCCTTTCTATATTTAGAACTTTTATTTCCCATTCCCTTGTTTTCTTAAATTTGTCTACATAGTGCTCTCTCCACACTTCCAATATCTTCTCAGTATTGGTTTGCAACTCCCCTTTTTTATTTTTTATTTCAAAATGCTGACTGGTATTTGTTTTCTATGTTAAATAGGTAGGATTATCTTTTAGAGTACATTAACTATGCTTTAATCCCATATTAGATAAAAATTTGGTTTGTCATATGTCAAGAGAAACTCCATATTATGTATACTTTCTTTTAAGGATACTATCACTGTCATATTTACTTGTAGAGAAAAATTTCATCTTGCTTGTCTTCCTATTTAGGTGCCTTCATGACGACAGCTGCAATTTATGACGAGATCATTAGTTTTCTTTCAGCCCAATAATCCACAGAAGAACACAATTGTTTTAGAAGAATGAAGGGAAAGAGTTTTATTTACTTGTGTTTAAAGGCAATTACTATTGTTTTAGTTCGTGACGGATAGGTGGTGGTGGTGGCGGTGGTGGTGTTGATGATGATGATGATGATGATGATGATGATGATGATGAAGAGGAAGAAGAAGCAGAAGAAGAAGAAGGAGAAGAAAGAAGAATGTCCACTATTAGTAAAATCTGTATCCCTTTGTCAGCATTGTTTTGTCCTAAAATACGTGGTTTTGATTGATTCCTGCTGTCTTAAATATGGAATACTGCATCTTCATTATTACTTACATTTCAGTTATATTCACATCTTTCAGGCATGACAGTGATTCCTGTCGTTTGGCCCGAGATCGTGACTGCTTCACTGATACATAAACGAGTGTTTTGTTTATATCTGATGGCACACGCCAGTCGGGGTGAGAGGACTGATCCTATTCACTGGGCCAGTGTTTTGTTGATGTTTTAGTGCAGCACTTTGCACATGCCGTAGTACTAAAAATAAAATTAATTTTTCTTGGCTGAAATTGCAGATGGTGAGGCCATACTGGGAGAATTGCAAACATGACATGTCAGCATTCTATTCCAAACATACACAAATGACATCTATGAAAAGGAACTGAAACTATATGCAGTTGCAGTCGGCGAGAAATAACCTGGCACTTGACAGCTAGCTGATTCATTCACCTGTGAATGAGGCAATCCCTTTCTCATCCAATCGACTAATTGTTACGTGATATGTTTGTAACACCATTGGGCAAGATAGCACTAGCATTGTTCGCAGGTAAGTGAATCAGCTAGCTGTCAAGGACCAGCTTATTTCTTGCTGACTATATATAGAGCAATGCAATATTATGAGCTAAGCTCATCATATGATGCATATGACAAAAAAGTGCATGTAAACCCAGGTCGTCAAATGAAGCGAATGGGTTAAAAGTCAGTAAATCTACTGACATGGGGCTATCACTTTTAACTGCACTTAAAAACCATTTGTGTGAGCTGGATTTGAACCTGCAATCTTGGGAACAGAAGGTCAGTGCCTAACCAACTGAGCCATCCAGACCAACTTTTTTTTACACTATTTACATAATGTGAAAGTACTGGATGAACACCTTATGTTCTGAAGTAAAGTTTAAAATGTGGAGAAAAGGAATGGTTAGGTGAAAGAGATGGGGTTTATTTCCTCACAATTTATTAACTCTAATTAAAATGGTTAATAAGGTGACTGAGCAAATTTTCATTAGACTGATTAGTAGGTACAGTTTGTTGCACACTGGCTTCTGTATCCAAAACCAACAGCTAAATAAGTGTGTAGTAATAATTTCTTGAGATTAATTATTTTAAAAATAGTGAGGCCTTAACCTCTAACTAGTCACTCCTATGGTTATGACTGCCGAAGGTATTTTAATCTGGTCCTTATGGAAAGAAAGTTTTTGATTTTTACTTCTGGTAATTATATTCATTTCTATAATACAGAAACCCAGGAGCTTACTTTTCGTAGAAGTGCAATTGGTGGAGGATTTGGACATATGGTGGTATGTATCTACAGTCTTAATTTTGACTTGGAAACTATGCTTATGTTTATTGGCCTTACTCATTGAAAATATTATAAATGTATAGTAAAGAGCAAACAGTTTTGCTGGATTTAAATGAAGTTCTTCCTTGATCAATTTGCCACAGCTGGACAAATATAATTTACCCCATCTAGGTTTGAGTATCTTTTACTTGAGGTGGATATCCAGAAATAGAAATGAGTCAATTAGTTAAATTTAAAAAGAGCAAGAAGAAACATTGCAATTTTCCTAAAAATAGATTTAAATAAGATGAGTGGAAATAAAAAAAGAAAAACAAAAAAGACTGAAGCTATAGACAGTAAAGCAGTATAAATTAATAAACTATAATAAATATTAGTGACTAATAACTTCACTGTTGAAAAATACCTAATTATAAAACATAAATGAAATTTTAGTCACTAATATTTATTATAATTTGTTATGAAGAGTTTTGTTGCCCAATTTGAAAGTATGGCTTGTGGGGGAAAAAATGTAACTTGTCTGGATATAATGCCATATCTCCTTGGTTTGAAAGAGCAAGAGACATGTGTGGCACATAAAGAAGGAGTTTCTCAACATCATTGGCTCGTATTTCAGTATCAATTAAAACTGCATTACCCCTGTTTCTGCAAGATTTTGGTTCATGTGTGCAAGTACATTTGTCCTTACACAGTAGACATTAATGTAGTTTTCACAAACTGTTATAAATTGATTCCCCTGATAATATTGTATATAATTTATATATGTATAAATGTAATTTAAGGATTTGGTAAACATTATAAATATTAAGCTACCTTGTCGGAAGATTTGCATACAGTGATGTGTAATAAATAAATAAATAAATAAATAAATAAATAAATAAATAAATAAATAAATAAATAAATAAATAAATAAATAAATAAATAAATAAATAAATAAATAAATAAATAAATAAATAAATAAATAAATAAATAAATAAATAAATAAATAAATAAATAAATAAATAAATAAATAAATAAATAAATAAATAAATAAATAAATAAATAAATAAATAAATAAATAAATAAATAAATAAATAAATAAATAAATAAATAAATAAATAAATAAATAAATAAATAAATAAATAAATAAATAAATAAATAAATAAATAAATAAATAAATAAATAAATAAATAAATAAATAAATAAATAAATAAATAAATAAATAAATAAATAAATAAATAAATAAATAAATAAATAAATAAATAAATAAATAAATAAATAAATAAATAAATAAATAAATAAATAAATAAATAAATAAATAAATAAATAAATAAATAAATAAATAAATAAATAAATAAATAAATAAATAAATAAATAAATAAATAAATAAATAAATAAATAAATAAATAAATAAATAAATAAATAAATAAATAAATAAATAAATAAATAAATAAATAAATAAATAAATAAATAAATAAATAAATAAATAAATAAATAAATAAATAAATAAATAAATAAATAAATAAATAAATAAATAAATAAATAAATAAATAAATAAATAAATAAATAAATAAATAAATAAATAAATAAATAAATAAATAAATAAATAAATAAATAAATAAATAAATAAATAAATAAATAAATAAATAAATAAATAAATAAATAAATAAATAAATAAATAAATAAATAAATAAATAAATAAATAAATAAATAAATAAATAAATAAATAAATAAATAAATAAATAAATAAATAAATAAATAAATAAATAAATAAATAAATAAATAAATAAATAAATAAATAAATAAATAAATAAATAAATAAATAAATAAATAAATAAATAAATAAATAAATAAATAAATAAATAAATAAATAAATAAATAAATAAATAAATAAATAAATAAATAAATAAATAAATAAATAAATAAATAAATAAATAAATAAATAAATAAATAAATAAATAAATAAATAAATAAATAAATAAATAAATAAATAAATAAATAAATAAATAAATAAATAAATAAATAAATAAATAAATAAATAAATAAATAAATAAATAAATAAATAAATAAATAAATAAATAAATAAATAAATAAATAAATAAATAAATAAATAAATAAATAAATAAATAAATAAATAAATAAATAAATAAATAAATAAATAAATAAATAAATAAATAAATAAATAAATAAATAAATAAATAAATAAATAAATAAATAAATAAATAAATAAATAAATAAATAAATAAATAAATAAATAAATAAATAAATAAATAAATAAATAAATAAATAAATAAATAAATAAATAAATAAATAAATAAATAAATAAATAAATAAATAAATAAATAAATAAATAAATAAATAAATAAATAAATAAATAAATAAATAAATAAATAAATAAATAAATAAATAAATAAATAAATAAATAAATAAATAAATAAATAAATAAATAAATAAATAAATAAATAAATAAATAAATAAATAAATAAATAAATAAATAAATAAATAAATAAATAAATAAATAAATAAATAAATAAATAAATAAATAAATAAATAAATAAATAAATAAATAAATAAATAAATAAATAAATAAATAAATAAATAAATAAATAAATAAATAAATAAATAAATAAATAAATAAATAAATAAATAAATAAATAAATAAATAAATAAATAAATAAATAAATAAATAAATAAATAAATAAATAAATAAATAAATAAATAAATAAATAAATAAATAAATAAATAAATAAATAAATAAATAAATAAATAAATAAATAAATAAATAAATAAATAAATAAATAAATAAATAAATAAATAAATAAATAAATAAATAAATAAATAAATAAATAAATAAATAAATAAATAAATAAATAAATAAATAAATAAATAAATAAATAAATAAATAAATAAATAAATAAATAAATAAATAAATAAATAAATAAATAAATAAATAAATAAATAAATAAATAAATAAATAAATAAATAAATAAATAAATAAATAAATAAATAAATAAATAAATAAATAAATAAATAAATAAATAAATAAATAAATAAATAAATAAATAAATAAATAAATAAATAAATAAATAAATAAATAAATAAATAAATAAATAAATAAATAAATAAATAAATAAATAAATAAATAAATAAATAAATAAATAAATAAATAAATAAATAAATAAATAAATAAATAAATAAATAAATAAATAAATAAATAAATAAATAAATAAATAAATAAATAAATAAATAAATAAATAAATAAATAAATAAATAAATAAATAAATAAATAAATAAATAAATAAATAAATAAATAAATAAATAAATAAATAAATAAATAAATAAATAAATAAATAAATAAATAAATAAATAAATAAATAAATAAATAAATAAATAAATAAATAAATAAATAAATAAATAAATAAATAAATAAATAAATAAATAAATAAATAAATAAATAAATAAATAAATAAATAAATAAATAAATAAATAAATAAATAAATAAATAAATAAATAAATAAATAAATAAATAAATAAATAAATAAATAAATAAATAAATAAATAAATAAATAAATAAATAAATAAATAAATAAATAAATAAATAAATAAATAAATAAATAAATAAATAAATAAATAAATAAATAAATAAATAAATAAATAAATAAATAAATAAATAAATAAATAAATAAATAAATAAATAAATAAATAAATAAATAAATAAATAAATAAATAAATAAATAAATAAATAAATAAATAAATAAATAAATAAATAAATAAATAAATAAATAAATAAATAAATAAATAAATAAATAAATAAATAAATAAATAAATAAATAAATAAATAAATAAATAAATAAATAAATAAATAAATAAATAAATAAATAAATAAATAAATAAATAAATAAATAAATAAATAAATAAATAAATAAATAAATAAATAAATAAATAAATAAATAAATAAATAAATAAATAAATAAATAAATAAATAAATAAATAAATAAATAAATAAATAAATAAATAAATAAATAAATAAATAAATAAATAAATAAATAAATAAATAAATAAATAAATAAATAAATAAATAAATAAATAAATAAATAAATAAATAAATAAATAAATAAATAAATAAATAAATAAATAAATAAATAAATAAATAAATAAATAAATAAATAAATAAATAAATAAATAAATAAATAAATAAATAAATAAATAAATAAATAAATAAATAAATAAATAAATAAATAAATAAATAAATAAATAAATAAATAAATAAATAAATAAATAAATAAATAAATAAATAAATAAATAAATAAATAAATAAATAAATAAATAAATAAATAAATAAATAAATAAATAAATAAATAAATAAATAAATAAATAAATAAATAAATAAATAAATAAATAAATAAATAAATAAATAAATAAATAAATAAATAAATAAATAAATAAATAAATAAATAAATAAATAAATAAATAAATAAATAAATAAATAAATAAATAAATAAATAAATAAATAAATAAATAAATAAATAAATA
>CM060968.1:85862462-85912462 GCA_030765045.1 Tenodera sinensis | reverse complement strand
CACCAACACTACACAAACACCAGCACCATCACCACTACCAGCATCACCACCACCACACCACTACTAGCACCACTACCATCACCACCAGCAGCAGCTCAAGTACTAGCACCACCAGCACCAAGCAAGTAGCTTTTACGCAGCTACTTACTATAAAATTAGATAAAATCGCAGAAGTTCAAATGAAAATAAGAAATCAAACAGTCATGTCCTTAGACGTAGATGAAACTGTACAAGAAGAAGAAATTAAAAATGTGTCAAAACAAGCACTAAATACAACCCAAGGTACTTAACATGAAAAAGTAAGGCATAAAGTATTCTTTGCAACTACAAGTACAGAGATGGCAAATAATTTGATGCTAAGAGGAAAATAGGAAATGGATGGGATAAATGGAGAGTAAAGGCAACAGGTGTTCTTAAAAGATGCTGTAAAAGTTATAGGGTGGAACACAATGCAAATGATTGCTCAAATAGGCAGATAGAAAAAATGTGCCATAGTTGTCAAATAGGTTATAAAAGTACCTGGGCGACCGAGCTTCGCTCAGTGTTTTTCGCCTCTGTTTTTGTGAAATCTTGTTTTTTGTGAGAGAAGATACTTATTTAGATAAACCTGAAAGGCAAAACGTTAACTAAATAAAACTACTTGTCACGATTGTTAAGAGCAATGTCCGAGATATAAGAGATGTAGAAATACATAAAAATATTTCATAAACAGCATAATTTCAGCTGTAAAATGTCCACTGCTGAACGCAGGCCTCTCCCATAGATATCCACCCAGTTTGAGGTTTTTGTCGAGCATTTGTTCCATTATGGAGTTCAGTTCTTTGCTGCTGTGATTGACTCCAGGACGTTAACACATTGGCCAAGGTCCTTCATACTTCCGTCGAGTTCTTCCATGGCTTCCTTAACCCTGGCCAGTCACTCGTTAGTATTCTCCGATAGACCTGTCTTCATATTGGAATTCCCGTTCTTCATCTTTTCTGTTTCGGAGTTTACATTTTCAATTCCAAGGTCCTTCATACTTCCGTCAAGTTCTTCCATGGCTTCTTTAACCCTGGCCAGTCACTCGTTAGTATTCTCCGATAGACCTGTCTTCATATTGGAATTCCCATTCTTCATCTTTTCCATTTCGGAGTTTACATTTTCAATTTGACTTCCATTTTTGTTCCCATATTTTCTATTCCGTAGTTTACATTTTTCCAATTCGGTTTTCATATTTGTTTCCTATGCTGCATTCCGGAATTAATTTCATTTTCCATTATGTCCATCTTGGCTAACATTTATTTCATCAACTGTTCCATATCGTGCTTTTCGTCGCACTCCTGACACCAATTGTGATTACTTTACTTTTTTAACTATTTCTTTATTTTTTATTAAAACACCTGAGTGACACTAAGCAAAAGAAATGTTGAAGAATAACAAATACTACAGGAAGAAAAGCTGGTTGATAAAGCCATGTGAATGTACTACGCATTTATGTTTCAAACATAGAAAATTGAATGAATTGTTTGTAATTGTTTGTCGAAGCGGGAGTAGTGAAAGAAATGTGATTGTGTTTTACTAAAGAAAAATGAGTAGAAAAACCATGTGAATGTTATATGTTGCACTTATATTTCAAGTGTATGTAAAAATGTATGGATTGTTTGCAGAAGAGGGAGTAGTATGTTAGGTAAAAGAAAAAGGAGTAGAGAAAACCATGTGAATGTAATACATTACGTGGTAAAATGGATTGCATAAAAACCTTCGCCATGAAAAAAATTAGATATGTCACTTTTCACGGTGATCGGTCAACCTGTTTTAGAATTTAATCACTCTCCAACATAAGTTATGTATAGGGCTTGGTATGTATGAAGTTGATAAGCCATAGGGAATAACATATGAATTGTTACATAAAACAAAAGTGAGTAGAGAAAGTAGTATGAATGTAATACGTTGTATTTGTTTCAAACATATAGCAAATTGTATGAATTATATGTTGAAGGGCGAATAGTGAAAGAAGACTGATTATGTCTCGTAAAGGAAGAATTAGTATTGGAAATCTTGTGAATGTAATGCGCTGCATTTATATTTCAATCCTAGAATATTATATGAATTGTATGTTGAAGGGCAAACAGAGGATACATGAATGCGTTACGTAAAAGAAAAGTGAGTTTAAAACCATTTGAAAGTAATATATTATGTAGTAAAATTGTTACCATAAAAACTCTCAATGAAAAAAATACATATATGTGTCGAATTTTGCGGTGATCGGTTAAGCGGTTTTCGAGATTAACAGCTAGATATATACAAACATTCAAGTTGTATAGATGATATGAATTGTTTGTATAAGAGTGAGTGGAGAAAGACATGTGAAGGTGTTACCTAAAAGTGAGTAGAGTAACATGCAGCATTTCTATATCAAACATGCACAAAATTGTATGACTTATTTCTAGAAGAGTAAGTAAAGAAACAGTTATGAGTGTGTTACCCAAAAGCAAGTAGAGAAAACAGTATGAATGTAATACGTAGCATTTCTATTTCAAACATGCACGAAATTGTATGACTTATTTGTAGAAGAGTGAATAGAGAGAGATGTGAATGTGTTACCTAAGAGTGAGTAGAGAAAACAGTATGAATATAATATGTAGCATTTCTATTTCAAACATATAGAAAATTGCATGACTTCTTTGTAGAAGAGTGAGTAGAGAAAGAGACGTGAATGTGTTACCTAATAGTGAGAGGAGAAAACAGTGTGAATGTAATAGCATTTCTGTTTAAAACATACAGAACATGGTGTGACTAATTTTAAAAGTGGGGATAAAAGTGTTTTTTGGTGCAAAATCATGTTTTTTATGGAAAATTATTTATAGAAGGGTGAGTAGAGAACGAGATGTAAATGTGATACCTAAAAGTAAGTAGAGAAACCACTGTGAATGTAATATGCAACATCTCTGTTTCAAACTTACAGAAAATTGCATGACTTATTTGTAGAAGAGTGAGTAGAGAAAGAGTAGCGAGGAGAAAACAGTGTGAATGTAATAGCACTTCTGTTTCAACCATACAGAACATGGTTTGACTTATTTTAAAAGTGGGGATAAAAGTGTTTTTTGGTGCAAAATCACGCTTTTAATGGAAAATTGTTTACAGAAGAGTAGTGAAAGGGATGTGAATGTGTTACCTAAAAGTGAGTAGAGAAAACACTGTGAATGTAATATGCATGTATACAAAAATTTAACCAAATCTTTAGAGCCATTTCTGAAATACTGGGAATATATACTATACAAGAATTGCACTGTAGAAGGGGGAATAAAAGAATGTTATTTTTTATGTAAAATCACATTTTTTCGGGAATTACGCCTATATAGATGAACTTAAAAAGCAAAACTTTATCTGAGTACAAAATTTGATCGAAATTGTTAGAGCCGTTTCCAAGTTGTGCAGAATAAATATATATACAAGAATTGCGTGTTTGAATATATAAGATAAAAGGATGTGAAAAGAATACAAAATGTTATTTATGCTACCCAAACAAGCACAAAGCCAAGACAATGCGATGCATAGAATATACAACACTTGTCAAAGCTCAGGAAAGGGGGAAAAAGGAAAGAGTATGTAAACCAAACATGAAAGTAATTCAAGTAAATTTTGATAGAAGTAAACGAGCAACGGATCTCCTGATACATAAATGTGCTGTATACTATGTAGATTTAGCAGTAATAGTGGAACCAAATAAAAACATGATAAAATCCAACCCAGCATGGCTAATGGATGAAAGAATTTTATTGATGCTGCTATTTACACACCTGCACATGGCCCTAGACTATGGAAAACTGGAAGAGGAAATGAATATGGGGTGGAAACAGACAAGATGGTCATCCACTCTTGTTACACCTCACCCACAGCAAAAGAAAAAGAATTTCAGGAATACTTATTTGAAATAGGATATAGTATTGAACAACATGGGTAGTAGTTGTAGTGCTTAACGCCTGCTTTTACTACTACGGCACTGCAGGCGGTGACAGTGATGATACATGGAATGAAGATGGAGCACTGGTGGAATGAGATGGCGGGGGAAACCGGAGCACCCGGAGAAAACCCACCCTGACGCCGCTTCATCCACCATGAATACCACATGCGGGTCCCTGGGATCGAACCTGGGCTGCCTAGGTGGTAGGCGAGCATGCTAACCGCTTGGCCATGGCGCCGCCATGAACAACATGGGGAAGGACATAAAAAGCTATTACTTGGTGGTGATTTTAATGCTAAAAAATATTGCTTGGGATCACCAGTTGAAGACAAAAAAGGGTAGGACACCAGCAGAGTGGATAAATGAAAATTATTATAATTTATTAAATGACGGAAATGAAAGAAATTATGGGTCTTCATATATAGACATTACAATTTCTTCACAAGAATAGGCAAGTTAGCTAATAAATGGTATGTGGATGATGAAGAAAACTTAAGTTACCATAAAAAATTTATATTGAATTACATAATAAAACTCCTGCGGTATTACCACAAATAAATAAGCACAAAAAAGGATGGTTATATAAAGAAGAAAAGAAGCAGGAAGTTGGATACATAGAGTATAAAATCAGTCAGTTCAATTATATCAAATATTGGAAAGAGCATGCAATTATGAGCTTAAAAAGAAATATGGTTTTCGAAAACATAAGCCGGCATACTGGTGGAATGAAACAATTGCTCAATTAAGAAGCTGTGCACTGAAGCACAAAGAAAGATAACAAGGATAAACTAGAGAAGCAACATTGTAGAATGCATAAAGACTGAGACACAAAATCAACATCGAGAAAGCTGAAACGCTTTTAAAAAGGCCATAAAAACAGCAAAAAAGGATGCATAGGACCAACTGTGTGATGATGTGGATGCTGATTCATAGGGTAAAGGATATAAAATAGTGACAGGTGAGATAGGGATCAGCACACCAATAAAACTTAAGCACGAAGAACAGTTAAATATTGCTAAAACATTGTTCCTAGCTCATAAAATAAACATAACCTCCTCAGACCAAAGAACATAGTTATTACTTTGAAATATTTTTTATTGGATTTTGGGACAGAAAAATACAACATTCACGAATATGACAGTGTAATTTGGTTTGAGATAGTTTATTTAACAAAATTTATGTCGCCTATAGGAGATACTGGGTCTCGATTTTCACAGAATTAATACATGTAAGAAGTCCATCAGTATGCATAAACACAATTTTGGGAATTTTGCCCCCCCTCTCACACACACACACACACAAAACCCACTCACATTTGACATGACAAAAATTAGAATTCATGGAACATTTTGAAACAATTTCTGTTATTGTTCATACAAAGATACACTTTACAACCTGTAGACATAATTCTACATTTATTGCTGTTGCATCCCCGAAAGCGGCAATGAGACAATTTTCCATCCTCTGGAAGTTCAGGTAAATGGTCCATTTTCTTCTTTCGAAGGCTGTCATATGGTAGAGGAGTGGCTGGTTTTCTCTTCTGCTTAGTACTAGATGTGTTTGGTACCATCAATGGTTCTGCTAAGTCCACCTCATCATTGCTATCACTATCTGGCTCTCCAGAGTTGATCAGTGAATGGGCAATATCTGCACAGAAATCTAGGTAGTCTTGCTTATCTTTTTTAGGCATTTTTTCAGCAGCTTCTGGCTCCTATTCTCAATCCAAGAAGCTGCTATAGCAAAGTGGAAAAGATGAAATAACAAAGGAACAGTCCATTTTTTTGTTCGAGCACATATTCTGTACAAAGCAATCATGACACACTGGTGCCTCATCAGATCAGAAAGCTCAGAATCCTCAACAATAAGTCTTTGAAACTCATCATCACTGAGCCCTGGAAAAAATGTGCTTGTTATTTGCAATGTAATAGCATTAGAAAATCAAGACCCAATGTCGCCAATAGGTGACATCACATTTGTTTAGTTAATAAATCACTATGTAAGTGGTGCTAGTTCAAGCTGAACTACTGTAAGTTATCTTCATATCTTTAAAATAATAATGTATTTTTTTGGTAATTTCAATAATGAAATTAGTAGCAAAAGTGATTACTTACTTTTCCTGTGGCCTAACTTATCAGTAAACATGAAGGCAGCCATTTTGTAACACCTGTTTATTGCTTCCTGTTGTGGTTCCAATGGTAAAACCTCTGTGTTGCACAACCAACGCTATGTCTGAGATGTCATTAAAATTACTAGGAGCAAGCTACATCAGTTTAATATAGGATAGCAACACTGGAAACAAATGTTAATCAACCCATATACCCATAGCAGGACTGAAAACAGCCACAGAAACATTGTTGATTTATTTGATGTGGCCAACATGTTTGGCGGTGCTTTCACTCAAGTGTCTAGCTCAGAAAACTACTACCCTGAGTTCCTTCTAATTAAAACTCAGGTGGAATCTCAAGACTTTGCGTTTCATTCTAGAAACGTAGAAGATTACAATCACCTTTTCACCATGGCGGAGTTAGAACACTCTCTTAAATCTTCGCGATTATCAGCATCAGGACCAGATGGTATTCATGTACAAATGTTACAACAGCTCTCTCCTGAAGGTACGGCATTTCTGTTCGAGGTCTATAATTGTGTTTGGGTTGACAGTATACTCCCAGAAAATTGGTGGGAGGCCACCGTTATTCCCATCTTGAAGGCTGGAAAGAACCATCATCTTCCCTTCAGTTATCGTTCTTTTTCCCTCACATATTGCGTTTGCAAGGTGATGGAATGCATGATCAATGGACGATTGCTATGGTGGTTAGAAAGTCGTAACCTACTAACATCCAGTGTGGTTTTCGACGATGCTGTTCAACTGTAGACCATCTTGTGTCAATATCGACATAGATAATGGTTGGATTTATGAAGAACTGTCAAACCGTTGGCATATTTTTCGATCTTGAGAAGGCTTATGATACATGCTGGCGAGCAGGGATTTTACATTCTCTGTATACCTGGAACATATGTGGATGCCTACCGCTGTTCATTCAGGAGATTATGAATGACCGCTTTTTCCAAGTAAGGGTCGGCTCGGTTTTTTCTAATTCTTTTGTTCAGGAGGAGGGAGTACCTCAGGGTTCGGTACTAAGTGTCACGCTCTTTGCTATAGCAATTAACTCCATCTGGAAATGTGTTCTACCTGAAGCTTCGTCATGCCTATTCGTAGACGATTTTGCTGTCTATGGCACTTCTCAGCACATGGCGTTCTTAGAATGGTGCCTGCAGCAATGTTTGGACAACCTTCGAGAATGGAGCTCAATAAACGGCTTTCATTTCTCAACTGAGAAGTCAATCTGCGTGAATTTCTGGCACCATAGGAGAAGATTACTACCTTCGCTCCGTTTTGGTTCAGATTTACTTCTCTTCGTGGATGAGACACATTTCCTGGGGTTGATCTTGGATAGGAAGCTTGGTTGGTCATCACATATAACACACCGCTCCCTGAATATCATGCGAGTACTAAATGGCAAATCATGGGGAGCGGGTCGGACAATTTTTTTGCGAACGTATCGCGTGCTGGTCTGTTCCAAACTAGACTATTGGTGTATTGTTTATTCGTCAGCATGACCATCTGTGCTAAGATTAGATGGGGTCCATAATCGGGGCATCCACATGGCAATAGGACCTTTTCCAATAGGTCCTGTCGTGAGCCTTTACGCCGAGTCCGCAGAACCTCCTCTGCAATATCGGTGTGAGATTCTCTTGGCAAATTATGGTTTTGCACTTAGATGTATGCCTAAGCACCCAATGTTCATTTCTTTTTTCACCACCATGCTAAGAGAACAATATAGGAAAAGCACAAATATTCCTAAGCCAGCGGATTTTTGTTTCCAGAACTTCTAAGGAAGTTTGCAATTGAGCTGCCTAGGATGTTTGCCAAGGGCAAGAAGCTCTACCCCTCTCCCCCCTTGGTTACCTGGCATGTCCCATGTAGATCTTGGGATGACCATACACCGGAAGCCCAAGACGCCTATTAGAAGTATTCGCACCTGTTTATTAGAATGTTTGTCAGGCTTCATTGACTAACATTTTATTTACACCGATGGATCCAAGAGCACCAGCAGTATTGAATGTGCTTAAGTTTATGGAACCGAACCATATACTTATAGTTTTCCTAATAGCACTTCCATTTTTACTGCAGAGCTCTATGCAATTTACCGAGCCATTTTATATGTGTGCCGTCGTAAATTATGTGACTGCCTGATATTGAGTGATTCTCTTAGTGCACTTCAGAGCCTTCATGAGCTGTACAACCCCCATTCTATTGTACAACGTATCTAGTATACCCTCCATGTCTTACATGCTTCTGGCATTAGCATTATGTGGGCATGGATTCCTGGTCTTGTAGGTTTGCCGGGGAATGAAATGGCAGATTTGGCAGCAAAGATGGCAGCTACAGAACCCAGTATTACCATCTCTTGTGTTACTTTGGAAGACCTTAGGCTTGAAGTGCGGAGAGCTGTGCTGTTGTGCTGGCACGAAGAGTGGTCAGCTTTCCGCGGTAATAAGCTTAGAGAAGTGAAAGCACTTCCAATAAAGTGGGTAACTTCCTGTTGCATATCTCTGCGCTAATGAGGTTAGCTTGGTTTGGTTGTGAATTGGCCACTGCAATATTTTGCATGGTTACCTATTTAAACGGGACCCTGCACCTCTGTGTCCACTGTGTGACAACCTTTTGTCAATCCGTCACGTGCTGCTAGTGTTCCTCTCTAGTGCACCTTCGAGACTCTCTGCAGCTGCCTGTTAGACTTGCAGAAGTCTCAGCAGATGACAAAACAGCAGTTGATAGAGTTTTTAAATTTTTAGTGCAGTGCAACATGAAATTGAGGATTTGAAATTTTGGATACATAATTTTTATACTCTTCTGACATGTTTATAACTTTGTTTTAATTTTGGCTTTTGCCGCTGTTTTGTATATTTATATATTTTCCTCTTTAATAGTAATTTTATTTTTTATTGAAGTTTATATCTGGCTATTGCCATGAACTGTTTTTTAAGTTTGCTGATGACCACGAAGTTGAGCATCCTTATACCTACAATCTCTCTCTCCCCCACCTTGTCTGAGGTTTGGGCTGTGGTAAAACTTTTGAATGCACAGAGCACTAATTGAAATTTATTGTCAGCTGTGCCTCATTTATGGACATAACGTTACAAGTAGTGACGTGTCACTGGTGCAAAGAGATTGCAGCAGGTCTGCAAAATGCTCATGAATGCAGTGGGAGGCCATCCATGATAAAATGGCCCTGTGGAGCTTGTGCGAGAATTCATTATGGAGAATTGTTGCTTCACATTTTTGGAACTCAGCATTCACTTCTCACAGATGTGCCACTCCTTGTTGCATGAAATTTTCATGGAGCAACGGTTGCTCCAGAAATTGTGTGCCATATGGACCAAAAGTAGCTGACTCCAAAACACGAAGCATAGCACATGGGGGCACTTTCAACATTTCTGCAGTGGTTCCATGATGATGGTGACAGGTTTCTGAACCATATAACCACTGTTGATGAAACCTGGGTTGCAGTAATGCCCCAGAAAACAAACAGCAGTCAATCCATTGGCGTCACAGTGACTCTTCCTGCAAGACAAAATTCAGCTAGACTGTGTCGACATTAAAAAGTGCTGTGTTCAGTTTTCTGGGACAGATAGGAAGTCCCTGAGAGGGTAAATGCTGTGTGTTATTGCAAAACAATGCAGAAATTGCAATAGACTATTCAGAACATGTGACATGGGAAACTTGATGCTGTCTTGCTATAATATAATGCTCGGCCTCACATGGCTCAATGGACAACAGAGCTCTGGCAAACTTTCAGCTGGGGGGGTGTTTGATCATCCACCCACAGCCCAGACCCTTATCTCAGTAATTTCCATCATTCTGGAACCTCAAAAAATTTCTGTCCAATCAGAGTTAGCATTTTCAGACTGACAGAGAGGTGGAGATGGTGGTCACATAGTAGTTCCAGTCCCAGACAGTAGACTTCTATGACACTGAAATACAAAAGTTGGTACCATGGTATGACAGATGTCTGAATTCTAGTCATGAATATGCTGAAAAATAGCTGAATACTTCCTGTATATGTTCCAATATATCTTTCAGTTAAGTTGTGTTTAGTTTCTATTCTCAGCTGCAGGGAAACTTACTTTATGGATGCACCTTATAATAGGTAAAATAAAGCTACAGATGAGAGCTATTTTGAAATGTACTGAGTGCCTTCTAGGATTTTAGAGCACTAACAAACTCTTCCACAGTTCATTGTTATATTTTAAATAGTTTATGTCTAGGAAACAACACAGGTATTTACCTAACAACTACAGGTTGAGTCTTACGGTTGAAGCCTTTTGCATTTAAAAATGTAGAATATTTTTCTTCTTCTCTTCAGAAAAATCCCAATCCTGAATATCCTCATCTAGCTGTTGCTGAGAATGGAGAAACACCCTTAATAATAGTTTATATTTGGCCCACTTTTGAAATAGAATGTGTTCTACGGGAAGGAGCTCAGAAATCATACACATGCCTATCCTATAGGTAGGTACAATTAAAAATAATATTAAGTGGCATTATCATAAATGTTACAGCATACAAATTAGACAAACATTATTCTGAAAGTTCACAAGCATTACAGGTGTTTATACTGTTGTATTTAATTCAAAACAACCTCCAAATACATTTTGGGAGTGAAATAAGTATGCAGATCAACAGTATCTTCCTTCAATTTAATAGAGAAAGAAGATGCAATGTTGCTTACTGTTGTATGTACGTATTTTTGGGAAAAAAATATTTTTGGTAAGCTTGTTGCAACTTAATATCACAAGTATAACAGGTACATTTTTAGTTTAGTTACATCTCTGTAGTAAAATAAATATTATGAATAGCAATCACACAACTTTCTCTACACCTTATCAATATGAAAACATCCCATCATTCATAAAAAAGTGATTCATGTATCTGCTTGACATTATCCAAGATAAATGCCTTTCTAGAAATGCTTTCAAATCAGGCAACATGGACTTAGCTGCAAGCAAAATATGTAAGTACTCTCAGGTCATTATATAACAACCTAGTGCTTGTTATAATGAGCTCATGTTGGGGGGAGATGAAAAAGGAAGATATGCTCATTTTCAAACATGGTAAATAGAGGATGTATAAAGAAAACCAATCTACACAATTTAAATATGCAACAATGAATGCTTCTTAAACAGCTAATGCTGCAAAATAATTTGATGATGACGATGATGATGGCGGTGGCGGTGGCGGTGGTGGTGGCGGTGGCGGTGGAGGTGGTGGTGGTGGTGGTGATGGTGGCGGTTGTGATGTTGGTGGTTGTGATGGTGGTGGTGATGGTGGTGGTGGTGATGGTGGTGGCGACGGTGGCAGTGATGGTGATAACAGTTACGCTTACACCCTATTAAACATAACTCTGTCTGAAATGCAAATATTTCATGGTCCCATGAGTTTAAGGTTGAAAAACATGCTAAATTCCCTTTATTAAATGGAAACTGTCTTATACGGACAATGGAAATCAAAGTACACCTTTTAACATAAAATTTCCAATTCTGAAAAACAGAGTTTAGAAAATTTATGGGCACAAAACTCAAAACTACATCAAGAAGGTGCTTTCAACTGCAATGCCATGGAATATATCAATGTGCAAACTGAGATAGACACAGTTGATGTAGATGCCTTAATTGAGAATATGTAAGGTCAGAAAGAAGAAGAGAAGGCAGAGGAAGATGAACAGGAATATATCCCTGAGTTGGAAGAAGATTGTAGGTTAAGGACTTATCAGGATGCTGTCAATAGTTAAAAGGAACTCAACAATTTTTCCTATGGCAAAATGACTCGGATATGTTTGGTGTGACTTCTCAGGACCAAGTGTTTGTGGATAGCCAAGCAGCTAAGCGCAATGTGTCCAGAAAACTCTTTGGCTGCTGGAAAAAATAAATGAATCATGTGTATAGCTATTTTTTGTTATGTTTTGGTGTGTATTAAATATATTTATTGCAGCAGAAATACCTAAGTACACACAATTGAATAATGTAGGTACTTTTTTATCTCATTCTGTCCATTTATGGTTGTTCATGGTTTAATTTTGTGAATAGCCTAGACCTACCTTCATTAAATGCAAATCTGCCTTTAACAGAAATGTGTGAGTGTCCCGTTTGATTCTGCTGAAGTCAGACTTTACTGTAATAAAAATTATAATGATAATAATACATTTTCCATTACTGCAAGAGTTTATGTCCAGTACAAGGCCTGTTTGAGAAAGAAAAGATTGGGATCCATAAAGCAAAAGCTGGAGCTCATTTGCTCAGTAATTTTCTGGGGATCAGTTTGTATGCATTGTTTGGGTAGCCACACTGTTATCTAGAAGCAAATGTTTCATCTGAATTGGCTCTCAAATATGTCTGGCACTGAATTCCAAAGAAAAATATGATGAAAACAAAGGTTATTTTAACCTTAAAGCAAAAATAAATTTAAAAATAATGTAAGTTAAAAAAAGTGGGAGTTTTAAAGTCCAGACTGTAGCACTCACAGGCTTTTATATACTGTGCTTTTAAATGTCATTGAGTGAGATGGCTCTGTGCTAACATGCGAGGCTTGCGTTTGAGACGTCATGGGTTTTGATTCCATTACTGACCTTCCTGACCCATGGGATGTCCCTCCATTTCACCTCACTTTTCAGTTTACTTCACCATTCATCTGCTTGGCTGTTTTAGGGTTCTAAACATCGGTAGGAGTCTCGGTGTGCATGGCATGTGCTCGCTCATTGTAATTCCTCATAATCTGGAATAGGGGAGGTCTCCGAGTTTTGGGCCTCCCAGGGGACCTGTGAGCCCACAGGGGAGGGAGTGAAGCCAGTATATGAGCCGCCGACACCAGGAAGTTCAAATCAGTAATCATTAGGGACCCTGCTCTTTGTGTATTATCTCCTCAGGTCTAATCACCCTTCATGTCCTATTGCTTCACCCCTCCCTCCTGGGGGGCACTTCATCATGGGCATAAGCACAAACGATTTCATTGGTTGAGGTACTAAGGTACTAAGACTATCCTATCTAAATGTCAATATAATTCTGGATTTCTTTTTCAATGCAGCTAATTGAAGCCAACTCATAATATGTCAGCTTTTAAAAGAACTATGCAATTATTATTTTGATTAGAACTTCAGATACTTTTTAAAAGATTCCGTAAGCAGGTATTTTGTTTCTATAATACTCGTATTACCATAAATTATTTTCAATACTATGTTTTGTAATAAACATGAAAGAATATCTAGAAAAAGCAGTTTGGATTATTATTAAAATGACATGGTTTGCCCCCTAGTGTCTAAGGGTAATTAGCTAGCATTATTACTTACCTATTTATTTGAGTTTAATCTTTCTGGCTGCCAGTGTAATTCTTCATAATTACAAATATGTGAATGAATGAAAAATTAAATGCCTGTTAGCACTTTCAGTATTTGGCAGTGTTACCATAACATGAAAATTTCACCTAAATTCCTAATCAACTAATTATGTTTATTAATGAAACTTATTGCCATCTTAAATCTGCATACTTATGGCATTTCCATGCTCTTAAAAATGCTGTATTTTATAACATTTAAAACAATAATTTAAGAGGTAGAACTGGAACTTAAAAATTCAATGCCACAACTGGGATTTGAACCACAAACCTTCCGCTTGCCGGGCGGACGCTCTACCACTGAGCTATTGTGACAAACTGCCAGAATGGCATTAAATTCTCAAGCCAGTTCGTATTTCTCCTGGTAAACCACAAAGGCAGTCTCACATCAGAAACAATTACCCCAATGGTGACTTACTATTGTAAGTACTTTATATCCCAGGATTAAATAACCTTCACATGGTAAATATTTATTTATGCCAACAAACTTACTGTTGGTGTTTTTAAACACACAAGCCGTGTGTGGGCAAAGTTTAAGAGGTAGAACTGGAACTTAAAAATTCAATGCCACAACTGGGATTTGAACCACAAACCTTCCACTTGCTGGGCGGACGCTCTACCACTGAGCTATTGTGACAAACTGCCAGAATGGCATTAAATTCTCAAGCCAGTTCGTATTTCTCCTGGTAAACCACAAAGGCAGTCTCACATCAGAAACAATTACCCCAATGGTGACTTACTATTGTAAGTACTTTATATCCCAGGATTAAATAACCTTCACATGGTAAATATTATTTATTTATGCCAACAAACTTACTGTTGGTGTTTTTAAACACACAAGCCGTGTGTGGGCAAAGTTTAAGAGGTAGAACTGGAACTTAAAAATTCAATGCCACAACTGGGATTTGAACCACAAACCTTCCGCTTGCCGGGCGGACGCAAGTGGTTCAAATCCCAGTTGTGGCATTGAATTTTTAAGTTCCAGTTCTACCTCTTAAACTTTGCCCACACACGGCTTGTGTGTTTAAAAACACCAACAGTAAGTTTGTTGGCATAAATAAATAATATTTACCATGTGAAGGTTATTTAATCCTGGGATATAAAGTACTTACAATAGTAAGTCACCATTGGGGTAATTGTTTCTGATGTGAGACTGCCTTTGTGGTTTACCAGGAGAAATACGAACTGGCTTGAGAATTTAATGCCATTCTGGCAGTTTGTCACAATAGCTCAGTGGTAGAGCGTCCACCCGGCAAGCGGAAGGTTTGTGGTTCAAATCCCAGTTGTGGCATTGAATTTTTAAGTTCCAGTTCTACCTCTTAAACTTTGCCCACACACGGCTTGTGTGTTTAAAAACACCAACAGTAAGTTTGTTGGCATAAATAAATAATAATTACCAAGATAGGTATTTAACCAACTTTTCATTTTTGAGTTATGCTCTTCTCTCTGTCACTCTCACACACACATGCATGTGCATGTGCACAACACATACACAGACATTTGCGTATATGGATCTTTTTCAAAGCTGTTTTTAGATTTAGGGAGTCTCAAAACATGTATTTGCAGTGAAATCTTGGTATCCAATTTTTGGGTGGAATACAGCTCTTACTCTTCTTACTATAGGTAGTAAGGAAAGTAAAAATAAGTCTTTTAAGAGGTATAACAGTTTCAAGTTTTTGAGCCAAAGTGTTCTTGTGTTATATTAATGCATACATTTTTTTGTACTCATAGTTCTGATGGTGAGCTATTATGCTCCCAAGCAGGTGAACCAGACTACATGTTGACAATATGGAGGTGGAAGGAAAAGAAAATAATGCTGAGGCAACAATCCTATATATCAACTATATACAGTGTCAATTTCTCTGCCTATGCTCCAAATCTATTGACGACTTGTGGTGAGAATACTTATATTCTGTAAAGCTGTACACAGTAAAAAATATGTGGGAATCAATGTAAGTGTGTTTATGGCAAAAATTGAATAAAATTATGTTAAGAACACCCAGTCAAAGAATTACATCATTGTTCCGGGTTTGGACTTAATTTAAAATGGTTTGTTGGGCTCAAGCTGGGCCTAGCTTGAAAATTAGGAGGTACAAAATACTTTATCATATTTTGTTGTCACAGATGTTGAAATTCTGAGAATAGCACATTGCAACATTTCTTTACTAGGCATTCTATATGATTATTCTGCTGATATGTTTTAAATAATAATAATAATGGTGGTGGCGGTGGCAGTGGCAGCAGTGGTGGCAGCAGTGGCAGTGGTGGTGGTGGCGGCGGCAGTGGTGGCAGCAGTGGCAGTGATGGTGGTGGTGGTGGTGGTGGTGATGATGATGATGATGATGATGATGGTGGTGGTGATAATAATAAACCCTCAGGGGTCCCCGTCTAAGGGATATGTGGATAGTGACCTCAATGTACCCAAGCTGAACTTCCACTTACTGGTGTTTTGCTCCTCACTGTATCTTTTCTATCTGCCTTGTGACCTTACCTTGGTCATCTCTTGTTCTCTACTAACCCTGATGCTATTAGGGTACCGAAGGACTAGGGAGTCTTTATTTTTCCAACCTTTCCACTTCCCTAATTGTTCTATAACCTCTTAACCCCTAACATGCTGACCTGTCATGGGATGTAATGCATACTCTGATTGGTAACCAGAGGATATAGTCAGTGGATTTATTTTGATAATTCTCTCAGTCAGGTCGGTGAGACCCGTAAACCAACAACAGGTGTGGTCCTCCAGACATTCTGGGGGTTGCAAGAGAGCCATGTGACCACCAAAATGTAAAAATATCGTGCTCTTTAAAAAGCAGTTACTTTTACTGCTATATAGCTCTCCAATGAATTATGAAATATGACTCGAAGAGTAAAATATTCCGGAGTTAAAATAGTCCCCCATTTGGATCTCCAGGTGAGGACTTCTTCTCGAGAACCCAAACATTATATTAATAGAAGATCTAACATAAGAATTCTTCAATGGAATGCAGGGGTCTCACACAGGCAAACAGATTAGAGCTCAATAATTGTATTTGACATCAACATAGATATATATCTTTCATTCAAGAAGCAAATCTAACAAATGATCAACTTAAATACTTCAATTTTACTGGATTTTTACTAAACCTACTACCCAAAAATAGACAGATAAGTAGTAGAATATTAGGTGGAGTCAAAAAGGATATTAAATCCTTTCAAATTGTTAAAGAAATGGATAATGCAGATAAAACTGAATCAATAAAACTAAATTTTTGGGATTAAAAAACACATCTAGATTTACATTGTACTTACAATCCTCCCAGGAATGAACCAGACCTCTTACTTATTGACCAATTAAATAAAACAATCATAATTGGATATTTCAATGCCCATTCCAAAAGATGGGGTAATGAAAAAGTGGATTCTACAGGGAATATAATGGAAGAATTTTTGAATACAACCTTTGAACTGATTTATAATAAAGAAGATCCCACAAGTTATAGAAGACCCAAGTTCTGGTCACAGAGCAGTAATTGCTGATATAAAACTAGACAGTACAAATGTCAACATCACATGAATCTGTATTGAAAACCTTGAACTGATTTATAATAAAGAAGATCCCACGAGTTATAGAAGATGCAAGTTCATAGTCACAGAGCAGTAATTGCCAATATAAAACTAGATAATACAAATGTCAGTCAACATCACATGAATCTGTATTGGAATTTTGAAAAAGCAGATTGGAATAAATATAAAACTGAACTGGAACAAAGTTAAAGAACATACTCATGACCAACCACATCATATGAACAAAAATTTCTGTAAAGCCATCCTAGAAACTGCAAAAAAGCATATTCCTCATGGAACCCCCAGTTAGAAGAACTGAAAAATGAAAGAGATATAGCTAGAAATACAGATAAACAAACAAAAAACATGTGGAATACACAAATATGGAGAATGAAATGTGCCTCTCTAGAAAAATAAATGAATACTGCTAAAAAGAATCACCTTAATAATTTCTTAGAAAAAATGAATTAAGATGGTAATAAATTCCACAAGTTCATAAAAAATGTAAAGGACAGGAAAGAAAAAAGTAGCATACCTATCCTACACAACAATAAAATATTAACAAATGATACAGTCATAGCCGAAACCTTCAATAAATATTATGCTAATTCACATATAGCAACAAGAAATAATAGAAAGGAATGTAAAAAATTTAAGAAATTTCACAGCATGTTTAACTACATAATACTCAAGGCATAGTAAGCCTATGATTGGATTTTGTGTTGAGCCAGCTGCCATTAAATTTTGCGACAGTTAACCTATACTCCCGCTAGCCTAAGAAGGGAATCTGATGTAATCAAAACCATGTGGCAGGATGTGTGATATGGCTGTGGATTACAATAATGTAGTTCTATGTTGGACCATGGCAATTAATTTTGTTTTATATTATTCAAGAGTTCATTTTATTAAAAAGCTTTGTTAGAATATTACATATGCTGCATTTAAGAATGTCTGTGTAATTATAAAAAACAATGAATGGAGATTGCTTACGTACTGGTTTCTACTACTAAAATATAGTTGGTCAGTCTTGTTACAATTAGTGGTACTTGCCTATTTTCAAATTGTTTATTACAGTGTGATTAAGGTTAATTATTTTGAGTGATCAAAATGTATATGTCAAACACCCCAAAGGTACAATTTTGAAAGATGGTGAAAAAACATTTTATTGAATGTGTTCATAAAGCTTAGTGAGAAGTATCTGGATTTAGCTATTAAACCTATTAATTTAACATCTGAGTTTGCTGTGTTTTCATAAAAAGTGGCAACTCCATTTGCATGGAAAAGCACGAAAACTGGAAAACTATCACCTTCAGAGAAGGAAAATGCAGAAATACTGTGCTTGGTATGAATTTTATTGTGATGACTTAGCAATAAATGCTATGTATCAGTTGTACCGCCAACTATTAGGAAAGTGCTAGCAGTTGTTAATAGTGATACAAACTAACCTGTATAACGACAATTTCTTGCATTCTCTGTGGAGAAAGGTACCACAACCCTAAGGAAATGGCCGAAATGAAGCTGGGACCTCCTACCTCATGGAAGTAGAATGCAGTTTCTCCACTTTCAGAAGACAGGAAAGGGTTTCCACTGGAAAATCTTTACAACTAGCTACTTTATTATTCAGTATCGTACTAGGAGTGCAAAATGACTAGCACTGAAAACTTTTGTGTATGTAGTGTTTAAAATTAATTCTGTGTTTCTCATTATCATATTAATACAAAATGAATGTACTGGGATTAATTGCGTCTTCAGTGCTATACTAATCACAGATACATTGAAGTTACTGCTTTTAAATATATATTTAAGTTACAGCTAAATTAACTTTTTATAAGTTAGTGTTTTAAACACAATGACATTCCCAGTGATTTTTATAAATATTTACCTGAAAGGTAAAATCAGAACTGAAAAATGCAATGCCACAACATTGCTCTCAAATGGCTTGTGTGTTTAAAAACACCAACAGTATATTTGTTGGCATAAATAAATAATAATTATCATCTAAATATTATTTAATCCTGAGACATAAAGTACTTATAATAGTAAGTCACTATTGGGGTAATTGTCTCAGATGTGAGATTGCCTTTGTGGTTTACCGGGAGAAAAATATAAATCACCTGGAGAATTCAATGTCATTCTGGTAGGTTGTCACAATAGCTTAATGGTTAAAGCACCCGCCTGGCAAGTGGAGTCTGTGGTTCAAATCCCAGCTGTGGCATTGAATTTTTCAGTTCTGATTCTACCTTTCAAACACTGCCCACACACAGCTTGTGTGTTTAAAAACACCAACAATATGTTTATTGGCATAAATAAATAATAATCCTACAAATTCCTAAATTGAATGTGCAGAGAGACCCAAAAATATCAGAACCACTGCGCAGTGTTTTAACACTGCACTAATGGAAACACATGGTCACACGAATGAGTTGTTTTTCTCTGCTCTGAAAGTGCAGTATCATGCAGTATTGAGCTGATTCTGATATCGTGTAGCTGAATTATTACCAGTGTGCTTTATTAATTTGGCTTGTGCTTAGTCACAAAGTGTATTACAGCTCAGGATTTGTTTTCTACTACACAGCATGTATTTATTTATGATTTGTATGTGTTAACTCAGTCAGCTCCCCAAGTGAAAATGGGATTTGCAGAAGGATTTCGAGGTATAAAAGTTCCAGGCCACACAACAATCCATAAACTTTACAATAAATTTCAGGACACAGGAAGTGTTCAGGCTCAGAAATCTACAAGATGGCATACAGCTCTTGCCAAGGGAACATTAGACGACATTTGTCATCATTTGGAGAATTCCCCCCAAAAATTGCTTAGGCATCTCACAACAGATACGCATGTCTTTGGCTCTTTGCAAAGAGCTATTAAATTGCTGAAGTTAAAACCACATAAAATAACTGTGGCACGTGCTTTTCAACCAGGTGATCCTGTAATTAGATGCACATTTTGTGAGTGGACTCTCAATAGTATTGTTGTTGTTGTTAGCTAATGCTGGATTTCTGACAATGAAGTCATTAATCCTCTTGCTCTCCAATATTTTTCACTGATGGATGGGGCACTAGAAGTGGCTGGGCATATTTGAAGGTGGTCTCGGTCCATTTCCTCTTGCAGATCACATAGAGCACAGAGTGGTGAAGAATATATCCCAATTCTGTTTAAATGTTTTGCCAGACAATCATGTCCTGTAATCAACCTGAAGGTTGCAACTGCTGTTTTTCGAGGATACTCAGGAATTACTGTTTGAATGTTTGGTAGTTCCCATCTTTTATTTTTTGATTTTTCATAGTAATATTTTTCAATAATTTTTTTGAATTCAGAGTTGACTAATCTTTTAGCTGCATAAAATGGTAGATTAACTATTGATTTCTGTACATTGCCGGTACCCTTTTTTGCAAGAAAATCAGCTTTCTCATTACCACTCAGTCCACAGTGAGCTGGTATCCATTGGAAGACTAGGTGTTTTTGAAGTGCTGTTAGATGGGTAAGGATTTTCCAACATTCTATAATTGTTTGGTTTTTTGGTGACAACTGGAAGTAATTGCTATAATTGCTGCCCTGGAATCTGAGAGAATAACTGCTTGCTGAAAATGTGAAATTCTGTACAAAAGATTTTGTAGGGCCATTCGAATTGCTTCAATTTCTCCATCAAAGTTAGTAGTTCACTCTCAATAATATATACAATGGCAAGATTGACCCACATTTAATATTTTTCACAGAAGCTTGGTTCTAGCTTCATTGGTATGTGTGTATACAAAATAATCATTATTAGAGCTCTGAGAAACTAATATTGTTCATGAAATACCCCTTCATGATGAAAAAATTGGTGTATGGTGCGCCATTAGCGGAGAAAGGGTTATAGGCCCAATTTTTTTAAAGTCAACAGTTGATGCCTGTATATACATAAATGTAATTTGCCCCTCTTTTTAGAGAATTAACTGGCAGGGAGCATGATATTGCCTTTTTTCAACAAGACTCTGCAACAGGGTCATACAGCCAAGCTTTTGATGAGAACAATTGAAAGTGTATTTCAGGACAGAATTAGTAGAAATTTGTGGCACCTCGGTCCCCCGACCTAACCCCCTGCGATTTCTATCTTTGGGGTAACTTAAACCATAAAGTGTACAAGGCAAACCCACACATCCTGGAAGAATTAAAATAAAATATCTGCCAGGAAATTCCCAGCATTTGTCAACCTGAACTACGGCAAGTGATGGATAATTTCCTAAAGAGGAGCCAAAAATGTATGGACGATGACAGTGGCCAGTTTCAGTATCTCCTTTAATAACATTGGTAAGTAAAGCCTTTAAAAGTAGTTTTAAAAATGTTGTTTGATTTCATCCATACTGTTCTATGACAGCAGCAGTCGGCGACAAGTGCTAAGGATGCATACAGATAAAACACAGCGCAGCTGGTTCAGAGTCTTTTGGATCACCCATTATAAGATGCTATGAAATCCTAATGTACTGATAGACCAAATTTTAACCTTATAGAACCTAAAAATCCAGAGGTTGCTTTTAAGCAACTTCATTAAGCTAAACTGTTTTTGTTTTGCTTTGTAGGTTCAGCACATATAAAGTTCTGGAGAATAGCAAAAACCTTTACAGGTGTTAAACTATTAGGACAACTAGGCAAATTTGGCAAAACAGAGGTTTCTGATGTTATAGGGTGCCTTGCACTCCCAAATGAAAAGGTTTGTATATAGGTGCTGCTATTTTAAAATTCTTTTTAATTGTTTCAGTAGTGTTTGATACCTATACATGGCACTACAGACAGATGTATCGTTTTATGGCATTAATTAATATTAATGATGCGATTGCACAATTTTTAACTTTTACTTCACTAAGTTCTCACTGTCACTT
Organism: Tenodera sinensis; assembly: GCA_030765045.1. Lineage (NCBI taxonomy): Eukaryota > Metazoa > Arthropoda > Insecta > Mantodea > Mantidae > Tenodera > Tenodera sinensis. The sequence goes on along the minus strand of CM060968.1, from coordinate 85,890,666 downwards.
TGCTAAAGTAGCCGTCAGGAACAATGGCAGTAAATGACATATAGCGTGCTGGTAGGGGAAATAGGGGAGGTGCTGCATTGCAACTGTTTCCCATCTTTCTCAGGAAGTATTTGTACACATTATACACCATTCCTCTGGCTTGACTATGAATAACACAACTTTTCTTCCTTCTGCCATCATCTGAACTCTTAACAAACTTAACATCACTCAATGCTTATTGCTCAGAAATATTAAATAATTGTTAAACTGTAGGCAAGTACTCATGTGCTCTGAAACAGACTACATCTGATTGGCTAGAAGATACCTGGCTGTGACGTCATTGAATATTTCTCTTCTGCACAACTGCCTTCATTCGTGACAGTGACAGTATGGTCTAGTTCAGTTTTTCAATTTCTTTGTGATGTAGCAACATAATTAAATATGTATGATATAGTCTCATCTTCCTGACAGTTCAGTCACCAGAGAGTTGAACAAGATTTCTCCTGTAATAGCAGCATTCAATGCATGTCACAGTAGTAATCACAAACTGACTCAGAGAAAGCACCTTTTGTCACACCAATAATGCACCCACTTGCTTGCTCACTCGCTAACTCACTCACTCACTCACTCACTCACTCACTCACTCACTCTTTCACTCACTCACTCACTCACTCACTCACTCACTCACTCACTCAGTCACATGCACACTCACTCACTCACAAGCTCACTCACTCACTTGCTTTCTCACTCCTTCACTCACTTGCTTACTCTTTTGCTCACTCACTCACATGCTCACTCACTTGCTCGCTCACTCACTTACTTGCTTGCTCACTCCTTCACTCACATGCTCACTCACTCACTTGCTTGCTCACTCCTTCACTCACTTGCTCACTCACTTGTTCACACACTAACTCACTCGATCACTCACCTGCTCACTCACTAGCTCACTCACCTGCTCACTCACTAGCTCACTCATATGCTCACTCACTTGTTCCCTTGCTCACTAGCTCACTCAGTTGCTCCTCACTTACTTACTTGCTCACTTGCTTGCTTGCTTATTTGCTTGCTTGCTCAGTCACTCACTTGCTTGCTCCCTTACTCATACACTCACTCATTTGCTCACTCACTTGCTCGCTTACTTGCTCACTCACTCTCTTGCTTACTAGCTCACTCACTTGTTGCCCACTCTATCATTCATTCACTCACTTGCTCACTCACTCTCTTGCTTACTAGCTCACTCACTTGCTTGCTCACTCACTTGCTCACTCTGTCACTCACTTGTTCACTCATTTGCTCTCTCACTTGCCCACTCGCTCACTCTCTTGCTCCCTCACTCACTCATTGTTGCATTGTTGACACCACCTCTGCATGTCACTTCGAGTCTTCACCAATAGAATTGGCGATGAAGCTTCTTCAAGGTCTTATTCTCATCCAGGTGAATTAGACTGGTATGGATTTCCTCGATGACTTCCTTTAGTTTATTCCTCAGGAACACAAGTTCTTTTACCCTGGTTTTCACATCTGGCAACACCCAAACTCTATTCAGTACTGTTCCTGTCCACCAGGGAGTCTCACTGCATCCCATAGTTCTTACAGGCCAGGCATCCGGAAGCGATGTTTGCCCAGGATAAAGTACCATTGAATATTGGTGCTTCACTGTTATTCCATTAGGTTTGTAATTGTGAGACTCTCTATATCTTCAGTATGGGTCTCTGCTTTCAGGTTAGGGTACAACTTCTCCACTGTGGTGTCCATCATCCTCTTGTTTTCTTTTGTATGCTCGCCTAGTCATTTTTCTTAGTGATCTAGATGCTCTTCCACGCATTAATTTTATCTTTAATGTCAGATTTAATTTCTACTTGCAATGTCATCTTTTGGGGCTTTCATTATTGCATTTATCTCAGATTTTATAGTGTCAGTGCCAAAACCGTGTTGAGATTTCATTCTCTCTATTTCATTTTTCATTTCTCTTTTCACTCTTCATTTCACCTTTATCTCCTCCATTTCAGATTTAGTTTTTTTTCCATACCAGATTTAGTTCCTGTCTCCACTTCTTCACTCTGGCTAATCATTTTTTTAAGCATTTCCTCCATCATGGCACTTAAATCTCACTCCTGACTTTCATTTAATATAGTTCTCACTGTCACTTCACTTTCTTCACAACGTAAGGTTGTAATGTAATACATACAATGTAGCCTCTTCTTCCAGACAGCTCACTTGCAAGACTTCCTTCAATCTCTTTTGTGCAGTAGCACTCATTTCATATCACAGCAGTCATCACAAACTTGTTTGTACGTTAGAACTTTTATTGTATCAGAAACACACTCACTAGCTCACTCACTTATTTTCCTCTTGCTTGTGAACATGTTGGCTTATATAGGTACCGAAAATTTCCATACAACATCTAAAACATTCTAAACTGTTTTGGACACATGTTCTGGAAGAGGTGGAAAGAAATTTCTGGTTATCCAATGATAGTACTTCTGGTGTTTATGCTGGGCGAGAGTGCTACTTATCTCTGTTTATATCTCCAACTGCTCAGCGCCAACCTCCCAAAGCTGAGACCATAGTTGCTGCATCATATTAGCATCATAACAGTGCAGGATGCTCATTTCTATGTAGATGGTTATCAGTTGTCTCAGAGCTGCTGTTTGAAGGGCACACAATTCAAAACACCATGGAGCTAAGTTTCTATTAAACTTATTGTATAAAACTGAGTTCCACATAATTTATGACATTTAAATGTATTAATGCTTAAGTCTTTATTGAGTTTTTTAGAGATAAATTATTATGTTTTCTCTTTCTCTCTGTTTGTTAACAATAGCAGCCAATTTGAAGTCATTATGTATTTATTCACAGCTGAGTATGTGTTTAAATTTATACATTGTAAAGCAGAAAGCATATTTTTCATTTATATGTTATTCAGCCATCAAAATAGCAGAATATGGTATGATTTGATCAGAGAGATTTAGCATCATATTTAGACTGTATATAATATTACAACTTGAAAAAATAAAGTAGTATTATTGTGCTACTCTAATGGTTAATATGCATTTTACCTTTGATCATCAGAATCCTCTATGTAACACACACCGGAACATCTACCCTGTTTTCTCACTCATTCTGTTCCTTTTCTCTTGACATTGATCTTCCTAGAAGTAAATGTCCATGCATGCAGTGCAGATGCTGACTTGGAGAAAATGTGATAACATTGCTTTTTGCAACATTTAATGCCTTCATCTTCTCACTAGGCTTTGACAAGCCACATGTTAACCATTAGAGTAGCACAATAATACATATTTGACTTGTGTTACTTTGCTGTCTCTCTCTCTTGATACCGAAATTTAGATTTCCAATCGAATGGGCTTGATAAAGACACGTTTTAATTTAATTGCCGGATATGAGATTTGCGATAAGTATTGAGTAATAACATAAATAGATAATAGAGCAGGAAGTGTTGTAAGGTGAGCAAGATATGAGTAAATAATAGTCGTTAAATTTGTAGGATAAACACATTATTGGTTTGAAATTAGCGAGTCATGACGTCATACTACATAGTTTAAATACACGTTCAAAAGTCAAGTCTACCAACCTTAAAAGTCGCGCGATATATTTAATAAAATATAAAGTAAACATAGTTTAATCCTAAAAAGGTAATTATATATTCGAAATTCATAAAAGAACATGTTATAATAGAAAGGGACATTTCTAAATTGCGGGAAAAGGAAATAGCATTTTGGATACGAGGCTTTCTTGGATGACGTCATGACATTCAAAATTGGAGAGGCGGTTTCTTAGCGTGGGTAAGAGAGAAAGCGTCTGGTCACTACCCAGACCAGTACTGCAGGTTGTGCTGTGCGGACGTGAGTGCGATTCCTCTACATATACAATCGGCATAGCTCCCGAAAATATCTAAGATGCAATAAACAATATATAAAAGGTTTCCTTGGGTAGTCTATTCGAAAACATCTGCGCGTACCCGAGATAAAGAGATCTCCATCCTGACTAGCCGGAGCGAACCACATCAAAGGGCAACACCACGAGACCAACGACATTTAAGCATCAATGGCGATACATCGAGAAGCGAAGAACGACTTTTAGCTTCAAATGGCGTCCCAACGTGTGGCGTCGAAAGAATGGACCAACCCCAAGACGACCAAGCCAGCATAGAACCAGCAAACAAGAAGGTGACCCAACGTGTGGCGTCGAAAGAATGGACCAACCCCAAGACGACCAGGCCAGCATCGAGCCAGCAGACAAGAAGGTGCCCAGCGTGTGAACATCTGTGAAACGTGTAGTGAACAAGTTTAAGTGCGTGAAATATTGGTGAGTAGAAAAACACGTGTAAATAGTTTAGAAATGGAAGACAGTGATAGCGATTTTCTAGGTTTTGAGAGTCCGGAAATTGAGAAAAGTGTAGTTAGGATGGAAGAATATAATCAGAATGTAATTGGTAGCAGAATATGCCAAGAAGTAGAAGATCAGAACGTTAGAGAAACACCTAGAGGTAGTTCAGAAATGTTTAATAGTAATTCAGAAAGGCCAGCAATTATGTCAGAAATAGAGAATATGTTTCAAAAGATAATGAAAAAGATGAGTACAGAGTTAAGTCAAAAGATAGATGAAAATAGTAATGAATTAAGAACAGTGAAAAAGATGAGTACAGAGTTAAGTCAAAAGATGAGTACAGAGTTAAGTCAAAAGATAGATCAAACTAGTAAAGAATTAAGAACAGAGTTAGGACAGAAATTAGAGAAGGGACAACAGGAATTGGGAATGCAATTGGAAAATCAGAAGAGAGCTTTAGAAACCTTTAGGGAAGAAGTTAGGGAGGAAATTAATAAAGTCAGTAGTGAAGTAAAAGAAAATAGAGAACAGGTTAAGGGAGAATTAGAGATAATACGGCAAGAAGTAAAGAATTCTGAAAAGAAATTAGGTCAACAAGTGAGTGAAAAATTAGATAAAGAAAGGGAAAGAGTAACATATAGATTAGACAAACAAAGGGAAGAGGTAGTACAAAGGTTAGATAAAGACAGGGAAGAAATTAGAGAAGAGCTACAGGGGTGTAAAGTTAGAATGGAAAGATCTGATGTAGAAAGTGCAAGGCAGGCTAGAAATTTGGAGGATGTTACAGACCAAATAAAAGGGGTAGTAACAGAAATTACTCAGGTAAAAGAGGCCTTAGAAAATTTGAAATTAAATGAAAATGCATGTAATCACAACAATCTTAATAATGAAGTTGCAAGAAACGGGGCAATACCAGGTGTATCAGCTGACATTTCGATGCAAAATAGAGGTAACAGTAATTCCCATTCTGATCTCAGAAATGGTTCAGGGACAGGTGACAATTCAAATTTACATTGGCCTAACCATGTCTTAAATGAAATGACACCTCCAGTTTTTGAAAATGAAGATTCAGATGATCCTAAAGCCTTTTTAGAAGGGTTACAAGAGTACTTCACGGTGAAACGTATACCAGAGGAGTACAAGATGGTGATAGTAAGAAAATGCCTAAAGGGTAATGCTGCTAATTGGCTAGGCCTTTCTATGGGTAACAATAATGATTACAGGACCTTTAGGAACATCTTTTTAACCAGATATTGGGGAGCTAGTAGGCAGGCTAATATTAGAGTCGAATTAAGCAATGGAAAGTTTAATCCTAGATCGGAGGAATCGATGGTAAACTATTTTATGAGAATAGCGAGAAAATCGAAGATGTTGGATCCTCCCTTAGATGAAAAAGATCTAATAAATATAGTTACTCCACATTTTCCGGAAACGCTTCAACACTACCTCATCATAGCCCGACCCGATAGCATTGCAGCTATGATCGAATTATTATCAGCCTTAGAAGTCAATAAGCCAAAACACGCATTTGGAAATAAATATGAAGAAAAAGAAATTGTAAATTCTTTCGGGCAAGGGGCACAGTATTATCAGAATAGAAGTGAGATTAGGGAAAGATATAAAGGACCAGTACCAAGGATGGAATCATTCCGGTGGGAAAATCAAGGTAGATATAACCAGGAAGGGCGTCACCAAAATAGAAATGGTAATCAAAGGGGAAGAAATATAAGGGTGAATTATATGAATACAAATAGATTTGATCGAGGTAGACGGGGACGTTATTTTGGACATAGTAGAAATTCAAATGATGGGTATTGGACAAACGGAGATAATGAGTTTAGACCGAGGTCACCAAGACAGGGAGAAAGGTATTCTAATGGACGAAATTCCCCCGAAAATGCAGAAATGGTTGAGGCCATTAACACGGTCAAAAACATGGTAGGAAGTAACCCCGATTTAATGCAGGAAAACAGAAGTAACAATTCGGGAAATAGTACAGGAGCAATACCTAAAAATCAGGGAAACGCCAGACCCGGTCAAACGCGCCTTCAGTGAGAACTGGGTATCCTAGTAATGATTGTGATAAGTACTCGGAAATAAATAGTCCTGGAAGGCAAATGATGATACAAAAGAAAAGAGAATGGAAAAATAGAATCGACGTAAACGAAAAAGTAGGAGATCCACCTAAAATCAAAATTGGAGTAAATGGAAAACAATACAATGCAATTATAGATACAGGATCAAATAGCACAGTATGCTCACAAAATTTTTATGATAATTTACAAAGTAGTGGCTTTAAAGTAATGTCTTTACCAGTTAATGGGATATATTGCTCGCTAGCTGTGGGAAAACGAAAAGAGAGAGTAAAATTTCAAGCAATGATAAATATTGAAATAAATGGGAGAATACTAGGAATTTTATTTCTGATTGTAGGAAGACTTGTGACAGATATTATAATAGGTTGTGATTGTCTTTATGCCTGGGAAGCTGTGGTGAATTTTAAAAACATGATTCTAGAAATGAAAGTTAAAGATGAGACCATTATAGTGCCTTTTGTGGAAGATAGTAGTTCAGAAACTATTGTACGAGAAAAAGAGGAAGAAGAAATCCAAGGGGATACATTCTTTGTAGAATATGTTAAAGTAGGAGCTATGGAATTAACTGAAATAAATGTCAAAGAGTACAGTATCGATAATAAAGAAAATGTAGAATGGGATAAAAATGATTTCATAGACAATTTGAGGTTTTCTGACGCAACTAGGTACTATGATAGGGAGAGTAGTGAAGACTTAGAAGAATTGTTGAGGGAAAAAGTAACTCAGGCTGATCAACTAAATGAACAACAGAGGGATAAACTGTTTGAAATATTAATCCGAAATAAAGAAGTATTCTCTGAGAAACCTGGTAAATGTAATATTAATACTCATTCGTTTGAGATGATACCCATCAAACCTTTTACACATAAAGCGAGAGCTATCCCTAGTACAATAAGAGAAGAGGTAGATGCAGTTATAAAGTCAATGTTAGAAGATGAGGTTATTGAGATTTCGAATTCAGAATTTGTGAATCCCCTATGTATTGTAAATAAGGCCAATGAAAGATTAGGGTGACATTAGATGCGAGAAAACTAAATTATTGTTCATCATACTTTCCATCAGGGAATCCAATAGAACGTGTCCTCCGAGATATAGGAATTTATTTACGTGTACTTACACATCATAATCACAAGGATTGGGTGAAATATTGTCCATTGATAGAAAAGATTATCAATCACCATTAATGTAACTACTGGGTTTGCACCAATAAAATTAATGTTAGGAATTGAACCAGAACCAATATTGATCGGGGTACCAAAAACACTGAAAATTAATGACATTCAGTTAAGTGAAGAAGAAAGAGCGAAAATTGCTTTTGAACAAATCAAGAAAAAGGCAGAGAAGCGAAAATTAAAGAAAAAGAGTAGAAAACATAAATGGGAACCTAAGATAGGCGATTGGGTACTAGTTAAAGACCATAAGTTATCAAGTGCCTTGCGAGGTAGGAACAAAAGGATGGAATTGTTATATAAAGGTCCTGCAGAAATTATATCAAAATTTGGTTATCATACCTATGAATTAAAAGATGTTAAAAATGAAAAATGTCTGGGAAGGTGGCATAAACAACTCCTTCGACCATACAAGAAACCGTGTGGTACCTTGGAACCTTGATTTAATGTAAAAAAAAAAAAAAAAAATTCGAAGTGTCATTGTCTATTGGCGCCCAATCAGCTTTGAGATAAAATTTAAATGTTAGCTTACTTGAAAACCATATATTGGTCAGGTACTTACATATTCATGAAAAATGCAGAATGTGAATTGCTATCTACTACAAAGAGCTTAAGAATATATTGTATAGAGCTCACAATAACAGCTTCAGAAAGATTGTTAAAATGTTCATCCCCGCATAGAGAGAAAACAGAATATTTACTTTGTAAACATTTGTTAAAATATTTAGATGTATAGATAGTTATCACAGCAAGACAAAGAAAGAACTTGTCTGAAGAGTGTAATGGATTTATATAAATATATGTACATTTTAGTGCTTAAAGGATCTAGTAAAGATATGTGTTACAATAACAAAAGTGAAAAAAAATCACAGTGCAAGTGATAGTGAGAGCGAAGTGAGCAAACATGAACTAAAAGAAGGAAGTATAAAGAAAGACTCTTGAAATTTAACCTTTATATAAAAGCTTCACAGAAGAAACCATAACATATTGTAATTAGTATTTAAGGATTAATGTTTAGTCAAGTGTACAATTGTTTGTCATGTTAAAAAGATTAATGAGAAGATATGTTAATAACCAATTTCAAAACAGTGTAATTGAAAATTGTATATAATGGGAGTGTTGCCGATTATTCAAAATACAGGAGTAATTTTTAATTTTTCTTTCGGGCAAGACATTTACATTATTTTATTATGAAATATTAAAATAACATAAATGGGGGCATTTGATACCGAAATTTAGATTTCCAATCAAATGGGCTTGATAAAGACACGTTTTAATTTAATTGCCGGATATGAGATTTGCGATAAGTATTGAGTAATAACATAAATAGATAATAGAGCAGGAAGTGTTGTAAGGTGAGCAAGTTATGAGTAAATAATAGTCGTTAAATTTGTAGGATAAACACATTATTGGTTTGAAATTAGCGAGTCATGACGTCATACTACATAGTTTAAATACACGTTCGAAAGTCAAGTCTACCAACCTTAAAAGTCGCGCGATATATTTAATAAAATATAAAGTAAACATAGTTTAATCCTAAAAAGGTAATTATATATTCGAAATTCATAAAAGAACATGTTATAATAGAAAGGGACATTTCTAAATTGCGGGAAAAGGAAATAGCATTTTGGATACGAGGCTTTCTTGGATGACGTCATGACATTCAAAATTGGAGAGGCGGTTTCTTAGCGTGGGTAAGAGAGAAAGCGTCTGGTCACTACCCAGACCAGTACTGCAGGTTGTGCTGTGCGGACGTGAGTGCGATTCCTCTACATATACAATCGGCATAGCTCCCGAAAATATCTAAGATGCAATAAACAATATATAAAAGGTTTCCTTGGGTAGTCTATTCGAAAACATCTGCGCGTACCCGAGATAAAGAGATCTCCATCCTGACTAGCCGGAGCGAACCACATCAAAGGGCAACACCACGAGACCAACGACATTTAAGCATCAATGGCGATACATCAAGAAGCGAAGAACGACTTTTATCTTCACTCTCCCTCTCTCTTGCACTCCATCTCTCTATTTGCAGAATACTGAACAGAAATACTTGTAAAGTGAGTCTAAAACAGTTAAGTTCACAGGCATTAGTACAGCATTGGAAGACATTTCTGCATTATAGTAGACAAGCTTAAGACAGCCGTTTCTATCTTAATAATAATAGCTTTAAACTGTTTCAGGTAGTATCAGGAGTTTATTGGGGAAATATTCTTGTTTGGGATGAAGGTTTGATATCAGTTGAGATAACACAAAAGCAAAGGAAAAAGTGCCATGCTGCAGCAGTTACTCAGTTTGAATTTATGGATGGAGAACTAGTGACTGTGGGTAAATATACATACTTAATAGTAATAATAATGATGGTGGTGGTGATGATGATGGTAGTGGTGGTGGTGATGGTGATGATGATGATGTTTATGATGATGGTGATGATGACGATGACGACAGCGATGATGATGAAGATGACGGTGAAGACGACGACAACGATGATGATGATGATGATGATGATGATGATGATGATGATGATGATGACGACGATGATGATGATATCACATTGCCCACACACAGCTTGTGTGTTTAAAACACCAACAATAAGTTTGTTGGCATAAATAAATAATAAGGATAAATTCTTCATTTGCCATTTAAATTGTAATACATATGACGTTTTCCAAGAATACAATATTTATACAAGATTTATATACAAGATTTCCATTTTGAAACCATTGCAGTGTATACGTTTCAATAAATTCAAATTAATTATTTCTGGATACAAAAATCCTTTTAATTAATATTTATGGTTTATGAGTTATTTAAAAGTCATCAATAGTAAACAAAACTACATACGCTATAGCCAAAAAATTTAAATATAAATTTCATTTGTCATAAAAGTATCTTAAACATATGCCATTTTAATCAAAATCATTAGAGCTATTTTTGAGAAAATAAAAAGTTTTGAAAAATTTTCCATGTAAAGGGTAGTTTAAATGTGGAGGAATTTTCTTCAAAATCTTGATGTTGCATCCTTGAAAGACATTAAATTTAAATACCAACTTTGGTTTTTAACTGTTTTGAGTTTTTTAGTTATGCTGTTCACATACACAAGACACACACCCACGTATGCACGCTTGCATGCACGAGCACACACACACCAAAACACATACCAACACACAATACACCAACACGCACACACAAACCTTTTACTAAAAATACTCTTTTTGGATTCAGGAGTCTCAAAATATATATTTCTGGTGAAATCTCGACATTGAATTTTTGGGTGGAATACAATACTTCCTCTACTTACTATATGCAGTAGATAAAGTAATAAATGAAAAATAAGATATATTTTCAGGGTGCATACTTTCCCCTTTTTTGCATTTAGTTTCATTTTCATTTAGTTTTCATTATTTTTGCATAATTATGATTTTATATTTCTTTAACTTAAAGCAGTAAATCTTAAATTCAGTTATTTCTCTTTAAAATAGTTAATTATGTCTGTAAACTTTCAAATTTTGCTTTAATTCATGCAGCTTTTCAATGAACACAATAACCGGATACAGTTATACAGTTAGATTAATCTTTTTCAAAGATTTAAAAAGAACTCTAAAAGCATTAGTCCTTTAATAGATATCTGTTGAAAAAATGAGTCCTTTTATCACATGTGTAGCACATATTAATTGTTCCAGGAATGGATGGCTTCATTAAAATGTGGTATATGGATACAGTAGAGCAGGCAGATCCACCAGAGGATGATAGAGTTGTTGAAGTAGACCCACAATTTGAATTTGATGTTAGTTGTGGAGGTGAAAGGGCATCTCTTATGTGTATCATAAAAATCTTTGATGAACCAGAAAATACTCTCTGGTATGGTCAGGTAAACACATTGTTGCTCATAACATATGTATTGCGTTAAAGTTTTTACAGCAATATTTTGTATTCCCCACAGGCACTGTATGCAGATTTTAACCCATTATCGTCCAGCAATCTATAGACCAAAATAGACCGCTACAGATATTACATTTTTACTTAGTTTACATAAATTCTCAAGAGTTATTTTGACCATGTACATCAACATTGATGTTATCTGATTATGTGAACACTTTATAATCTCTTAAAAACTAGATTATTGTGTGGTTTATTAATTTACAATAATGTGTATCTAATTAACCACTGCTTTTATTCTATTGAGGATTATCTCAAATATAAGTGTTAGCCATAAAGCTTTGACTGGAAATGTATTGTGACTTTTTTTGGTTGTGGTGTAAAGTAAAGTAGACAGATGTAGTCGAGATAAAGAAACACTTTTATTTCCGTAAACAGTAACTTTGTACACTCGTTGCAACAACAAGAAAGTCTTTTTCGATTCTCCAACAGCACGGCTCCGAACTCGTAACACAAAGAACTAACTCTTCTCCGTCGGCACGACTCCTCAACCTTCACATACGCCTGACTCCTCTTCTCACACTTTACCGCTATTTATATCTCCCAGGCACTATTCTGGAAGCTTCAGGAACGTTCACTTATTGCGGTGAGATACAAAGTAGAAGATTCCAGTAGCCTCTATCCTTTTCTCTCTTTCGGCAAGCGCCCCAACAATGCGGTCATTCTCTATCTCTTTCCTTCGGCTCCTTTGCGGTAGTACCGACAATAATGCGATGGGTGACACTGCTGTTGTCGGCAATTAGATGCGGCGGGCGCGGTGACAGTATGTTTGCTTATATTTTGATATGTCCAATACTGACTATACCTATGTGTGTAATCTCATAGTTTGCAATGCCAGTCTTGACGTGTGACCAGTTTACGAGCATTAGCTCAACAATGTAAATATTATGTGATGAAAAAAAATGACTGCAGTGCCTGTGAAAGCATATTATTGTTTTCTTTCTTGTTACATCTTCCCCCAAACTTTCTGTAATACAATAAACTGTCAATAAAGGTTTGTGTTATTGCATATCACAAAGAATGTGCTGCTGCAAGCAATTCTAATCCTGAAAATATGAGCCTAAAAACTAGCAATCTATTTATAGACCACTGGGTACAAGTGTTACCTTATGTGAGCACACGGAAACCTTTGCTTGAGACAAAAGCTAGCAACATTGTTACTTCTGTAACAGTATGCAAGCATCTGCCATGAGTGTTATTGGTCTTGTACAGTTTTTCTGTTTGGAACAGTGCACTGATGTTCTTTGAAGCAAGGATAATATGTAAGCACATGGATTCCTAAAGTGCATAGGGCTTTAACATTTTTGGGGATAGTTTTGCAATTCTGCACTAATAAAAACTGTAAATGATAATAGGTAGGTCTGTTAGTTATTTTTTCCCTTTTCATTACTTTTAGATTACATTCAAGATATAGCATGTAATAATTATGACATCATATTCATAGGAATTACACTGGGAATTGTAAGTGATGATAATTTTTCATGATGATTGTGCTACAGTTGATGTGATTTTTTCTCCTGATCCAGACAGTCTGACTGATGAAGATGAAGCATTACAGGTATAGTAAATGTGAATGATGTTCCTGGCTCAGTTAAAGTACATTTCACTGTTTCTGAAAAAAGCGACACACAGGAAACAAATGACTCTTAGGTTTGAAAAGTAAACCAAAAAATGAAAACTTTGCAGCCAACCAATAAGATACAGCAAATGTGCATCTAAGTACACAAAAATTTCAGAAAATCACCATGCTGTAAATGAAAAATGGGAAGAAATGAAAACAATTTTGATGGATTGCATTCCAATGAGATTCTGCAAAATGTGTGATGTAACACTCTGCCACAGATGTTTTGAACCTTACCAGATATTTCAGTTAGTAAGTGGTTCAGCTTTAAATGATCTGTTATTGCTTTAAGAAATAATGTTTCATCATAGAATACATGAACCTAGCGGAAATGTATTCGTTCATCATTACAGTATGTTTGATACCATTAATGTCCAGCAGTCTATTTATAGACCAGGTGATTTTGGGGCAGCTAGCATGTTGAAGTTACCTATGTGGAGGATGACAGACTCATACACAAGACATCCACATGGTAAAGTTTTCAACATCAGTATCAAATCAATATGAGTAAACATTATAATATCAAGTAATCTTCTTCTTTTCCTGATTATCCTCCCCTTATGTAGAACTTAGACCCCCTAAGACTACAAGCCAGTGCCCAGGGTCAGACGCCTGTCAGGGAGCACAGGAACCTCTGGACCGGAGAGAGTGAAGACCTGGAAGCGGGTGGTCAGCCAAACACCAGGTATGAGAGTGAGAAAGAGGATGATATGAAATGCAGGCAAAATGGATGATTGGAAAGGTGATAATGGAGCAATTGGTGGAATGAGTGGCGGGGAAACTGGAGAACCCAGAGAAAACCTGCCCTGATACTGCTTCGTCCACCACAAATACCACATGTGGGTCCTTGGGATCGAACCCGGGCCATCTAGGTGTTAGATGAGCACTCTAACTGCTTGGCTACTGTGCCACCATCAAGTAATCAATGAGAATAAATTGGGTAGTATTAGATTCACACTGGGGAGCAGTTTGAAATTTACTTTACCTGCAATTTGGAAAAAACGTTATCCAAGAGAGAGAGGAAAAATGGCGTAGATGATATAGATAAACATTGTAGTATTTTGAGAGCCATTCTTGAGAAAATCATTTTTGAAAAATTTTCCATGCAAAGGGTTGTTTGGTTGTGTGGAAGAATAATTAACTACATTTAATTCATGTTTTCATACAGCATATTTAGATATGGCTTAAATGCAGAATTTAGCCATGGTGAAAGGGAAATGCAGTGAGGAAATTGTTCCAAATTGACAATGCACTGTTTCATCACAAAATTTGTGTCTATGAGGTTGAATTGTTATTCTACATCTGTTTTATTTGCCAGAACTCTCTGACTGTGTGAGTATGCTTTATTTGATAACAAGAATGATTTACAATGAGAAATCTGAGAATTTCCATGAATTGTGATTAATAACCTCACCTGTGCCATTTAGCTGCCAAGAAAATGATTATGGTTCTCTGGTGTTGAATGAAACATCCTGTATGCACTGAATCATGGTTTATAATTTAAAAGATTTAAAAACCTAAGATTGTAAACCATCTCTGAACTCTACTTTCTTTGTCTTTCACAGATTATACTTCATAACTTTCTTTTTACATTTTTCAATAGGATGCAAATGGAGGAATGTGGAAAATAGATCTAAATGTTATAGCCAAACCTTTACCACCACAAAAAATTTTTTTCTGTCATTCGGGACCAGTAATCGATATGGCAACAGCACCTTTTGGCAATTACATTGCAACTTTAGGTGAGGACGGGAGGCTTTTTTTATTTGATGTTCTAATGAAAAAGATGATAGCAAGCAAAAAGTTTAATTCTGGAGGAAGATCTTTATTGTGGCTGCCTGTAAAGGTAATTATTATACCAATTTTTGCATAGTTTTAGGCAAACATATTGTGTAACAAAATCCAATCTGCTTGAATTCCGTAAAGAAAATTTCTTATGAATATACTTTTACAATGATACCTTAGAGCTAGAGTAGCTCTAAATATAGCAAGATGTAGTATATTATAAAGTGTAATAAGTGCTTTAAAACAAATTGAGCACAATTTTGAAAATAAGAGATGAAGTAAAAAAATTCTGCTTCCAAGATTGTGTTAAACATTCAACATATATGCTATTTCTTGGGTGAATGACTGTCTTCTTCTTCTTTTCTTCTTCTTCTTCTTTCTCCTCCTCTTCTTCTTCCTCTTCTCCCTCTTCTTCCTCTTCCTCCTCTCCCTCCTCGTTGTCCCCTTCCTCCTCCTTATCGTCTTCTCCTTCTCCTTCTTCTTCTTCTTCTTCTTCTTCTTCTTCTTCTTCTTCTTCTTCTTCTTCTTCTTCTTCTTCTTCTGTATGGTACAGGTTATTTCAATCTGTTCAGCTGTATAAGAGAATAATTGTTCTGCTTCATTTCAGCTGGATAAAACAGGAGGCACCTTGTTAGCTGGGTTTACCGATGGAATGATAAGAGTACTGGCAGTTTCTATTGGACAACATAAGAGTACCATTACTTTAATACAAGTTTCAAAGCCACATGTAAAACCCATAACAGCTATGGCTTTGAACGTTCGAGGTATTCTAGCAACAGGCAGTGAAGATGCTACAGTGTTTGCTTATCAGGTGTCAGTGAAAACAATATATCCTTCATTAGTCCCACTGGGATTTGTAAACGTGCCAAGTGGTGTGAGCTATCTTGAATGGCACCCTAGGGTGGTAAGTAGACACTGTTTTTGAGAGGTAAAATTAGAACTGAAAACCTCAATGCCACAGCTGGGATTATAATAATATTAATATAGAGACCGTTTTTATCATTAAAACCCTATTGAAAGGGATAAAATTGTGCAGCTAATTATTTTGTCCACAATATTGATAACTTTCTTCCTCAAGTAGAAGTATGACCACCTCTGTAGTACAGTTGGTAGCGTGCCTGCCTCTGGCACGGAGGACTCGGGTTTGTTCCCCTGTACCAGCATAGGGATTTTTCCTCCGCTAGGAGGTCTGGCACGGGGTGCACTCAGCCTTTTAAGTCCTGGGGGTACCAATTGAGGAGCTACTTATGGAGAAGTAGCGGCCACAGGTTGCAAAGACATCATAACTGGCCGGAAGGGCTCGGGGCGCTGACCACGTCCCACCCTCCAGCACTGCACCCCACCAATGATGCCTGTAGTGGGCAGAGGTGGGGGACACAGCAGCTGGGCGGCAAGTCTTGGCTCTTCATGAGCTGTTTTGCTAGGGGGCGGGGAGGGAATGTTAACATAATACTTAGGTGTGATATTTTTAATATATCAGCTCATAAAGAATGAAAATCACCAGCAAAAGTTGACACTGCTTGGCTTCTATTTCTGAATTAGTAATACTGAAGTTCAGTAATAATATATGTAATGAAAGATACTTAGAGACAGTTAAAAGTCAGAGACATGTATCTCTCAAATTAAGGCTGATTTTTAATTTCCTAAAACAGAAACTAAAAGTGATATCTATATTACCTTTAGTTTCACTTATATTAGCTAAAAAGTTCATTTTTGCTATTAAACTGTTTTACAGTTCAAGTGGTATCCATGTTTCAGTTAGCCGCAGTACTAGTATGCTGCAACCGAGGTGAATTTGTAGAGGTAGAGTTACCAGAAAGACCTAGATTTGATACAAAAATATCATTTGAATTAAAGAGAAATGAGCATGAAATGAAAGTAAATTGTTTTAAGAGTTGCAAATCACAAATAAGACAAGATTTGCAGATAAAAGCAATAGAAGAAAGAAAGGCAAAGAAATTGGAAATGAAAAAACAGCAAATGGCAAAAATGAGAGCTGACAATCCAGGCATACAAATAGATGAAGAAACATTCTTAGGTAAGTTGTACATAGCTAAATGTTGAGGTAACAAAATATAATATGTAAAGAGTGGAAGAGGCACAGACTGCTATGTACCTTTCAACTATAAATAAAATTGATCAAAAAGAACAAAACATTTGAAATTATCTAAGTCCATCTCCAAGCATTTGTTTAATATTAAATATTTGAGTGCAATATCGGACAAAACTGTGCACCCTAAGGAAATTTGAGTGTGCGCTGAGAGACAGGTAATCACAGGCCCATTATGAAGCAAACTGCCTGACTCTCTGGTAAAGACTGGCAGTATGTTGGGCATCTGTCTTGGACACACAGTAGAAAGGTTTGTGTACAAAGTGTTTGATGTATATGAGTTGAAAGTAACATGCAACATGATTTATTGCACAAACTAGTATTTTAGAACAAGTGAATTGGAAAATAGTTACAACCCAAATTATAATAATGTACAACAAAAGTAAACACCCAGGCTTTCTATTGAAGGTTTATAGGATACAAAAATGAAACACTGATGGAAAATAAGTCTTTTAGCTGTTATTCTAAGTATCTTTAATATAAAACAAAATTATATACTTTTTAGAAAAATTCAGCAAACTGTTTTTTTACATTTATTTTGGGGAACCAAAGTTATACCTACCAAGTTCTTTAAACATGTTTGTAATTATTATTTATTTATGCCAACAAACTTACTGTTGGTGTTTTTAAACACACAAGCCGTGTGTGGGCAAAGTTTAAGAGGTAGAACCGGAACTTAAAAATTCAATGCCACAACTGGGATTTGAACCACAGACCTGGTTCAAATCCCAGTTGTGGCATTGAATTTTTAACCTGGGATATAAAGTGCTTGCAATAGTAAGTCACCATTGGGGTAATTGTCTCTGATGTGAGACTGCCTTTGTGGTTTACCAGGAAAAATACGAACTGGCTTGAGAATTTAATGCCATTCTGGCAGTTTGTCACAATAGCTCAGTGGTAGAGCGTCCGCCCGGCAAGCGGAAGGTCTGTGGTTCAAATCCCAGTTGTGGCATTGAATTTTTAAGTTCCGGTTCTACCTCTTAATGTTTGTAATTGTTTTATTAGTCCCAGGATGGTAAGTAAACCTTTTAAAAATACAATTATCTCTTATTTTCTTTAGAATAGTAACTTCTTTAACAGTTTTATGATATTTAAATGTTCTTATTTTTTATGTATAAATAAATCTATATTAAAATCATTAATTACTGCAGTGTTGATAATATGTTTGTACTCTGTGTTAAATTCTTTCTTATTAAGCGGTATATTTATTAACCTATAAATTAAACTATTAAAAACAGCAAATTTGTGTGGAAAAGGATTAAAACCTTTATTTTTTATGTAATTATCAGCATGAGTAGATTTTCTATAAATGCCAAAATACAATCACTAGAGCATTTCTGTTAATTTTTAAAACCTGGTACAGATATGAAGATGTAGTTTTGCTATTGTTCCTGAGAAAAATATAAATGATGCCTTAAAACTTTAAAAAAAATGGTAAAGCCATCAAATTCACTTTGGAAATTTAAAATAGTGGTTGCCTCCCATAGATTTAAAGATAATAAAACATAACAAATTAAATTTTGGCATTTATAGAACTGTTGACTCAGAGTTTGAACTGACATACTTCTAGTAATGTCAGAAGTACCCGAGTGCTAGGAGTACACAGCACTGTGGCAAGATTATTGCAAATGGTTCATTGGTGGAATTTTGGGTTGAAGCTGTTACTCTTGATACAATTAATTGTCTGTGTGGGTAGACTTTTAACGCATGCCTAAGGTGTGTGCTGCATGCTAGTGATTTTTAGATGTAAATACAGAAGAGGTCCATCATGCTGTAGTTCAAATGTGAAGTTATTGGAATTTTTCTGTAGTTTGAGTACTTTAAGGGTATCATCTATGAGTTTGTTGGGGACAATTCCAAAAAAAAGGAAAATCCAGATTAACAGGAGGCATTAGAATAAAATTGTATGGTTACAAGAATCATTCATTTAGTGTTTAGTTTAAATATAACGTAAAACAACGTTGTTTGTTAACAAACCTCTATCTTTAAATGACATGTTTTAAAATGCTTGTTGTTATAATCATTTTGTTTGGTTGTTTTCAAAACAGCTGATTCATCAGATGAAGAGCCATTGCTACCTATTTATATCCCTGAAATACCAAATCCAATTTTGTTTGCTATTTATTTAAAAGATGAAGTACTGTGGTTGTCTATGGCTGGCTTTGATGCAGGGTACATATATGAGTACAAAATGGATAAACAGAATCCTGTTTGTTGCACTATGGTTGAAGATGCAGATGACATTGAAATACACACTTACATTTACAAGTAAGGCCTTTACTATAGTTTCAAGAGTAATATTCTAGTGATTCTCTAAGTTTTAAAGATTACCAGAAACTGAATGCTCGTTATGCAAGTAACTAATTAATGGGGAGCAACTTTCATGTGGTAAAAAAAGTTAAAATATTTATTTTTTATGTGCTAAAAATGTTAAAATATTTTGTAAAAATGTCGAAATATTTGGTAAAAATTTAAAAATATTTTACTTAAACTCACAGAAATGAGAGAAAATTATTAAGGAAGTTACTTCTTAATGTCGATTCTTCAGGAGACTCAATGTCGATATATTTAGTAAAAAATTTCCTAAGTTGAACATTATTTACTTTTTTGAGTGGGATGTTGGCTGGAATAAAGGTTCTGCATAAATCTAAATAATTCAGACTCCCTGATTCCCCCTCAAAGAACAGCATTTTTACGAAAAGATGTGTCTGTGCATGGATGTGCATGTGTGCGAGTGTGCACGTGTGCACGGGTGTGTGAATATGTGTGTGTGTGTGTGTGTGTGTGTGTGAAGATTTTCAAGAAAATCCTTCCACCACAAAGCAATTGTTTAGTTGAAATTTTAATTTTCTCAAAAATGGCTCAAATGTTTTTGATTAAAATATCATACTTTAAGATACTTGGGAATGACACTGGATGTTAAATTGAAATGGAAAGAGCATGTCAAGAAGAAAAAGGAAGAACTCAACATAAAATATAGAACACTCTATTGGTTACTTGGACGAAATTCTGAACTCTCAATACATAATAAGTTATTAATTTACAAACAAGTGTTGAAACCTGTTTGGACTTATGGTATCCAGTTATGGGGCTGCACCAACAAATCAAATGTTAAGATGATTCAGACATTTCAAAATAAAGTGCTTTGTGAAATTGTAAATGCTCCCTGGTACATCCGCAACAGTGACCTACACCGTGATTTAAGAATAGCTACAGTTTATGAAGAGATATCAAAATGTGCCATAAAACACCATCAACATGTTCATGTCCACGTAAATCCAGAAATGGAAGCTGTGTGTGTTGTGAATGATGAAGTGCGGAGACTAAAGAGAACAAAGCCTTATGAACTGACTAATAAAATGTAACAAACATCCTTTGTGACAGTGCATTAAAATGAATTATTAATAATTCATTATTAATAAGATTCTTGCATGTGAAGTAATTTATGTATGAGACAAAAATCATTAGTCGATCTGTAGATTGGTCATGGTGCAAATAAATAAATAATAAATTAAAAAAAATAATAATAATAAAAAATACTTTAGGATATTTTCATGAGAAATGAAATGTGTATCTTAAATTTTCTGGTAATAGCTGCTGAGGTCCTTTTCATTCTGAATACTTTGCATAACAAGTAAGCTATAAAATACAGATAAAATCTTACAATACAAAAAATATGGACCTCAGTGAATACACAGTTTATATCAAATATATTTTTCATTGGGTTAACCATTTGTTTGAATTTTATAATATGCTTTTCTCAAAAAGGAAGTAATTATTTATTTTTTATATTTTGGCCATGCAAAGAGAATGAAATTTAAATGTTATCACCTAACGACCAGCTCTTAAAAGATTTGACTATTGCTTAAAGTTCCACTGTATTCCCTTATTTATTCTGGTACCTATAGGAATATATGCAATAAGATAATTTTTGTAAATATTTATCTCAATTAACATGAAGTTGATAGAAGAATAAGCATTTGTAAGACTAGCTTGTACAAGAATAGAGAAAGTCATGTGAGTGTAATGCATCAGACCTTTTTCTATTTGTTTCTTAATTACTAGTGCCTTGAATGACTATGTAATGTAAAGGCACATTTGTGTTTTTTTAATGTTAAGGACTTTTTTAATATAACTTAATACATTTGTGGTACAGAATATTTATTATTTCAGCTCCACAAAAAACTTTTTGATAATGGCTATGCAAGATGGAAGTCTGCGAGTGAATCGTGTAAATCCTGACAACCACAGAGATCTTTCTGATTATTGGGTCTATAACATGCATGATAACAGTAATGGAAAGATAAACCGAATGTGCTTCAGTTATGATGAATCCTTCTTCTTTACATGTGGTAATGATGGTAACATATTTGCATACAAGGTGAATATGGGAAGAGAAAGTTTTGCTGCAGCACATAAAAAGCTTCTTGTGCCTCCTACAAAGGTAAGCAGCTAATGCAGGGCACAGGGACCCTCACACCATTGGCCATAGCATGTTGGCATTTGTTTGTAACCAGGTTTTTCCCCTCCACTGTGATTTTATGTATAAAATATTAAAACCATTAATTAATGTAGTGTTGACAAGGTGTTTATATTTTCTGTTAAATGCTTCCTTATTTTGAGGCATTTATTAACCTATAAATTAAACTATTAAAACTCAGGGACAGCTTGCTCTTAGGCACTAGTGTGCTATAGTGCTCTGGAAATTTTTTCATACAATTATTACATTGTATATTCATTTTCTGAAGAGACTTAGCATAAATATTGAAGAGACTTAGCAATAAATGTAACCGCTTTTTAGAGAGCACCATATTTTTATGTTTTGGCGGTCACATCGCTCTCTCACAACCCCCAGAATGTCTGGAGGACCACACCTGTTGTTGGTTTATGGGTCTCACCGACCTGACCAGGAGAATTATCGAAATAAATTCACCGACCATATCCTCTGATTACCAATCAGAGGGCGTATTACATGCCATGACAGGTCAGCATGTTAGGGGTTAAAGTTTTATAGAGAAATTAGAGAAATGGAGAGGTTAGAAAAATAAAGACTCCCTAGCCCTCAGGAACCCTAATAGCATCGGGGTCGGAAGAGAACAAGAGATGACCAAGGTAAGGTCAGATAGAAAAGTTACAGTGAGGAGCAAAACACCAGTAAGTGGAAGTAATGTTCTGCTCAGCTTGGGTACCTTGTGGTTGCCATTCACATATCCCCTAGACGGAGACCCCTGAGTATAAAGAATTAGTATAAAAAATTTAGAATATATCAAATGTTCAGAGCAGTAAATGTACAAAAATTAAATGTACAACAAACAGGAATTCAGTTTTAGACTCCACAGTATCACAGTTACTGAAGCTCTAACTGGTATCACAATAAAAATGTATTAAAGCAAAACGTATCACTTTCCTAGGATATACACAGATTTCCGGCCATTTTACCCTTCACATCAACTATGATCACAAAAGAAGGAAATCTTACATTCCTCAGCAAGAGAACAAAAATAAGATAAGTTATAATTCATGGGAGAAAGTTTACTGTACAAATCATGTCATCTTTACTGAATGTTTATGCCATTTACTGCTTGCTGATTACTGGACGTCACTTTGCTATGATGAAATTCTAAATTTGTATGCTATACATTTTGTTACATTCCAGTGAAGAGGGACCATGATCATGATGAAGGATAGACACACAGATAAGCTCTGGTCTATCATAACACTGTATACCATTTACTAGAGGTCACTAGTGGTGCTATACATTTTGTTACATTCCAGTGAAGAGGGACCATGATCATGATGAAGGATAGACACACAGATAAGCTCTGGTCTATCGTAACACTGTATACCATTTACTAGAGGTCACTAGTGGTGCTATACATTTTGTTACATTCCAGTGAAGAGGGACCATGATCATGATGAAGGATAGACACACAGATAAGCTCTGGTCTATCATAACACTGTATACCATTTACTAGAGGTCACTAGTGGTGCTATACATTTTGTTACAGTTCAGTGAAGGGGGACCATGATCATGATGAAGGATAGACACACAGATAAGCTCTGTATAACATTTACTAGAGGTCACTAGTGGTGCTATACATTTTCTTACAGTCCAGTGAAGAGGGACCATGATCATGATGAAGGATAGACACACAGATAAGCTCTGGCCTATCATAACACTGTATACCATTTACTAGAGGTCACTAGTGGTGCTATACATTTTGTTACAGTTCAGTGAAGGGGGACCATGATCATGATGAAGGATAGACACACAGATAAGCTCTGGTCTATCATAACACTGTATACCATTTACTAGAGGTCACTAGTGGTGCTATACATTTTGTTACAGTTCAGTGAAGGGGGACCATGATCATGATGAAGGATAGACACACAGATAAGCTCTGGTCTATCATAACAATGTATACCATTTGCTAGAGGTCACTAGTGGTGCTATACATTTTGTTACAGTCCAGTGAAGGGGGACCATGATCATGATGAAGGATAGACACATAGATAAGCTCTGGTCTATCATAACACTGTATACCATTTGCTAGAGGTCACTAGTGGTGCTATACATTTTGTTACAGTCCAGTGAAGAGGGACTTATCTGTAATATTAAGTTAGAATATAATGCAACAAAATTTATTTCTTTGCTGTTCCCTTGATGGAAATCTCTAATACTTTGAAGCTGCTCACAAAGCCATAATAATACCTCTTTTTCCACAAAGTTATAAAAGAACCTCTATTCCCTTTCATTCTACAGGCAAACTGTGGACGTTGGCAGGTATGGAGAAAGAAGATAGAATGAATAGAAAGTCTTCGAAAGTAGGATTGGAAATAAACAATTATAGAAGGAATGGAGATAAGTCACCAAAAGGTGGAAACTCATTTGGTATATTAGTAATGCCTTCTGGGAGGCTATAAATCTGGTGCCTTGAGATGCATCCCTCGTATGCTGCAGGCTCTGCCTTATGTATCTATATACACTGTCCCTCCTAATATAATACCTATCATGTATCTCAACATTTCATTATTTTTAATGTGGTTAATTTAATCAATTACAAAACCAAATTCAGTTGTGAATAAGATTTAATTAATGTTTAGCTTTTTCCAATACAACATTCATGAGGCGTATCCATAAAGTAAGCTTCCTGGGTCCAATTACAGAAACAAAACCCATGCTCTTCTAAAATTATTGGCATTAGAGACAATCCATACTAGATTTCCAGAACATGAATGGCTCCATATTTATACTGATGGATCATTAATATCAAACCAAGATGGAGCAGGTGCTGGAGTCACATGTCACCTCTTTTCCTATTACAAATCTTTAAGTTATGGAACTACTAACTTTGATGGAGAAATTGAAGCAATTCGAATGGCCCTACAAAATCTTTTGTACAGAATTTCACATTTTCAGCAAACAGTTATTCTCTCAGATTCCAGGGCAGCAATTATAGCAATTACTTCCAAGTTGTCACCAAAAAACCAAACAATTATAGAATGTTGGAAAATCTTTACCCATCTAACAGCACTTCAAAAACACCTAGTCTTCCAATGGATACCAGCTCACTGTGGACTGAGTGGTAATGAGAAAGTTGATTTTCTTGCTAAAAAGGGTACTGGCAATGTGCAGAAATCTATAGTTAATCTACCATTTTATGCAGCTAAAAGATTAGTCAACTCTGAATTCAAAAAAATTATTGCAAAATATTACTATGAAAAATCAAAGAATAAAAGATGGGAACTACCAAACATTCAAACAGTAATTCCTGAGTATCCTCGAAAAACAGCAGTTGCAACCTTCAGGTTGATTACAGGACATGATTGTCTGGCAAAACATTTAAACAGAATTGGGATATATTCTTCACCACTCTGTGCTCTATGTGATCTGCAAGAGGAAATGGATCGAGACCACCTGCAAATATGCCCGGCCACTTCTAGTGCCCCATCCATCAGTGAAAAATATTGGAGAGCAAGAGGATTAGTGACTTCATTGTCAGAAATCCAGCATTAGCTAACAATAACATATTCATTTTCTAAATGTTAACCATTTATATGGAAATTATTATTTATTTATGACGACAAACTTACTATTGGTGTTTTTAAACACACAAGCTGTGTGTGGGCAATGTTTGAGAAGTAGAACTGGAACTTAAAAAATCAATGCCACAGCTGGGATTTGAACC
This sequence comes from Tenodera sinensis, assembly GCA_030765045.1. Lineage (NCBI taxonomy): Eukaryota > Metazoa > Arthropoda > Insecta > Mantodea > Mantidae > Tenodera > Tenodera sinensis. The sequence continues at coordinate 85,865,431 of CM060968.1, read as the reverse complement.
ACAGACCCTCTGCTTACCAGGCAGGTGCTCTAAGTTCCAGTTCTACCTCTCAAACATTGCCCACACATGGCTTGTGTGTTTAAAAACACCAACAGTAAGTTTGTTGGCATAAATAAATCATAAGTACCATCTGAAGGTTATCTAATCCCAGGACATAAAATACGTAGGTACTTGCAATAATAAGTCACCATTGGGGTAATTGTCTCTGATGTGAGACTGCCTTTGTGGTTTACCAGGAGAAATACAATCTGGTTTGAGAATTCAATGTCATTCTGGCAGGCTGTCACAGTAACTTAATAGTTGGAGCACCCGCCTGGTAAGTGGAGGATCTCTGGTTCAAATCCCAGCTGTGGTATTAAATTTTTAAGTTCCAGTTCTACCTCTCAATTTATATGGACTTTAATGAGCACATTTTTCTATAAGCTTATAACAAAGCTCAAAATAGTGCTTGAAAAGAGATAAACACTGCTCTGACCTTGCTGAGTTAGGCACTACTCAGCTGGATAGCGAGCAAGCATGACCAGGTTTTTACTGGCTGCTGTGCAGGTGTTGTTGTTGTTGTTGTTGTTAGCTAATGCTGGATTTCTGACAATGAAGTCATTAATCCTCTTGCTCTCCAATATTTTTCACTGATGGATGGGGCATTAGAAGTGGCCGGGCATATTTGGAGGTGGTCTTGGTCCATTTCCTCTTGCAGATCACACAGAGGATAGACTGGTGAAGAATATATCCCAATTCTGTTTTAATGTTTCACCAGACAATCATGTCCTGTAATCAACCTGAAGGTTGCAACTGCTGATTTTTGAGGATACTCAGGAATTACTGTTTGAATGCTTGGTAGTTCCCATCTTTTATTCTTTGATTTTTCATAGTAATATTTTGCAATAATTTTTTTGAATGCAGAGTTGACTAATCTTTTAGCTGCATAAAATGGTAAATTAACTATAGATTTTTGTACACCGCTGGTACCCTTTTTTACAAGAAAATCAACTCTGTCATTACCACTCAGTCCACAGTGAGCCGGTATCCATTGGAAGACTAGGTGTTTTTGAAGTGCCGTTAGATGGGTAAGGATTCTCCAACATTCTATAATTGTTTGCTTTTTTGGTGACAACTTGGAAGTAATTGCTATAATTGCTGCCCTGTAATATGAGAGAATAACTGCTTGATGAAAATGTGAAATTAAATACAAAAGATTATGTAGGGCCATATTAATTGCTTACATTTCTCCATCAAGGTTTGTAGTTCCATAACTTAAAGATTTGTAATAGGAAAAGAGGTGACATGTGACTCCAGCACCTGCTCCATCTCGGTTTGATATCAATGACCCATCAGTATAAATATGGATTCATTTGTGTTCTGGAAATCCAGTATGGATTGTCTCTAATGCAAATAATTTTAGAATACTAGTTGGAGTATCACTTTTCTTAACTTCTTCTGTCAGGTGTAAATAATATGTGATGTCTAATGTTTGTGTTGGATTGACTTTATATATGAAGTTTTCCTTTCAATTAGGAATGTATACATTCTTCTTGATGTCTTGAATTTTGGAAAGAAAGCTCTCCTCAGTCTTTAGTATATGTGTAAAATTTCTCTTGTTCCATGTATTGAATGGGAGTCTAATCAACTTTTTGTGTTGAATAAGAGCCGCTTTTTCTATTTCATATTCAATGGGGTATTGGTTGGTTAGTATTTCCATAGCTGGTATTGGTGTGGTTTTGATAGCACCTGTAATTAGTCTCAGACTTTGGTTTTGAAAGATTTGAATTTCTTTTGTATTTGCTATTACAAGAACTTCGCTGCAGTAAGTAAATAATGACTTTATATGCACATTGTATGTTGTGTTAAGAGTTGCTCTGGAATATCGCCACTTCATTCCTGTTAGACGTTTTAACAGTGAAAGACACCTTTCTGCTCTTTGTATTACATTTTCTATTTGTTTGGTCCATGTAAGTTTAGTATCAAATGTAACTCCTAAATACTGTGCTTCCTTTGTCTCTGGTAATTGTTGACCCCCCAAAATTTAGTTTTATTTTTAGTGGTCTTTTTCTTAGTAAAAAGATTTGGTAGTTTGATTTTGTTGTATTAACAGTCATTTATGATTACAGTGTAGGTGTAAAGTCATGCATTCTGCACACCTTGGTGACAAATCATGGGTTTGTGATACACTACTGGAGAGAAAGTGCCTCTGTTCAGACAAACACTTTTGCATTATATGCATTATTCAGTCTTTTATGTATGTTTTAAATCGGGAGAAATGAACTCAGTTTACAGTCTGCTTTGCTGTAGAAATTTAGGAGAAAACTGCAAATAAAGCAGCAAGGAAGACCTACTCCTGGTTTGAGTAGTATGCAAGTCAATGGGAAGAATTGTGTATGCAACAGAAGGCTTAATAGGAAAGTTTATGAGAAGAATTGGGTTTATGGTTGTAGTGTCAAAAATGCCTTTTCATGTTTTCCTTGCCTCCTGTTTGGCAGTAGTAATTAGTGGAGTACCACAGGTGTTATACTTTCACAGCTTAATAAATTCATCAAACAACACAACAATAAAACTAGTGCATACACAATATTTTTGTTCTCAGTTCTTTATGCAGTGTAAATATAGCAACATAATTAAGTCAGGCCTACCATGATGTGAAATTGAAGCATAGCCGACAAGTGGAAAAAAATCTGATGTGTTGCACTCATATGACTTTCTCTACTCTTGTACTAACCATTCTTACAAACTGTTATTCCTATATTCTTCATGTTAGTTGAGATAAACATTTGTACAAATTATCTTATTGCTTATTTCCTTTGGGGGGTGGGGGAGGGGAATATTAGAATACAGTAGGCTTCGAAGGAATCTGAAATCTTTAAAAGCTTTGAGATCCCGTTCTCTTTGCACACTTAACATAAAAAAATGAACGATGTTCCATTTCACAAAAATTTTAAGTTTTCCAAAACTGATACAAATAACAAGGAATATCT